>JAOXYF010000027.1:22531745-22573331 GCA_028565775.1 Sternarchorhynchus goeldii | reverse complement strand
CCCCACCACCACCACCACCCTCCACCTCCCGTCCCCTGCTGCTGCTGGTCATAGTGGCTGGTGACTGTTGGAGTGCTCTTCCGTGCAGTGTTAGCTGCAGCCCTGGGTGTCTCTTGGGATCCCTGCAGAGTTGCTGCTCCTCTTCCCCTCGCCGCGTGACGATCGGAGCTGCTGCCGCCAGAGGAGAGACCCTCGCGTTTGTCAGCCAAGGTAATTACTCACGCGCCAGACAAAAGGCGTGCGCTGCGGATAGCGGGAGGAAGGGATCGTTCCGGGGAGGGGTAGGAGCGAAGCGACAGGGCAGGAGTTAGAGTCCAGGGGTCTGGAGCACAGCGGAAAAAAAAAAGGGCAGCCTAGGGGGAAACACGAGCTCTGCCGTCACCATAGCGGCAGGTGCCATGGCGATAGATTGGATTTGGTTCCCCGTGGCTGATGTCCCCCTTGTCTTATTCTGTCTCTCTTCTTTTTCTCTCTCTGTCCTTCTCTCTCTGGTGTGCTGCCTGTAGTACGGTGCTGGTTACCATGGTTAGCGAGGGATGAATTCCTGTGCTGGCTACCAGCTTGTTCAGCAAGTCTCCTGAAAAGAAGACCTTTCAGAAAAAGAGATTCCCTCTGTGACCAAAACCTCTACTGCAGCTTGACAGTAAGAATTTGTTTCAATTTCTTTGCTGGATGGATGAGCAGATAAACTTGTTGCAAAGGGTTTTTTTTTTTATCTGATACTGATCCATTCATTTTATAAATTTTTTTCGGTTCTTATTCTTGCTTGTGGCATGTTTGAGGCGGTTTCTGAGTGGATAGATGTGTAGATGTGTAGATTGATTTTTGTGCATTAATGGGTGGGGGTGAGAACGACGGAGCAGCTGTTTCGCCTGTATGGCCAGTGTTCTTCGTTTATGATGCACTACCCTCTCGCCCATCTACTTGTCGTCTTCTTTCATCGTGCTTAATAATATTTCAGCTTTGAACTATTGTTACATTTGTTAAGTACCTACATACATATAATGAATTTGTCAATCCCAGCCATTGCATTTAATCTCACTTATTTGGATAGGAGGAATTGTCCATTATTATCCAGTGGTTGTCCTCTGTAAAGTCTGTCATAATTTGTCTGTTGCAGTGTTAATATTTAATACGTCTTGTCTGCTGAGTGTGAAGACGCTGTCATAACTAATTGATGTACAGGATTCCCCTCTTATTTCAGGGATGGAAGGTGCCTGCACCCGATGCAGCAATTTTTTCAAAATGAATCCCCTCAGTAAACAAGAGTGATTATCACACCTAAGACATGCAAGAATGAGCCATCTTTAGGTTAAGCAGTCATCCCAGGCAGTGGTCGATGGCCAATGTAAATTTCCACTGATCTGACCACTTATACCTTCCAGTTAGCCTGGAGTGTTCATGACACGAAAGGAAACTGGTAGATCCAACCGGCTCATGTGGGTACATTTGTGGGGAGATTTGAAAGCTGCAGACTTGAGGAAAATGGCTTGCTGTGATTGGTGGAATGAGACCACATGTGCTTGTCAGGGATCAATTTATGATATCCCAGTAGGGAGGAGGTTGTGTTTACCCTGCCTAAATGTCGGTGGCTAAGCTCCTGCAGTTGCCAAGCTTTGTGTACCATAGGCACCACTGTTAATATTGCATTCTATTATCAAATGGGCCAGAGGATTGACTTTTTGGTATCTAAAAGAGGCAACATAATCTGAATCTTTCTATATAAGATAAAGAGAGCGCTTTTGTCCCTGTGACCTTCAAGAACAAAACCCAATAGGCGAGAAATTAAATGGGCGTTGGCCTGAGGGCCTCCAAAGATTTGCTTGTGTAGTGTCAAAAAAAGGGCAGCTTTCTCACGAGGTGTTTTCTTTATTGATTCCTCCTCTGGCAGAGTTTGAGCAGTAATTAAAGCATGAGGACAGCTTGTCAGTTCTGTCTCATTACTGGGTCATGCTTCTCCAGCAAACACCACCTTTCCCTCGTACAAAATGACAGTACTGCTCCTCAGAGGCTGAACTACATTTCCCAGTATTCCTCTTTGAGGTTCAAATAACAAATGTGGCCTGGTACTCTTTCCCTGTATAGGGACAATCAGATGAGCTTTTTTCAATTATAAATTGAAAAGGAAGAGAGGACAATCCTTAGAGACAATACAGCAGAGTTCTGTGTCCTCAAAGTGGGGAAATACAGTACACAAACTCACTACCTCATCTCTCTGGAACAGCTACTTACAAGAGTAGCTATATAACATCTGTCCAATCAGCCTAGGTGTGTGTGTATATGTGTGAGAGAGAGGGAGAGAGTATGACAGTATGTGTGATCTTCTTGATTTACAAACCACAAACACACACACACACACACACACACACACACACACACACACACACAACCAAATGATTCAGAAATGACAGCAACATCCAATAAACTCGTTTTAGGGTTTTAGTACTGACTACTGATAGGTGAGTCTGCTGTTTGAGAGGGAGGTTTTAAACTCTGCTCTGGTGAATACAGACCTTGAAGATTCACGTTACCCTAGCAGAAGAAAATATTCTAGATTATGGCCAGACAGACTGACATTCTAAGAGCTCATGTTGGAGGTTCATGATTTGAGTGGTAAGAAAAGAAGATAGATTCCTTTGACCTTTTGTTTGTCATGCAATATATCAGCTACCAGAATTTCCCCTGTTGCAAATGTGTTGTACCTAGACATATTGCACAATGGCAGAAATAAAAAAATGAAATAAGCTTTTCAAACCTCAAAATTTCCCTGGCGCTGTTTACTGGTAACACTTCTTATTATTCACTATTGTATCTGAATTTTAGAAGTCACGCTGTATGGTAATGATTTCAACTAAATATTAACCACTTCACAATTAAAATGCATGGCTAAGATAACTAATCTTGATGCCAAATCTTTAGCTCATTTCCTCTAGAAATGTCATGAACCAGTGTTTTCCAGGAAGGAAGCAGACCCTGTTTTTATTTGGTTTGGTTTGGTTTGTCCTTCTTTGCAGGTAGTATTAAGAACAAATATTGACTCACTGCAAATTTTGGTTCCTGACCTGTCCAGGTCTGTAATTCTCACCTGAGCTGAAATAAAACAGATGCTCCTTTTACAAGCTCAGCAGCCTAGAGGAGAAATGTCTGACTCCACTTTTTTTTTCAAGAGATGTCCCAGTAATTGAAGCCTTTTCGGTGGGAGGAGGGGTTTTTTGGTTTTGTAATGTCAAAAGATCCAAGACCAAGAAGAAAGGAAGCAGTTAGTCATTTTAGTTTCATTAGTCTGAGGTAATTAGTGTTTTATTGTAAAGCACCCAGAGATCTGGCTCCAGCAAGAAACCTCTCTTTGGTCTGGTAGCAGCCACTGAGTCAGTGATTCAGATTTCTATCACATGCTGCAGTACAAATGTGTGGGATTTAATAAAACTGACCAGGAGTCTTCTTACTGAATAGAAAGTTGTGATGATTTTTTTT
Organism: Sternarchorhynchus goeldii; assembly: GCA_028565775.1. Taxonomy (NCBI): domain Eukaryota; kingdom Metazoa; phylum Chordata; class Actinopteri; order Gymnotiformes; family Apteronotidae; genus Sternarchorhynchus; species Sternarchorhynchus goeldii. The sequence continues at coordinate 22,569,857 of JAOXYF010000027.1, read as the reverse complement.
TTCCATTTGTAAGTTTTTCACCTGAAACGAGGGTGACTATCAGCCAAATCTCTTGCAGTATCACATAGCTGGTAATAAAATAAGGAAGATTACACCTGACACCGGTATTGTCTACTTAATTATCTTTACCCTCCTTGTCAGCAAGGGGGAGTAGGAGGTGGGCGCATGGCAAACGATCCAGCACACACCGGCAGGGGGATTGCCGTAGCGCAGAGATGAAAGGAAGCCTCTGTTCCTTTGATATGGGCACAGAGCAGCACCTGAAGAGCAGACTAGGCTGTCTTTTTCCACTCTGAGCGCCAACGGCGTGCTAAACTCAGCACGTCTATTCCCTACTTCATTGTAGAGAAGACATTGTGTTCTAGCACTTGGCAGTTCAAGAAACCTCCAAATTTTGGCCCTAAAAAATGTATAGTTGTTGTATTCCGGTTGTGCTTGTGGCAGACGTCATCAGTAAAAACGAGGTCTGTGTGCTCCTCTTGTAGGAGTCACTTTCCGCAGCTTCCATATCTTACATATGAGGGAGAAGGTTTTAGACTGGATCATAACCTTTTTTTATATAACACTTTACTCACTCCATTACTCCTTTGTAGGTTAATTGTTATCTGTGCCTAAGAGAGCACAGGATTTTTTTAAATCTATTTTTCATTCTTAGAGTTTACCAGTTGTGGAGCTATGAGGCAACCTTATAGTTTTTCTTTCTTTATTTTCAACACTTTTTAGATGGTGTTTTTGATTTATTCTGGGTTAGAACACCCTCTACTGTTTTATCTCTTTTGATTGATTTATTTGAAGTTTTCAGCCTCAAGAAGGCCTTGTTTAATAGCATTAACATTTAAGTGGTTCTCATGTACAGAGTCAACTGTGATAGACTTCAGATGTAAACGATACGATCTAGAATAAACACTAGAGCTGTCGGTATCTCTTTCATACATAATGATGCTAATAATCCAATCTTGCATCACTGACCAAGAAACAAATAGGCAGCCATTTCTTCTCCTGGTCTCCTGAAATCTGAATGTATAAGAAAGAATATGGTCTCTATACTGTTCACACAATACAGGCAGTGAGCTGTAGCAAAGAACCAGAAAACTACAGGTATGTCAGTGCCCTGTTAGTTTTGGTCTGCATGATGGGTTTGGGACTAGAATAGGATGTAGGCATGGACATGGACTGGAGTAATGACTGCTCCACTTGTACGTGTAGAAAGAAGGCAGCTCTATACATCGCAAATCGCAAATAGGATAAAACAAACAAACAAATAATTAAAGAAATATTTTCAGGATAAGCGTGTGCATCCATCTCCGAATCGTGTCTGGATGTATGTTTTATGTTGAATACAAAGAGGAGTTGCTAATGAATTGCAACACCTAATGCTGAGTCTTTCAGATTGCCTTCACTGCATGAAACTTCTGGTTTTGCCAACCTGTGCAGAATTTCAGCAAACTGCCCTAACAAAAAGAAGATGCTATATACCTGAAAAATAAATGCTCACTCTCCATCAACGACGAAAGGAAAGCCCATGAGAGAAAGCACCAGAAGCAGACCCGCGAAGAACCAACGAGGCTCTGAAAAACTGGACTGAAGGACCTAATCAAATCACTGAAACCATTGCATAGCACAGCAGGATTATATAACATTCTCAATAGAACATGAAAAAGGTTTCATCTAAAGATGATGTAGGACACTGATACGTCTTTTATTTAATAGCTTTTATATTGATGCTAACCCGAGATTAATGCCTCGTTTTCAGTTAGACCACTTTTAATAATATATCCAAATGCAAATAGCTTAAATGGTAAAAAAGCATTTGCTCAATATAGTCTTGAACAGAGACAAATACACAGATAATAAGATTTAAATGTCAGGATAAAGAAATAGAATGTGAACACAAAGCATTAATGTCAGTTTCATTAGTTGCAGCTTGAAAATCAGTACTTTTTGAGGACATTTAGCACTGCGATCTTGTTTGTTTGTTTATTTATTTTGCTGTTGTTATTATTTTTCGAGTATTGTTTCATTCTCGGTTTATCAATTGTGCAACTTTTCTTTTTTTCTTTCTTTCTTGTATTTCTTGCCACAGCCTGTGTTATCTTTCTGTTCTCCTCAACGGTGAGAGACCATCATCTTCATGAATACAAAGCTGCTAATGTTGACATTTCAGCCAGGTGCACAGGGGCTGTGGCCGCAGCTCGCAAGACTTGAAGAGGAGCCTGGAGATGAGTCACCTAGATTAAAGCAAGCTCTAGAAGACAAGTGTCAGCTCTCCAGCCATGGAGAAGATCAACAGCTCATGTGGATATGTGTTTGGCGAGGTGCCGCAGAAGCAGCCAAATACCACTATTTACGAAGCAAACTCAGCCTGTTTACATATTGTGCAAGAAAGCTCAGTGCCATTCTGAAGTACATGGATAATGTCACTGTGACCAGTACTTGTTACAATCTGGCATTTCACAGTTGCTAGTACATCATATCAGTGCAATATACTCCGAGTGTTGCTCTTTTGCACTGCACAAATCTTGACCTTCTTTGCCCCAGTATTGATCTGTTTTGCTGGAACTGTTTAAAATAAATGAAAAAGTAAACTTTTCACATGACATGCGTTCACTCAGATACTGTACATTAGGACTGCTTGGTCAAGATGACCTGATTTCAAATCAAATCTCATTTGTATGCTCAACCTATTAGAGTTAGCCTTCACTCGTGTGTCACCGTTGCAGAAACGTACACGGTCAGTGAATTCTTTGCCTCTCTTCCATTAGGTTGTCAGAGACAGTAAAACACATTCTCTCGACCTGGTGCAGTTACCAGCAGTCTCTCCAGGACTAGGTGAAATAAACTTCATGCTGATGACTCAGTATGCAGTGGTACTGGCTCGGTGTGCAACTTTAAGACAGCAGCTGTGTCAGTTATCGGTAAAATGTTTTACTCATGTGGTTTATTTTGCTTTTAAAAAAACTAGATTTTTTTTTAAGTGGCCTGGTTGCAATGCACATTCTAATCTATAGAGGTCAGAATAAGCACTTTACCTGAGGCACCAGTATGGGCTGAGAGCACCTTTACGTATTGACTACTCTTGTTGAGTTTAGTTTGTCTCTGCAGACCATCACGTCTGGGTGCCTCTTGAATTTCAGGCAATGTGAAAATGCCCACTTGACCAATGAGAATGTCCAGAAGCAGACAAATAATCTGTGAATAATCTGAGCAACACTAATCCATGTTTTGATTTGGGGGATTATACGCTCCCTATAGTGTGAAAAAGAGAGCAAAGATCTTTTGAATGTTTCCCTCTGGTGTATACTCATGGAGTGCGGGTAAGTCTCCTTTCAGATGATAGATTGCTAGTAAGGGTGTCTGTCTAGAATCTGTCTAGAAAATGTTTGTGCCAAATCCACTTCAGGTCCAAGACCAGAAAAATTCCACATATAAAGACTGAGACCAGGATTGAATTTTTTGGAGGTCAAATCCCAGTCTATCCTGTGTGTGTGTGTGTGTGTGCGTGTGTGTGTGTGTGTATTACAGAATTCAGGCACCCAGGCAGATTTGCCGCGAGACAAGCCAGCTTGCCTGTTTGCCTATTGTCCCGCTAAAGAGCACGAGGTGCGAGCCAGAGGAGGACTGTCTGCTGTTTGTCTGCTCAACTAATGTGTGATAGAAACAGTCTTGGTCCTCCGTGCTGTAATTTTTTAACATGGCTGATCATTAATGTATATCTAAACTAATCCAACAATTGCTTCTGCAAGTTTTATGATTCAAGGCCACTAGAATTTATTGCAGTCCAAATTTTAAACAATATCACTCTGTGTAGCTCTATATAGCTTTTAGTGGATTTATCAATTCAAAATTCTTCTTTCTTCACAATTTCTGGGAGTGACTATAAACAACTGCCAGTGTTCAACTAGCTGACCTCAACGTAGTTGGGTTTTATGGTTTTTATTGAACTACTGGGAAAGGAAGTGTTGAAGAGTTTAATCAGCAATGTGTTAACCAAATGGTACAGATATTCTAAAAGGCACTTTATTCTACTTGAATTTGAAAGCTGGATAACAAATAACAAAGCTGCCACTTTGACCTCTGACATTTCCAGTAAACTTCCAGTAAAAAAAAAAATCCAAATTCCCACAATCTTAATTTTATTTTTGCTTGGCCAAATTTGTTGAGTGCGGTTGGTCTGTGAGTCTGTGAACAGCAGAACTGTACTCTGTGGTTACTGAAATTGTTGTGCAAATTAGAATGAGTTGCATAAATACAGTCAAGCAGTGTTTGTTCAAACTTTAGCTCACCGCTCACCGTTTTCCAGTGTTTCACCTCACTCCTGCGTTTTCACGTTCTCAGTTGCTCCTGTCCATTTTTTTATTTTAATTGTAATTCTCTTTTAAAAATATAGCTTGTACCAATTACTTTACCTGGAAGAAAACCTCCTGAGGTAGGCTGGTGTCACCATGTGTCAGTAACACTTCGCTAAAGCCCAGGTTCCTGTGTTGAGGTAGGCATCTTGGTTAAGCCAGACGTTGGCTGTGTGATCCAGCTCTGGTTGAATAAGGACTTGAATAAGGACATGTGACTTGGTGGCATCCCAGGCTTGCCTGGTTCCCAGCGATGGCTGGAGAAGCATTCCAGAGCCTGACACCCCTAAGCTCTCCTTCCTCTTGACTGCTCAACATTGCCCCCTCAGTACATAATTAGCCACATTATTTTCAGTGCTGGGAGTTCTCGGACACAGCTTCTCTTTTCCTCCTCCTCCTCACCCGTTTATCGTGACAGTTTCTTTTCTCTGGCGATTTGTTGCCGAGAGCTTTCCGCTTTCCATGTGCTCTGTTGACGTGAACTCGATTCAGATTTGACAGCCCGGGTGCTTTTCTCATTTCTCATTGGCCAGAGAGAGCGCTTCCCGACGGCTACGAGCACCCAACCATCTTCATGCTCTAATGGAGAGAAGTCTCACGGTTGAGAGCGCAGTACGACAGCCATGAACCCAGTTTCCGATCTGCTGGAAGGTGCTTGTCACACACCCAGGGATAACATTCATTAACACTGTTTCATTATGAGCCAAGTTCAAGCTGTGACCATAGAGCACTGGGAGTATGCAGTTTCAGCTGGACACACAAGCTCCTTTTCAGCCTATGAAAAGACATCTTGGCCTTCACAGGAGCGCTTATGAGGGCTAGCTGGCGTACGCACAACAGCGAGGACTGCAGTTCTGTTCTTCAGGTTTTGTTTGAAAGCCATGGCTATGGATCTGTGAATGCTCACAATGATGGTGTCACCTCATCAAGCAAAGATTCAGACAGCTCTCCCTCTCTCTCTCTCTCTCTCTGTTTTTCTTTCTTTCTTTCTTTCTTTCTTTTTGCTGGTGCCATTGATTCAGTTTTCCTTTGCTCTAGAGGATAAATTTAAAGCAAAGTATAGTATAGTGAGGTATAGTGCTGAATGATTTTTCCTGACCATTGAAATTCCTATTAATAAATACTGGAACAGGTTAGATCTATTCCAGTACAAGTTAACTCTAGGCAAAAGTCAAAAGCAAGATGGCACATCTGGTAATCTGCTTTCCACTTAGAATCTGTCTTAGAATCTTTAAACCACCAAAGGAATAGTCCCTCTCTCCCTCGCTCTCTCCCTCCCTCCCTCTCCCTCCTCCTTCTCCTCCCCTTTCTCCCCATTTCCCTGGCCGCGTGTTAGGGGAGGAGCGACAGATTACGCCACAGGCACTACACCAGTGTGTCAGATACACTCTACAGTCTCCCCCGCTCACATATACACACACACACACTCACGCAGAGCACGCACAAGAGAAAGAGCGAAATCTGCTGTTCTCCACCCTTCAGAAGCACAGTAAACGCTGGATACTATACTCTACTCTACTCTACTCTACTCTACTATACAGGCATTCCACTCCTGCCTTAAGGGAATTTATTACATTTTTGTTTTTGTTGTTGTTGTTGTTTGCTCCTTTTCCTTCCGTGAAGCTCGTGCAGGAACAGTGAAGCAACCCCGAACAGAGTGAGTATCCAGAGCTACGACACACTTGTGTCTTGTGCTTCGTTAAGAGACGGCTGTTAATGATTGATGTTGGTCCACGGGATATTTGCTTAGTGTGTGGATGTGTGTGTGTGTGTGGGGGGGGCAGTTAAGAGGCAGTTCTTATCCTGTTACAACCTGCAGGAGGACTGCCACAACTCCTTCTACGTGAGGTTTGTTGTTGCCAGGGTTCACTTTAAGTCTGGGGAGGGGTAATGCCTCTGACATGATACAGCGTCTTTGTGGTAAGACCTTATCTGCAAGGTGAAAGGACCACAGGGCAGTGAGCACAGCTTGCTTCTGTGGGAGTATGGGTGTGCGCTGGAGGAGGGGGGGGGGGTCTATCAGTGGTTCTAGTACTCCAGCTCCTTATGTGAGAAAGCTGCAATTTACCAGGGTGTGTTAGAGTTGACACTGGCTTCTCTACAGTAGAGAGGTGGTGTTATTGCCAGAGTTTGAGCTGTCTTGCTGCCTGAGCTAGCAGAGACGCACACACACACACACACACACACACACACACACACACACACACACACACACACACACACACACACACACACACACACATTTTCAGGGCTCCTCCTTCGGTCGGAACCAGAGCCAGCAGACAGCGGTGAAGGTAGCAGCCAGTGTAGAGCTGAGGAACTTTCCACGAACTCCTGGTGCCGATGTGGCTTCACACACACACACAGGGCGGAAAGGGAGCAGGAGAGCAGTGAGAGGCTGGTGCTTAAACCGCACCGTGCTGAGCTCGCTTTACGTCGTGTGGCTGTGCTGTCTCCAGAATGACTGTTTGGGGTTAACCCACCACAGGCTGCCTCTGTTAGGGGGGTGGGGGGTGGGCCGGGGGTTATGGGGGTATGGGCCTGCAGGTATTAGTAGAAAAAGATTTTTTCTTTGCCATTCACTAAGGCTCACAGAAAGGACTGCATGCATTAAGTCTGCATATATGAGAAGATTCCCCTAAAGTGTTATCACATTTTTATTTCCTTCCAAGTACATGAGTTAATATTCCTGGTAAACTGAATACTTCAGAAAGTTCACTGGAACAGAACTTGAGCTCTGAATAGAGTCATTATTTGTTTGTATTAGTACTTGACTTGTGATGAGTATGAGCATTAGATTGAATCGCAGGGAATCTCCAAGTGATGATGTTGCTTTTTTTTTTAAACGTTGGTTATTCCTGGTATTTTATTTGGACAGCTGGTCATGGATGACCTGTCAGTAGGCTGTGAAGTACAGGGATCTGCACCAAATGCTAAGATTACTACAGAGAAGATAGAGAGCATTTGTCCTTGTCAAGACACTACTAAAAGAGACGTTCACAGAGGTGCAGAAAAAGACGAACTCGCGTGTTTGTTTGGGAAGAAAAGATCTAAGAGGGAAAAATGAGAGAGCAGAGCACAGCAGAAAAAGTGCAGCAGTGGAAATGTGGAAAGAGAGAGAGAGTGAGAGAGAGAGAGAGAGAGAGAGGACACTGATAGCCTTGCCCATGTGTTTGTCTTGGGTCTCTCCAGTAAAAACAGCAGCTTGCTATAGAACTGTGGTATTAAGAGCCACAGGACAATGACCCTGCCTGTATAAGGCTGTCAGAAAGGGTTTGGCTGGTTGGATGCTTTGTCAACAGTGCAAATCTATATTCACATCCCATCCCTCATATGCACTGAGAGAGGAGAGAGCCTTTAGAGATGAACATGCTTAAGAACAAAGACCTGTGTAATAGAGAAAACCAGTGACAGCTATTTATAGTTATTAATTACCCAGAACAAGACACTGGTGTATAGTATGTATGTAAGGCAGAAATTCCATACTGAGGCAGAGAGCCCTTTCTGGTTTGGTAGCACCAACCTATGCACATCAGTGATTTAACTGGGGTCCAAAAAACAGGCTTAGCTTTATCTCTGATTAGCATCTCTACGCCGCATGAGGCTTCCTGCTTCCTGGCCTCTCCTCCCTCTCTGTGCCCCTGCGTTTCCCCAGAGTCGGTTCCCAGCTCTGGCTTTGCTTCTCCTCTCTGCCATCAGTGTGTCCTCCATTTACCTGCCTCCTTTTCTATTGGCTGCAAGACGCATAAAAATCGGCAAACTAGGTCGTAAAGAGTGTAAGTAAAAGCACGGGTCGGTTCCGGAAATCAGTTCCCTCAGGCCCAGGTTCTGCCCGTTTCCCCTGACCGTGAGCAAGGCATCACACCGTCCTGCCCTGCAAACCGGATGAAGCGGCAGTTTTACCAACGGTGAAGCGAAAAGATCACGCAGCTCTCAAGCTTCAGCTCGACAGACGATGGGAACGAACAGAGTCGGGCGAGGGAAGGGCGGATGGCCCAGAGCAACGGCCCTGCCTCTGGGAGCGCATGGGTCAGGCAAGAGGGCCGCAAGGGCGGGGGATCCTGTGCGTCCACTGCTTGGGAACCGGCCGAGCAGGGCTGCTCCTTGGACGTCAGAGCTGAGGCCTCCTCTGGGTTTCTCAGTACAGTCCCACAGTAGCAGGATATGGGAAAGGGACTGGGGCTGCTGGAGCGGAGCCAAAACTCTAGAGCCTGGAATCAGCGTCTCTGGGAGGGATTCTGACATCACAAACCCTGAGGCTTTGACATTATGCAACCTCTTCCTTATTTGAATTGTAAAACGAACTTCTGGAGTCAATTACAGTTGTTTTGAGCGGAAAGAAATATTGATCGAATGCAGTGCATTCACATTTCTTCATGTCTGCACCTACACAGCCTGTTGCACACACTCACTTCGATCTCCCACCTGCTCCAATTGCATGGCCATGAAACTTGATTTATTCAAATCCGTTACAGGCCTTGGGAACGTCAATGACCAAGACTTTCATGTACGTGTATGAATGTACGTATGTGTGTACGGCCGTGTGTGTGTATGAATGTGGTGTGCATTCCTGTGTGTGGAGGCAGCTCATCAATTGTAGGCATGTGTGTTAGAGTGCAGTATAGTTAGAACACTGACTAACTAATTCTGATTAATAGGCCTCCCACCCCCCACACACTTAAAAACACACACACACACACACACACACACACATATATTCAAGGCTGTGGCCTTAACTCCCCACATGGCTCAATGACCCTGGCAGGCCTCCCTCACTCTGTTCATGATACACGACACACAGCCGCTCTCATTGGCTGTGGCTTCTTTCATCTAACGGCCTGTTTCTTTCTTTTTTTTAAATTTCTTTCTTAATTGAAGCCAGCAGGCACCAGTTCAGTTCTGATGGACGGGCCACATGATTCAGAGCATGTGCAGTCCATCATGGTGCATGAGAACGTGCCTCAGTCATGTGATCTGGTTTAGGAAACCCTGCTATTACCAGGGGGAGGGGCAAGCAATGCAGAGGGATGGCAGAGGGAACTTTGGAATTGGGAGTTATATTTATGTAGAGAAAGAATCTAGGGTGGAATATCTCTCTCTCTCTTTCTCTCTCTCTCTCTCTCTCTCTCTCTCTCTCTCTCTGTCTCCAATGCTCTTTCTCCAGTTTGATTAGTAAAATTTTGATTCATTAATATATAGAACACATGGACATTCCTATGAGCTCCTGCTAACCATAAGAAACAAGATATTAATTTAAGGAATATCCTGTGAATAAAAGTAGTAATAGTTAATAATGTATATATAAAAATGACATTTATTATATATGATATATTAAGATTTTTGTTTTAAATTTGAGTGTATCTGTGCATTTATATTTAGGAGAGTACTGTTTTGGAAATGGTGATCATGGTGAGTTTCTGTTATATTTAACCACCCAATGTGCTGTGTCATCTGCAAAGACAGTTCTTCTTAGTTGGAAAATGGAAAAAAATCAACATTCATTCTCTCTCTCATTACATCACTGGCTTTCTCATCAGCAGAGCAGTGCAGTGCAGTTCAGAGCAGTGCAGTGCAGTTCAGTTCAGAGCAGTGCAGTGCAGTTCAGTTCAGAGCAGTGCAGTGCAGTTCAGTGCAGTGCAGTTCTATGAGTTGCAGTCCATTGAATCCAGCAGTTCCAAACTGTGTCTTTATCTCTTTCTATGACACTGTGTTCCTTTACTGCTGTATTTATGCTGAGAAATCTACCGTATACTAGACAACAGTGAGAACTAGTGAGGCCTGCCGGAACTCTCTGGAAGTCTAAAGTTGACAATGACCTAAAAGCATCTTGTGCTAAAATAAATGCAGGCAGGTGTCACAAGTGTTTGGAGATGGAGAGTGAAAGGGTAAGAGGACATACTGAATAATTTATTGCAACATATCACAGATATGACGTGTTTAGGCCCGGGGGCTGCAGGCCTCTGCCCCTGTTCGACAAGCTGAGTAGCTGTTCGTTTTTGAGCAGTTTTCCCGTAGGGACACAGTGTTCATCTATTTATTTATTTATTTATTTATTTATTTTTTGCATTGCTACATCTTGGCCTGGCCAGTTGATATTTTGATTGACATTGTAATTGGGTTCAGTTGATCATATGCAATGCTCAGTTCCAGGAAGGAATTACATTACCGGGCAGTTAGTGAACGTGATGTTTTCATAGTTTTTATCATTATCTCATAACTGGTTATCAGCACAATCGGTATTTTTAAATTAATGAGAAGAGCAGATGATTGATGATTTTCCTTATAAGATAATTACTGAACTGGACTGTGATGTACTGTTCCAAACTGCAATGGGCATTTCTCCCATATGCTCTCTTACATTTATTTATGACATTATGGAGTTTTATGGACAGTATGGAGTTTTATGGATGGAGTTCAAGAAGAAAAAAAAAGCCTGTTCCTTTATGAAGTAAAGATTTTTTTTTTAAGTTATTTTCAATTGAGTTTTCTTTTGTGTGCAAGTTCAGAATGTAGGTGCACGTAGCTCACCAGCTGTAGTTTGTCTGATGTGTTCGAGTGTAAATGTGCACAGGCTATGACTGGCAACAGCAAGCTGATGGAAGGTGGTCATCAGTCAACCGCAGCTGGTGTTAGTTCTTCAGTGTCAGTTTGATGTTTCCCTAGTCTTGCATGCTCGTATGGCTGATCTTGTTTCTAAAGTCACTCAAGGACCACATGCCATAAAAAGACCAGCCATGCTGACTGACTTACCATAAATTCCACATGATCCCACTTGGTGTGATAGTTTAGACATTCTTATCAGTTGTGATTTCATTTTCCACTCTGGTAAAACTGGGTGAAGACATTTGAAGGGCCAGGCAAAAGCCTGCCTTTAACACATCACTGCATTCTCATCTTTACATGCCATCAGTCCCCACCTGCATGTACAGGTCCCAGAAATTCTGTTTGGATATGATTAGGTCTCTGATTTTATCAAACTGTACAGAAAGCATGACAGGCAATGCAGGCCAACGCAGGCTTCCTCACGCTTCAGAATGGGTGGGTAGAAGTTCCAGGTTGTGACTATTAGTGGGGAAGGTTTAATTCAACCAGATCTTCACCCCTGATGAAAAGTAGTTCCTTTTCAGAGCTGGTGTTTTTCCAAGTGACAGGGTGTTAGCGTGGAATTTATTGTTCCACAAAGGATCGAATGGCTTTCAGCTTCATCAAATTTCGGCGTGAGCCGATCGTTCTTTTCAAAGTAAGAGTTCACTGATTTCAGATCAGTCCTTAGTGGCAAAGTCTGCCAAGTGGAGCCATCTGATATGCTGCAAATCCCTTCTTTGAGACTGCCCGGTGAAATAGAGAGGCAGTCAACCTTCAAATTCGTCTCGCCTTAAGGATCAATATGACCGTCTCACATTTCCGAACTTTGAGCAATAATGCCTCAGAGCTCCTTTAGACTGTTTTGAATGGATTGCATGATTTTTGTGTGTGTGTGTGTGTGAAATATATCTTTGATAAACACTAGCTCGCAAAGTAATGGCTCACAGATCTTCTTTCTTACATGACAAGACCTGAATTGTAAATTTTCTTGTTAGCAGAAGCAGAGTGATTTAGGCGGGCTGTCACTTTGATTGACATGACCCATATTGCCCTGATTAATTATGGGGCAGACAACTCTCTGGGGTCACTGGCCGTTGTCTAGGATACAAATGCATGAACAGCAGAATTGTACTCAAAATATAAAAGTACTAAAGGACTATCAGGATCACAGACATGACTGAGATGCCATCGCCTGGGTAACTATACCCGGCCCAGAATGTGCAGCCTGACACTGAACCACCCGCATTTGTGAGGGGGCTGGACAGCCGCTTTAGTTATGGGGAAGTAATTGGCCTAAATACCCCGAGTCTGCTTTATATCAGCTAGAGAAATGCATGAAGAATCAGCAGGTTAGAAGCAGCCGCTTGCCCATCTAGAGCCACTCGCAGTGTTCCACAGCGCTGCAGATGCGCTCAGCCCTGCTCGGTTCGAGACACCACTGCAGATGTGAAAATGTCCAAAGGAGATTTTAAATTTCAAAAAGTTGCAGACTTTTTTATCCCGTAGTAGATATTTGGCCGCGCTGCATCTGAAAGCTGTGGGTGTGTCTCATCACAACAGCCTTCCAAGACCAAGTGCACTTACCATTCCAAGAACAGAGTTTGATGCCAGAACTCCCAGCCGTGGAAGCCCCTGCTGCAATCCTTCTCTTTTCATATCTACTCTGCAGTGCTTTGTTGTGTAATCTGGTTTTAATCTGCAATAATCTGCATATAATATGTGATGGTATTAAATACAGTATTTAGAAGTTTTTGGCTACCTTTTTAATATGCATATCGGTAGTGAACCCACCGCATAAAAAAACTCCCTATATCTTTGTTTTTGATAGTCGTTTTCATTTGCATTGCAAAAACCTTTTCATATAGATTTTCTTATGCATGATGTTCAAGCTTTTTTAAAAAAGTATTGGCTTGCTAGACAGCTCGAATTCCACGTCATATAGAATTCTACTTGTTAATTGGTCCACCAGTGATATGTGCTTTAGTGTTTATTTAGTGTGTCTTAGTGTGTTTATTATGGAGATTAACACAAAGTTAACAGGACAATAAAACATATGAACATATTAGCTTTAAATATCTCTAAAATGTAAACTGTAATATATAGTCAATGAAAGCTTGAATTAAATCATCCTAAATCATCTCATACGCGCTTTTATTAAAGCACATGTAGGTATCAGTCAAAATTCAAGTTATTATCAGTGTTAGAATGAGGTCAAAGACCTAGAGATCTGGGAATAATTACCACAGGTCTGATGTTTTCTGCCTGCTGTAGGTCACTTACAACACGAGCTATAATCATAACCGCAGTGACTTCATAGGAGAGAGGGAAATGATGGTTGAACATTAGTGCTGCAAAATGTCACCTACCGAAGTTTCTGAACAAATTATGGTTTAAATTTCAATAAAAGTACCAAAAAATGGGTGCTGTTATTATAGTCATAGGTATTCACTTGTTCTTACGTTTTTTTTATGAACACACCGATTGATAGTATAAACCCGTATAAACACATCCCATGTGTGTTGTATGCACATATGATCTCCCTTCCACTTATATTTGCAAGTGAGGAACATGAGCTTTGTCTCTGCTGTGTACTAATGAAGGGTCTTTGCAGTGCTTACCACAGACAAGGTCTAAAAGAGTAGGTGGGCACTAAAGGAAGAATTCTGGGAGCCAGATTGCTTCAAACTACAGGGGCAGGAGTCTACATACTAGGAGGATCGTATGTTCAGGCCAGCGGGAATGATGAAAAAGATACTAACTATCATTGGAGTACGAGTGTTGAAACCCCCGCCCACATTCCCCACACACTTGGTCTTTTGGTATGATTGATAGCATTAGCATTCTCTCCAGCACCCTGAGCATCTGTGTTAGCCATTCTGGGCAGGAATGCAGGCATTCTCTACCCTGCTGGACATCAATAGCAAATGAACCTGCATGCTTTGTTTTCAAGGAATGTGAGTCATGACTAATGATTCAGAAACAACAAATAGGTATGCATTTATGTCAATAAAATGTTAGTATTTATTGTTTGAGAGATTTACTATTGGAAACACACCCTGATAATATTAGTGCTGTCCATAAACAAACAAACAAACAAACAAACAAAACAATTGGGAGAAGAGGAGAAAGCATTATTTATGTAATATGAGTAAGTAGCTTAACATCTTTGGAAAGACTTCAGGAGTTTTGCAGTTGTTAGGAAGCAGTCAAGGCTTTTTGAGGTTGTATTTTCAGTGATAAACAGAACAAGGTCATTGAATGAAACAAGATGGAATCAAATGTTTTCCACAAAGTGCATGTTCATTATGTCAACAACAGAGGCATAACAGGAAGCAAAGAAATCATGAGTATGAACTGATTGGAGGGCAGCCCTTATCAGCCTGTCAGGCCAATACTATCAGGCACTGCACCGTAAATACGTCCAGGCCATCACAGCAAGACCAAAAACTGAAGACACTGAGGGATGAGAGCGGACTGGGAAAGCAGCGTGACCTACTTTCAGTCCAGACCACGGTTTGAGCACCTCTCACCTGCGCCGTGCCCCACACAGATGGAGCCACGACAGATTGCTTACACAGCCGTCTGCAGGCACGTGCCAACCTGTGGAATACTGCGGCACTCTGCTTCGTGTGCAGCGAGAATCGTTTGCTGGAATAGATCGGTTTTCTTGGACCGACTTCCAAGAAAAAAAGAAAAAAAAAACAAAAACGGGTAAAGGTAGGCCTCGTCTGGTCCTCGGCCATCTTGTGGCCACCATTTGGTTTTGATCTTCGCGCAGTTTTCAAAATCAAACAAACTGACAGCTTTGTTTAGACATATTACTTGCGTCACTGTGATCGCTACATAATCGGTTACTAATAAAACGGTTCATTTGTCCCAATGTAAGTAGGTGTTGTTTTTGTTGTTGTTGTTTAAAATGGCCTGTCGATGTCGTCACAGCGTGGCTATGCCTTCTGGCAGCCTTCCAGATAGGTTTGTCCTTGTAATTACGCCAAGATTTCTTCAGGATCTTGAGCAAAAACTGCGCCGCTGGTAGCCATTATAATAAGTCATGTTTTTATAGCTTCTCCAGCAAGCGGATGGATTGGTGTGACCTGCTGACTTCATACTTTCACTGTCAGAGATTAAATCATGGATACCTGTGTAATTAGCCAGTACAGGGCCATGGATTTTAGTCTATGCTGCCTTTTTGAACATAATTGATTTACAAGGATGCAAACAGTAGGGATTTTCTTATTGTTTTGAATAACGAACCAAATTTGAGGAAACCAGAGCAAAACGTGAGCATATAATACACTGGATCATTTGAAATCACTCATTTCAGGTTTGGAAAGAAAAAAAAAAAAATCAGCCTTTACATGTAACCGATTCAAGCTTCATATCTTAAGCCGACTCATTCCTTTGAATCCTTTTGTCCAAACATGTTTTCAGAGTAGCAAACAATATAATTATATCGTGCGCAGTATAGACATCAAAGCAAAATGTCAACTTTCAGTATTTGATTACTTACTCCGGATCTTTTTATGCCAACTACCCCAGGAAGCAAGAACACTTATTGTTCACAAAATAAGCATACACTGAGATACAAGAATTTACAAAGGGAACCATATATAATAACACTCCTCGTAGCACTTACAGACCTCTTAAGCACCACATCTCCAAGATATGATCTCGGCCATCCTTTGTTCAATGTAACTATAGATCTGTGTATACAATGTGTATTGAATAGTCAACGCCCATAACATGTAGTGCATTTATGCACAATATAGTATAGCTTTCTGTTTGAGATAATGATGTGGCATCTTCATTATAGAGTTATGGCTTTGCCAAAGTCTATTCGTGTAAAAACGCTTCAGCCATGCTTGCCAAGGCCTGTTCAGTGGATCTGTAGGCGTGGTTAATAAAGACAGCTTTGTTTAAGAAGATACGCAGAACACAGCTTGTGTCTTAAATTACAGCTTGATACAGGGCGCATCAAGTCTCTGAGAGTCTTATTTTGTACAAATGGACAAGGTGAATCAAAGTTTTGATACTTCCTTTGTGTAATTGGAGCTGTGCTAAGCTTGGAGCATGTTAAAAGGATTCAGACTGCCTTCAGAGAGTCACCAGGGCTTCGTTCTCTTAGAACGATTCAGTTTCAGTAGCAGTCATGGCTCATGCAGCGCCCAGCCAGAGAAACAAACAAACACACACCAAGCCAATTCGCAACAACCAATCCAAATCTCGTGTTTATTAGTCATCATCATGCTCACCTGTTCACCATGCTCCACGTCCAAGCTTCTAAGAAGCTGGGAGAGACTGTTCTTCTCTCTGTGTTTGCAGCTGTTGAGTTTTTTACTTAGCTCTGTGAACTCTAATGAAGATGCTTAATCGCAAGCTTCCCACCTCTTTATTCATGCCAAACAGTTAATAAAAAGTGAAAAACAGTTATACCAGTACACTATTCTGTACATGAAAGAATTTGCTTTTTTGTCTTATGACACTTACTGTTGGACAACACACAGAAGGTTTTACTCTAAGGCTTTAATCCATTCCTGATGTGTTTTGATTGTGGACAGTGGAGGACAGGTGGACAGTGCTGAAGGAAGAGAGAGCTAGAGACTCTTACTGTGAAACTTCTGCTTGGTCTGATGTTCCACTGATAACTCCTCCCCAAGTCCCTGAGCAGATTAACTCAATTTACAGGGATGTTTTACATGGTTTAAAAAAACACATCTTGAAAACTTTATGACCTCAGTTATGTTGTCACTTCCTGAAATGCCTGATCACCGCTCGTTTTATTGTCTTTGACATGTTGCTTTGTGGTTTTCAGTGAGATGTTTAAGAGATTTCACAAGGCAACATCTATTTATGTTTTCTATAAAATGAAAAGAAAACTGATGTCAGTTTTGATCATGCTTTTTATACTATTGCTTTGCTTCTGGGTCCTTAGAAAGGGTGGTTTTGGAACTAGATTATATTTACATTGTGTGTTTAAAGGCCATGTCAATAAAATTGGCCTACTGAGAATCTATCTTAATGTACAGTTATGGATTGCCAGTTGCCTCATGGTCGTAAATGATAGTAAATATGACAGCATTGTCCCAGTGCAGACAAAACCTGAACTGTTACTTTGAAACAGTTCCCTCAAATTGTGACATTGCTGATCATTTTTTTTTTAATTTTCAGTAATTTTGAAAATTGTTTAATTCAAGGTTAATTTTTGTACTTTGCTGTTTTCTTTGAATTAAAAACTTTTTTTTGTAACCACTTTCTTTGGCATCCAGTAAATGTCTGGTAAGAAGCCAATCTGATGCAGAAACAGTGTTAGCAGTCTGATTGCTTTTGCCCTCCATGGAGCTGAAGGTCTTTCCTTAGACACTCCAAAGTCAAAGTCAACTTTGTTATCTGCTAGTCCCCATATCTGCTATGGAAATTTCTAACTGGAATGAAATGCAACTTCATTTGAAATATTTGCACATATAAAGACTCCTCATCTTTAAGAAGTTTTGGTTTGAAGAAGCAGGAAAGATGTTTTTGTCACTTTTTGTCATATTGTAAATTTTTTTTGTCATATTTTGTGTCATATTTTACATTTATTTATATTTTACATAATATTTAAAGGTTCTTTTCCAGAGAGTGCCTTCATAAAATTAGTCTGGTTGCTCGTGGGAATTTCCAGAGTGAAGTGACTTTTTCTTCATTTTCAAATTGCAGATCAAGCCCTGGTCCAAGAAGTCTTTCCATTTTGATTTGCCTCTTTAATAAGATTTTAATTAAGCAATTAAAGGTCTTTGAAGAAGCATATGGCTGTAATTAGCACTGGCCAAATCATCCAGGATGGAGTGGGCTATTAATTACTCTAAGCTGGGTCTGGGGAGTATTGTGGAGAAGTAGAGGACAGGAGAAGACACAGTCATGGATTCCAGTGTCACTGAATCACAGTTTCCAAACAGTATGACGTGAGAAGAGCAGGCTTGTGAGTGCTTAAAGAAAACAGTCAGATATCTCTGTCACTGGAGTCACATTCAGCTGCTAAAAGTTCAACCAGGAAGTGCATTTGATCTACTCTGACTCACCTACCTGTGGAGCTCAGTGAGTTTTTTTTGTGCCAGACGTTGTCATCACGAGCGTTTAAAAAATCCATGATTCATCCTCCAACCCACGTAGTCCGTCGCACCTTCGTAGTCCTCTGTTCTGATGGATTACACCAAACGCCTTTCTCTCTCACTCACACACACACACACACACACACACATGCACATCTGAAACCCTTGTACTGGGGTGATGAACAAGATCACGAGGATGAAGACAAGCAGTATGCGTCACTAATAGTCCTCCCTGCCCAGCCACTATCAAAGATCTTAAACACAGGTGTCCTACTATCTGTATTTACAGCTGCCTTCCCCCAGATGACGTACTTGCTGGGAAGCTGTTATTTGGCCATTAGAAAGGCTGTGTCAGACTTGAGGAGAGAAACGTTCTTCTTACCATGGTATTATATCTTATGTCATGTGAATGATTGACAGAACTTCAGCATGTTTCTGATAAGCAGAAAGTGGCTCACACTCCATCAGCTCCAAAGTCCATCAAGTTTTATACAGACTCCCTAAAAGAGCACTCTTCCCTCCCAGGCCAATGGGTGGCTGTATTACCATAAACATCTGAAGTATTCATTAAACTGAGGGTGGGGGCGGGCTGTGGGTCTGGTGGGGGTTGGGTTGTAAGGCACGAACTGAGGACAAAGCCTTTGCTTTTTCATAGCTGTCCATCTTCATTTGCCCAGACATCTTGCTTGTGGACTTCATCCAATTTTCTTATCAAATCACTGGCAGAATGTTGCTCCAATTTACAAAACTCAAGACATGAAAACCCAACTCAGAAATTACACAATGATGTTGATATCAGTTGGACAAAAAAGCAAGATGTGAGGTTTCCATTTAAGGGAAAATGGACTTCATTAAGTGATTCATCTGTGAGGTTCATGTTTGTTCACCAATGTCGCTAATGTCAGGACAACATAGTGTCTGGTTGTTCTTCACTGGCAACACTTGAGAGGAATACTGACAACACAATAGGTTGATTCATCACCTATAGGACTGTTTTGGCTTTTGAAAAATGAAGTGTCATACATATTGTTGCATAAAACTCTCTCTGGTAACAGGCAGATCTTACTACAACTCCTCAACTCTACATGCACCCCAGCATGTCCCGACCAGTAAACACAGTATTTAGATCTTCACTTTCTGTTCACTTTCAAGGTGTTCAGAGATGCAGTGGAGTTGCTCTGCTGGGGAGTCGCTGTAGCATGCCCCATACCCCAAGAGCTAATGATACTTTTAGTTTGAAACTCCACCACCAATATGGCTCAGCCTACAGGTCTGGCCAGAGCACAGCACTTTTCAACCACAGCATATGGGCGACAGGTGGGGGAGATGACCTTGTAAACTGTGCTTGCCACGCTGGTAGGATGTTAAGGACCAGAGCTACATTCGTTGACACGATGCAGGTGGTAAATACACTGACGATGTCACAGCGAATCGGATTCATTTGATCATACCTAGCCTATCCAAAAAGATTATCATCATTTATTAAACCACTTTTAAAGTTTTATTTGGTCTTTGTTAACGTGCCAATGACAAACTTGATCCTAGTGGACAAGATTGTAATCTAAGGTCTGTATTACAGTGTTCTTTCCAGTTGCTTTTTCTGATGGTGAGAGTACCACATCTAGTTTTACCCTGAGCTCATTCACACTTTGACAAAGTCTTAGGCTGGGCTCAAAAATACACGTCGAATCAGGCAGTGATATGCGTTTTTAACTTTCAGGTTCTTTCTGACACTGATAGATCTGTCAACACTAATTCAGTAGCTCTTGTAAGTGCAGCCTGGGTGCCTGTGGTAAGAAAAACAAAATGATAATAGCTTA
This sequence comes from Sternarchorhynchus goeldii, assembly GCA_028565775.1. NCBI lineage: Eukaryota > Metazoa > Chordata > Actinopteri > Gymnotiformes > Apteronotidae > Sternarchorhynchus > Sternarchorhynchus goeldii. Next base: position 22,550,018 of record JAOXYF010000027.1, on the reverse strand, counting down.
TAAAAACAGAATGCATTTAACACAGCACATTCAGGATATTACTTCCTCCTGCTTGGTATCTTGGACATTCACACTGAAGCCTTTACTTTTTTAAAACAACTTCTGCTTGATGTTGATATAATTCTTTTTTGATCTATAATTAAGCCTGTCTACCATTTAGATTTATAGACTTTCACATGTAAAAGGCAGAAATGTTCTATCTGGTTTCTTCATGCACAGGAGCGTCCTTACAATCGTTATGGCTTAATTATTTTGATTTTATTGCAGTATTTTAAAAATAGGTTATTATGAAAAGATGCCTTATCAAACCATAGATATCTACACCTATGGCTTTTACTCTAGCTAAAACAATGACGGCATGTTGGTTCAAAGACCATATTCTATTTGTTAGTAGTTTAGTGTTGGCAGTTTATAAAAGCAATCATCTAATTATCATTCTGTTTTGTATTAAACCTCTAACCTCAAATGGGTGGAATTAGATTCTCCTTATAGTTACGCTTAAAAAGCTTAGCCTCAAAGGTATCTCTAATGGAAAGTGCTTCAGCAATGCCCTGATGATGTATTGGGATGACGGCAAGATCATTTTCCAGCCTGTAACTGTATAACCCCTATCCAATGCTGTGCTATTCCAATGATTTACAATCCATTTCATTTACCTTATGGTAAAGCCCTTTGAATATGCTTGGTGATATAAAACTCACTGAGGAAATACTATATTGGTGGAATTCTACACCCTAAAGCCAATGGATTTAACTCTAAAGAACAGTATTTAGTTTAAAATAATAGCTTACTTTTTAATATTTTGTGCAATATCTTTGTTCTAGAAAGAGTTGGGAAGTGAACACATTCTGTTTTAGTAAGGAAACAGAATATGGCAGTGTGATGGGTACTTGTTTACTGCATTATGTCCAAATGTACAATAGCACGCGTTTATTGTGAAAATTTTAGGAACCACCTATTCCTGGAAATAAAGCCCCCCAACACACACACACACATATATATATATATAAAGCAAATATGTAAACTAATCTCAATATCTAGAGTGAAAATGTGAAAATGCAGTTGAACTGTGTCCGTCTTAGGGTGTGAATGCAGGTGTTCATTCAAGAATATTGCATTAAGAAAAACATGGCCAGGATTTGCAGTAACTAATATTCCACTGAATTACTACTGGTAACTGTAAACATACAGGTAACAGATATTTTATTTTCTTCTCTCTATGATGTTCAATACATCATGTTGAAACTTGAGATCTTTGAACATGTGTGTCGTGGCTCATGGACTAGCTGCACCGCGATCAAAAGCACATTGATTAGAATCAGAATAATCCAAAACTGTTCCTAGATCAGTACTCTTTCTCCAAGAGGTTATATTTATAAATACCCAGGTGTGGAGCTGGGTTAGGTTCATATAAAGAGGATGTTTGCCTCATTTAGTATCTGGCAGATGCCTGTAAAACTGATGCCACATGCATTGCCTCACTCAACATGCAGCAAGAACGCACATGCTCAGGCCATAGTGTTGTGTTGTGGGTCGATCGCTGTCTATCCTCTTCCCAGGAGTCCGTGGTTTGATGGGCCTGGCCTAAAGGATGATAAATGGGTCCTTCTCGCCTTGCTGGAGCATGAATAACCTGGCTTCTTCTTTGTGCCTTCCCCACAGGATTTCTGAGAGGACTGGTGCCATGCTCTGAATCCATGGAGACTGAAATGAGCATATCCTCTGTCCTGGGAGGTTCATCTGTTCGTGGAGGTTCCTGTTCGTCGCTGTTGTGAAGCAGGGGTGAAAATCTCAGAGCTCTGGCTTTTATCCTCCACGAGACACAGCTCTGCCGTCCAGAGGAGCGTAAGGCTCCAGTGGGAGAGCCAGGGAAGGAGGTTAACCGCAGAGAAAAGACATTCTTCATGCATTCCGCAAACTCCTGAGGGTTAAAGAAGGAAAATCTCTGAGGAGCAGCATGCGGCCGGCAAGTGCAGTGTGGCCTTCTTCCCTGTCCTGCTTCTTCCTCTTCCTCATCCTCCTTCCCCTCCAAGTGGCCATGGCACACAGAACAGAGGATGACGTAACACCACGCCTGAGCTTTTCCTATGGTAAGCAGAGTGCTACACACACCCTGAGGAGCTAATAAACACAGTTGCATGCAGACTTCTGAGGGTTTTTTTTTTCCTTTTTTCTATGGCGTAGCTCAACAGCCGGAAAACTCCATGTACACTTATGAGTGAAATTCTTGCACCAGCCTCTCATAAACTCATATCTTACCCATGATGGTTGTCAAACAACACATAACTGTTCTCAAATCAGCAGTCACTGACAGTTTGTACCAGTACTAGAACTATAACTGTAGAGATAGATAGCTATGTTTACACAGTGGCAACACCTCCTTCACTGTGTGTGTAGATCATCCATGCACTGAGGAGCATGTTTGAGCTCTGGCCCCCAACTCTAGCGGCTGTTGTTGGGCTATAAATAACTCCTGGTGTGGGGCTGACCTCCCTCAGCTGGGCTGCTGGGGGCTTTGAAACAGACAGCCTTCTCGCATGGACAGTTACACTAACTGATGTGACGATAAAGCAGGAGAGGGCTCTCCTAGCACCCTTATCTGTGTAAGCAAAGCACTGACTACTGCCATGGGTACTTGCAAGTGTGTAAGTGCATGCATGCGAGTGTATGTTTTTCAGTTCAGTTTCAGTTCAGAGTGTTGCTTTACATAACCAGCTTCAGATGCTGCTGTGTGATGTTCTTCTTTTCAACTTATTTCTTTCTGTAACTACCAATTAGCTGCGGAAAGCTTTCTCTACGTAGAGAAAAGTGAAGAGTCTCGCTGGTCCAGTGGAAGAATTCTCTAACAGCATATGGTATTTGGGTCACCACTCCTTTGCGTGTGCATCACTATTCATTCTTAGCCATGTGTCACACACCACATCCAGACTCCAGTCACAGTTAAAGCCAGTTTAATTCCACTCTATTGATGGCAGGTTCTTAAGGGTTGGTCCATTCAGGTCCTGGCTGGTCAGAGTGGATTGCTAAAGCAGCTAGCATATTGTAATCCGATTCATTCACAACAACGCAAGATGTTGCGTGTAAACATCAGCCGCTATAGCAACTTTTGTGCTTGCTGTGTTAGCCGTGTGCTAATGGGTTTCATTAGGAAAGCAGTGCAAACAGAATTTGTGGGTGAGGTTAACTGTGTTCTTTGTGGAGAATATCTGCCTTTTGTAGCAGTTAGACCTTTATGTTTGGTTTCCGGAATACAGAATATATCCTAAAAAGTTAATGAGCAAATAGTGCAGTCTGCATAATTTAATCCAGACATATGTGTCATGTCCTTTGTCGAAGGAACTAGTGAATAGTGTTCTAGTTGGTGAATATGTGTAACACCACACTGCATACATAAATGCAAAGGCATTCTGGAAAAGAATTTGTTTCCCAACAGAAAGTCACATTTGTATTATCTAGGGTTAATGGAAGCGTGATTTTATTCTGTAAATTTAGTGGCAGACTTTGATTCCAAACATCTTTTTGTATCAACTGCTAAATTGCTGTGCTCCTGTTGTGTAGCCTCAGTTGGACAGGTTGCACAGTGAAGCCCATATTTTGCTGTCACAATATTAGTATGCACACTTACTCCCAATCACGGATAAAAAGTGGGTGAGAAAAAGCCAGACTGTGCCTGTCTGCACAAGTCTCCTGTTTCTTTGAAGAGCTGGAAAGATAATCTCTTTCACATGCCATTTCCATACAAACAACAGACTCGACTGTGCTGATGGAGCATTTCAAACCCAATAAATCATAATTCCACTCCACTCCGCGTCTCTCCTCTTCTATTCTCCAAGAAGGAAAAAAAAGTTGACCCCCAAATGGATTCTTCAGTTGTATGGAGCAGTGTTGCAGTGTAAAAACAATGTCAGTGTTTTGTTTTATTGGGACCTTCCCGTTGTTTCTGTTAAAGCTAGAGGAATCCTCCAGTGGCCTCACTTTTTCTCAGTGGGTGATTGGCTGTTTGCTTGGATCATCTGTCATGTGTAAAACCTAACCTGACCTTTGTGAGGACTTTTAGATGGAAATACACATCTCTGTGTGTGAATATATCACCCAGAATGCCATTTGCACTAAAAGTTATGTAGATAAGCTTGCGGGAAGAGATTATATATGTTGTGAAAGACTTCCTTCATGTGTAAGAAATGTTATATGAAGGACATAACCCCATGTGCTGAGGGTGAGGCTCGCTTACAGCTGCTGTGGTTTTTGAAGTACCACTACATCCACCACTATAATAAGCTTCCTTTACTACATAAAAGGCTTTGGTTACGCACACAGAACTGTCCCAGGGCTGAATCACTCAAGTTTAAAAAAGTACTCAGGCCTCACTGACTCCCTGGCTCAGAGGGGTATAGAAACATCAAAGATGTGTGACAGAGATGTCAGACAGAGTGCTGCTGACGAAGTATTCCAAGAGCCAACAATACTGTTTGCTCTGTTTTCTTGTATGCGAGTATGTGTATATGTGTACGTGTGTGTGTGTGTGTGTGTGTGTGTGTGTGTGTGTGTGTGTGTGTGTGTGTGTGTGTGTGTGTGTGTGTGTGAGTGTGCGCTCCAGAAGACCAAACTTTCAGGGGGCTTTGGTGAGGATAACACACTGGGCCAGTGGCTCTGTGGTAATAATGCTACTATTGGCAACATGTCACCACCCTCTTCTGACTCACTCAACTCAACATACACACAAATGTGCCTTCAAGATGGTCTCTCCTAGCTGGCTAACCAGAGAGCCATGTGAAATGCTCCAGCTCATACTCTAGGCAAGTGTGTACTTCATCCCAACAGCACAGACCCGGTCCCCCGTCCTCTTCCCCTTCTCCTCCCGCCCTAACGAAGAGACTAATCTAGCGTGAATAATGAATGGGTAGCTGTGTGTGTATGTGTGTGCGCGTTTCCCATTATGTGCCTATCACGGATCAGGGATTCATTGGAGAGAAACTGCTCCGCCTCCTGTTCCACCGTATAGTACTCACCAGTGAGGCCACGCTTATTGCATGCTAGGAACCTATTCAAAAACAAACCCATGAGACACATTACACCAGGATGCATGGCCTACCCACCCACTTCACTCTGCGCTGAAGCCAGAGCCACAGCACAACACGTGTTACTCCTTCTATTTATGCGGATTAGCCTACACCCGACCTGTCCGCACTTCGTGCTCCATCCTTGCTCCATCCGTGACCTATTTGGAACCTCTTGATTTAGCGCTGTGGAAATGAATCAAAGCGACAGCTGGGTCAAACAGAGGACGTTTTTCCGGAGCACAGGCCGCACGGGGGTGCCTGTACGCATGCGCCCGGGCACTAGAAACGGGCACTGGGACGGCAGCGTGGCCTGGGATGGCAGCAGCTCGGAGGGCTCGAGTCGGGGGGGCTCGGGCCAGCTCCGACGGACCCAGACGCCCGCCGCATTTCTGGCCGCATTCCTGAAAAGACCGACGCACAGTCGGCCGCGCGACACGCCGCAACACGAGGAGGCAGGAATCGCTCTTGTTTACCTCCTTGGATGAGCTGTTTTGTTAACCCTACAGGAAAGGTCACAGATCGTAGCTCGTGACGGTACTGACAGTACTGACTGAGTTCTGGGTTAGACAGTGTTCTCTTACATCACCCAATGGCAACGTGGTCTAGCCGATTGTAATGATCTTTAGGGCGCCATATCAGTTCATTTTCAGCACATTGCTATAATTCTCACATTGATCTTGACATTGGTAGAGTGCCCAAATTGTTAGGGAACAAATAGGAAAAGTGTTCTTTTTTATTGTACTTGGTACATTTAATTTAAACAATTGCACATATAGCGCTAATACTAATTTTCTAGATGCTGTGTGTGTGTGTCTGTGTGTGTGTCTTTTCAGGCTCTTAAAAACATCCATGGCAAGTTGTGACATCACCACTGATCATTCTCATGTATTTCCCAGCATTATTTAAACCTGTATTACTCAATCCCCCTCTAGATGAATAATTACGGGATTAACTCATGATTCTGATAAATTGGGTCTGACAACATATGAAAACATTACATTGCACAATCTAATGTGTCTCCAGGATGAGTATTTCATGTAGATAGTTGCTCAACTCAATGTAATTCATTGCAGTATGTAGCTATGCATACTTCCTGTCCTATAGGCATGTAGAAAGTGCTGTATTTCTGCAGTTTAAATAGCTAATACAATATTTTTTTTTTCCCAATTAATTTAAAATGCTCACACAATTTGTAACTACCTTCTATACATATTGATCTCATTTAAATTGATCTTATTTAACTTGCATTAACCACATTTCCTCTGTTTTCCTCTTGCCTGTGTTTGAGACATATTCTGACTACCTCATCACTCTTGTGTTTGCCCTGTTCGGGCTTTCAGTCATCACCAAGGTTTCAGCGCTCACGCAATCACACACTTTTCCCTGCTAATACGTCGATCCCCCCTGAGTAGCTCCCTAAACAAACACAAACATCTCACAGCTCACCTGGCCAATCCCCTGACAAATCCCACCCTCTGCACCTGAGCCTGAATGACTTCCAGATGTTTCTGCAGCCACATCCACCCCCGCCCCTCCCACGCTGGCATCAGCTCTTCCATTATCACTTTTATATTTCATACCCCTGCTTTTGCTTTCCCTCGAGAGAAGTAGCGACACGATTATAGCAGGCAGGTGGACGAATATTTAATTTCACTTTATTTTATTAATAGTACAGATTAAGCATTGTTTGGGTTGGAGTGCCAAAGGCAGTGTAGTTGTTCCTCCTCTTCTGTGGCGTGCGAAGGAGGGCCAGAGTTCTGGGGGAGAAGCTTGTACTGCTCCCCCAAGCCTTGCTCCCTCTGGAGAAATGCGGTTTCCCGTTAGCAGGGTGAGGTTCTTGCTCAGCTCTGCATCAGAGGCTATGGTTTCCCCAGAGCACTTAGCTGACCACTTCCTCTGGATGGGCTTCTCAGGAATGGTGTTGGACAGCATGCAATGTGGGTTCAGTTTGCATCCATTGGCCAAGGGCAGGAGGTTTGGAGGGAAAGGAGTTTTGGAGGGCATACGGTCCATGTGAGAGCATTTGTAAGCATAAGCAAACATTTGGAGTAGATGCATTTAAAGCATGTTAGAGAAGGTGTTACATACAGATTAAGTCATACAGAAGGCGTTACATACAGATTAAGGCATACAGAAGGCGTTACATACAGGTTAAGGCATACAGAAGGCGTTACATACAGGTTAAGGCATACAGAAGGCGTTACATACAGATTAAGGTATACAGACTTGTGGATGATGCAACATTGTAGAGGCCTTTCGAGAATCTTGAGGGCTCAAAGCTGATGCATGCATGAAACACCACTGTGTGCTTTATTCGCAGGGCTCCACAGTACTGCACAGTTTAATTCTCTGGGTTTACTAAAGAATGCTTATTGAGTTTATAGGCCAAGCACATCATTGAGTTCTCACATAAAACCAAGCAGAATTCACAGCTATAAGGATTTTTTTTAATCTACGAACCAAAACCAAAAAAAAAGATGGTCATTTTTTCCTAGAGCAGTTGAGACATGGATGAAACTGCTTTTCTGACCATCTGGAGGCAGTTAGATGATAGGTCTGGGTGGACTTAACACAACCCAGAGGTGTGGAGTCTTCTCTGAGCCATGTTGGCTAGATTTACAGAGAATTCTTCAACCTAAATAAATCTTCTCCATTCTTATCCTCATGTGGTAAAAACCTTCTTCTGAAGATATGACCCATGCCATCTCACAAGGCTGTCTTCTGGACAGGGTCACAGGCCCTGGGTTAAAGGACCTGTTAAACTGCTGGTGTTTTCTACGATCAGTATATGCACTGATTGTTGTCCTGCTGTCCTCGGACATCCTCAACACAAAGGTTTATAGCATCGGTTTCTGAACCTAAAGCTCACAGATGGTCTTTCACTACTGCCCATGTGCACAGGAAATCATTATCACCAGGCTTCATAGTACATTTGTTTCTATCGAATTTACTATGGCTATATGTTACCCTGACAAGCTTTATTTTGCATGGCATCATGATCAAATCTGTCAAATTGAATTATAATCATGGCCCCTGGAGAACGCAACCACTGGAAATCGCCTAGAGTTTCACATGACAGTTAAGGCATAGATAGAATGGGGCTTTGTGTTAAAGAGCAGTTCAGATTTGTCAGAAAACAGCAGTGCTATATTTGCATTGTGAATTGTGAATGGAGCTGAAGGTCAGTCAAGCGTTTACACGCCTCCGAAGTGGCTCCTGACCCTACAACGACTCAAAACAGGCCACAGTTACTCTGCAGCTGGGAATGGAGACCCTGCAACTTTCCATCAAAAGGTGACATCAGAATTCTTAAGCAACGTTTGGCTGGGGAGTCAGCAGATGAAATCATTGTTTTTACTCAATCCTGCCGACACGCTATTCGATGTGATTCGAGCAGATGCCACTTTTTGGTTAAGCCAACAGGAGATTGGCAGTGTTTTGACACCTGGTGATGACACTGCTGGTTCTTCACCTCTGGGAGTGAGAGATGAAGTAAACACAGCGCCAAAGCAATTTGCTTTCCCCCTTTCCCCCATGATACCTAATTCTTTTTTTTTTCTCCTCATCAGTTCAATAATGTCTATCAAGTCTCCACACGTATATTTTTATTTTCTACACCTACTGGTGCTACAACATAACCGACAGACAAGTGACCAGCATGAACAATGGAAGGTTTTGTGTGTGTGTGTGTGTGTGTGTGTGTGTGTGTGTATGTGGGGGGGAGGGGGTTTATGTGCGCGCATCTGTGTGTGTGCATGCGTGTCAGATAGGAGAAACAAGCTTTTATGTTCCCACTGTTGAAAGCTGATATAATCAAAAGCAATAGTCATTTACTTAAACGAGCTAACCATTCAGATGTCTGACCCAAACGCTTTGACCCGGTGATGTCCAGATCCACACTGCCCTACCCTTACTCTGATTTCCAGTGAGATGCTCTTTGTCACTACTGAACTTTGGCCGAGCAACAGTGGAGGAGCTGTCAGGAATTCCGCGCTGCCAAACTCCAACTAAGAACGTTCCCTAAAAGGCCACGTAATTAATTTCCCCCTAAATGGATTAGTGAGGAGAGCTCAGAGGATACGACAATCCATTTTGCAGTGCCACTCACTGGAAAAAAAAGGACTTCTAATTGCATAGTGGAAGTAATGATCTTATATGGTATGTGCAGCCTAAGGGTTTCAATATTATGTCATTTTGTGTGTGTGTGTGTGTGTGTGTGTGTGTGTGTGTGTGTGTGTGTGTGTGTGTGTGTGTGTGTGTAATGGGTTTTGTAATAATGAAAGTGCTTTCTTTCAATATCCCTCAAACCCCCCCCCCCCCCCGTTGGTGTGACAAACGCTGACTGTGGTACAGACACTGTCAGCCGGTTCATGTCCGGGCGACAGCACCTCTGTGAGCCACAGCACAGAGGCTGAGACAGAGTGATGGAGAGCACCTGGTTTTCCCTCGACTGCTGCTCTTGAAGCTCGTACTCTTGAGCAATCTGAACCCTTGGAAACACCGCACCGTCTGTTCTGAGGGGGCCATTCCCTGCATCCAAACTCCAATCAGCTTTTAAAATAAAGTTGCATTGTGTATTCTAGAAATAACTATAATTGTGTATTCTAGAAATAACTATAAATAACTGTAGTGCAAAAATATACCTTACCTCGCAGGAGTTAAATACTTAATAGGCTTTTATATTAAGACATATATTAAGGTATCTCCTTCTGTAAAATCATTCCTGTAAAATGTGTCCTTCAAATAAAATCATTTAATCCACGTTCAGGAAGCCTGATAAAGATGGAGCAGTAGGGTTATGTTCGGATGGTAAGTCTTGTAAATTTGAGGCTTGTATCCAGTAAGCCCACTTCACTTCCCAAGGACTCGATAATTGTACAGAGATATGTGTGACAGGCCTGAAGAGGCTCTTTGAAGTACAGGGGGGCAGGACACAGAGAGAGAGAGAGAGCAGGCCAAAGCAATAGAGAGAGAGAAAGAAAGAGAGGGGGGAAAAAACGGGGTTGGGCTTGACAAGGCAAGAACAAACCAGATATGATATGTTGTGCCTCTTCAGCACATAGACCAAAAGCACTTGTCTTTAAATCACCCCTCACCCCTGCAGGCTCCAGTCTCCACTCAGTCCTCTCTGCCTTGCGAGTGGGAACATGAGAAGCCTTTCTCCCATGGTGCATCACTGCAACACTTTTGGAGGCCCCAAGAGGCAGATGCCGTCGTCATGGAATCGCCCTCAGGGAGCCGACCTCAGTCATTCCAACCGTAATAACACATACGTGCAGAGAAACGAGAGAGAAAGAAAGGGAGGTGTTTGTGTGTGTGTGAGTGTGTGTTCTGGGGGCTAGTGAGACATGTGGAGTGTGTATAGGGGTAATGATACTTGCATTTCGAATGGGGAGAGAAAGTCCTGAGTTATGAAGACCTGAGGGGGACTGTCTCTGCGTCTGCCATATCTTCTACCTCACCAGGCCTACCACATACAGCTTTTAAGTTCTAATGTTTCTGCAGAACTGGGTTAAATGGCTGAAGTCTTCGCATCCAACATCTGCTAGGAGATTTCACCGAACATTTTCCACCAGCCTTGGAAAGTCTAAAGCTGCACAAATGGATCGTGCAGAGCATTTAAAGCCCTGCAATCAGGAGCTGCAGCAGCAGCACCCTGCCTGCAGGCTTTACAAACCAAGAGCAATAAACAAACAAATGGCACAGTGGAGCAGCAACGTTGTTGTTGTTTTTTTGTTCTGGGGGGGGGGGGGGTTGTCATAAAATTGAAATCCTAAAGCACCAATACCTAGGCTACCAGTTCTAGCTATTCCCTGACAGGATGCATAACAGGGTGAATTCCTTAAATCTGTTTTTTTTTGTTGTTGTTGTTTTTTTTTTTACATAAACAGTGCAAAGATACTTCACAAAGTCTAATTTATCATGTCACCAGATTTGCTTTTGGCTGAATTCCAGGCATGTTTTCAGATGTGGTTTAACATTGCTTAGTGCTACTACAGTCACACAGATGTTCAGATACATCTGTGCAGATGGGCTTTTTCATCCATCTGCCAAATGCCTTAAAACCTAAGATATATCAGTTTTCTTGTCATACAATAAATGGCATAGAATACAATATCAGAAAGTTCTAGATAATATAACTGATTTACTGTTTTATGTAGCAATTATTGCTCAAGGTAAACCAGATGCTTGAACAAACGCTTGTATAAGCTTGTTGATATTGTTCGAGGTTAGCAACCAAAAGCTTACTGGTCACTCAGGTCTAGTCTTGCCCTGCTAATCAAGTGAATTGGTGCTCAGTGGAACCGAGTACCAGCACTTCTCCATTTAACTGTATATAATACATAATATATAACATACTGTCATACAGATATTACATTATTAATAGCATGGCATTGGTTATTAATGGTTGTCTCTTTTGAGGAAATACATTTTGTAAACATCAGTAATCTTACAGTATCTAATTTTCTGTAGAAATTCAGACTGTAATGTACTTAATGATTTGCTGATACCAGCCGATACAAGCCCGCATGAGGGGAGTACAGAGACTTTTTCCACTTCAAGCACTGCTGCTAACAATTTGTCTGGTAGTCCTTCGACCTTGGTACCAGCATGACATTAAAAAAACAATTATCGCACATGTAAGGAAAGCAGAGAGACGAGAATAAAACATTCGCTCTTGCATGAGTTTCTCTGATGAAGCCCAGTTCCCCATCTCACTATGGGAGCTGTAGGGGAGGGGTTGGGTACAGTGGAGCCTCACTGGAGAGTAATTGGCTGAGCTGCACCTTTTGCTGCAAATCCCTGCAAAGCCGCTGTTTTGTGGTTCTGCCACGCCGTTTGTCTCTGTCTCGCTAAATCACCGTTAAATTCCCTCAAGCTCAGAGTGGCAAGAGCTGGCAGCAAGAAGCAGTGGCCATTTCCTTCTGAGGAGAGAGATAGAGAGACATAGAGACAAGGGAGAGAGAGAGAATGTGAGAGAATTAGAAAGAAAGGGAGAGAGGAAGATAAAAGGGGGAAAGCATATTCAGATTCCTATAACCACACGACATATCTGAATATCTGCCTACACCCACAAACAGACCCCCTCAGACCCATCAAAGAAAAACATCACCTTCACAGCACAGTTCTCTACACACTCTCAAAACCACAACTCTAAATTATAGACAAAACCCATCAAAATGAATACATTAATAATTGGAACAATAACATGTCAATTATTAATTAATAAAAGACAATAAGACAGAGAGAGAGAGAGAGAGAGAGAGAAGAATCCCAGATCCTGTTGTAGTTTAGCAATAATAAGACCTCATGGCAGAAGCACGAGGCTCTATTATTACTGTACTGCCTCTTTCCCAGGGACTCTCGAAGTGAGCAAGTACACATTCATCACCAAACACCACCTCCTGCCAGCCACCCTCCCCACCAACCCAACCCCCAACAGCACCCCACCCCACCCCTCTGTCCCCCACCACCCATCCCCGCTCCGAGGGCAAGCAGGAGCAGGCAATGGCACAGCTGTTTACCGGCTCCTCCCAGGCCTCACAGAGCCAAGTATGGCGCCTTCCCTCCATACATCCGGCCCTGTTGGTTACCAGAAAGCAGCTACAGTTAAACACATCAGAACCAGGAGGGCAAGATTACACTGAGTTACTCAGATTATCATGAGAGGACCAGTGACTCATAAAGGACCTGCATGGCAAATAAGTTATCAAGTAAACTTCAATTAGTCTAGGATATAAAGTGGAGAGGAAAGCAAAGTGACTGAAAATAGTCCACACACCTGTTATAAATTGTGCTGCCTTTCAACTGTAAACTCTATTTATAGTGCGTCCAGTAACTTAATATAGTTCATGCAGCCACAGAAAGAGAAGTAGTTCCAATAGAGGTGGTAGCTATTGCTAGGGTAATATTAAATAGAGACGGTATTATAGTGGAATTTATTGGTGATGAAGGAAAAACAAGGCGTTCAGTGAATTTGAATCAAACTGACGCTAACCCTAGAGGACAGTTAGTGTGAATTAAACTAACCCTAACCATAGAGGACAGTTAATATGAATTACATTAACCCTAACCCTAGAGGACAGGTAATGCGAATTAAACTAACAAGATTTTATTTACTATTATATTCTATAGCATAGATGTGCAGGAAAAGGGTAAACCTTGCGTCAGCAGCTTCTGGGACGATGCAGCTCCTCTAGTGGTTATCAGGAAAACTAGCCTATAAGAAAGGGGAACGTGTTGCCATGGAAACAGAGAAATAGCCTGCAGGAACAGTGTATGAGCTAGAGAGCAGCAGTGTCTTTGATTAAGAGATGAACATCTGTCTCTGAGCTCCGCATGACCACGCGCATATGCGTTTATTTAAATAAACGGAAGGATTTCACAACAGGTTTTTATTTGTTGCTCGTGTGTTCGTGCTTGTTCGTTTTCTTAACAGGTCAGAATGCACAGCCTTGGTAGCTGTAAAGCCTCTTCACCAGGAAGATGAGCCTTAATATTTCGAACTGTTTTATTTCGAACAACATTGTGGTTTTCTCTGAATGCGTCTCGGTCACTCCAACTGTCTCAGTAAGAATTCTTATCTCGTCTGATCTTTTTGAACCCTTCTTCCATTTCCTACTAAATCCTTGTCCCCGCGTTCTGCTCTCTATCTGTACTTCCAGATGCAAAGGAGAGGTCAGCTAAGAGGTTCTCAGCTGATGGAGTCTTCAATTACACCACTCTGCTGCTGAGCCCAGAAGATAACACGCTATACGTAGGCGCGCGAGAGGCTCTCTTTGCGCTTAATCTCAGCGATATCAGCAGACCGCAACTTCAGCGCAATGTAAGTGTGTGTGTGTGCGTGCTCGCGTGCGTGTTTGCACTGGAACGTTATGCATGATTGCTTGCATTGTCACGTACATATTGTACACGTGTGTGCCGTGTCTAGATATGTCGGTGTTTGCTTTGGCTGTCCCTTACACGTCTGCTCTAGTTTACGTTCCTCGACAATAACAAGTACTATAGTACGTGCAGGATCTGTGCATGATTCTGGTGTTGTTACTTATGCATGTTCATCTTGCTCTGTCTTAGAACTTAATCTGTAAACATTTTAGTTCAAATGCTGCTTTAATCAACTTTACTAGCAGTCAGCATGAATGTTCACATATTGACATACCTGGACAGTATCACTTTAACTATGTGATAAGTGTGTAAATGTTCTGTTCTCAGCAAAAGGACAGAGTACACGTTTATATTCCCTTTATTGTCTCCTTCAAGTAACATGAGTGGCTCGTCAGAAAAAAAAAAAAAACCACTGTTATTAGTCATGAGCTAAAAAGGCCTGTAGGTGGGATTCATGTCTAGATATCATCTATGCCATGTGCTGTCTGGTGGTGCTTTCCTTGTGAACATTGCTATGCCTGGAGCACAGTGAGGTCCCTCTGCTCTAGGGAAGCTTGCCAGTCAATTAGGCCTCTGTTTGCTTTCTCCCTTCTTTGAGGCGTGCACTGAGCACACTGAGCTCGTGCAGTTGCTACAGCAAACAGATCAAAGTGCCCCATGTCCTCCAAGACTGGTGGCGCATGGGGTGGTAATTAAGTTGGAAATAACTAACAACTTACTAATTAAGTGAACCAAAGAATCTTATATGTTTTTTTTTTTAATGATTATTATTTCTTTAACAAGTGTTTATTTATTTATTTATTTATTTTTAAACGGTACACTGATTTTTCCTCGATCGATTTTGCAGTTCACATGGAGCACACCGGAAAAGAAACGTGACGAGTGCAGCTTCAAAGGCAAAAATTTACATGTGAGTCTGTTATCACACCAGCTGGAGCCCAGAGGTAGAAAACACGCAAGTCGCTTTCTTTTGCTATGAAAAAATTAGAATCCCACAGAAAGAATTTGTCCCATACGTGACCGAACTGGCACATATGTGCTAGAATTAAAAAAAAAAAAAAAACTGTGACTAGCAGGTGAAGTTCTGTTTTGTTTTTTTTTAATTTACTGGCTCTCACAGTCTAGAACCTCCCCACTGTAATTTTCCAAGAAGCTTGACATTGTGAGAAAGCTGTTATTAGATTAATAATCAGCATGCCTCATTTAGTGCCTGATTGATTTGCCTGGCAAGCAAAGCTTGGATGGAGATCCAGTTCCTTCAGGAGACAGTGTAATAGGTACTGTGGCCTCACACAGATGACATAGTCCTGCTGACAGCTTGCGCCGGTTCAGGAGCATTAGAGGTATTAGGGGAGACAAGGTCATGAGCAAAGGAGTGTTGAAGGACAGCTTGAGAATCCTGTAAGCAACTTCAAGTTCCGTTTTAATACACTTTTGTTCACTTTATTTATAAGTATGAGGACTTAAACAATGACAGTAAACATAGACCAAACATTGACTCTCTCTCTCTCTCTCTCTCTCTCTCTCTCTCATATACTCTTACTCCTGTTGATATCCTACCAGACCGACTGTTTCAACTACATCAAGATATTGCTGCGTGTTAACTCTACCCATCTGTACGTGTGTGGGACATACGCCTTCAGCCCTATCTGTGCATATATCGTAAGTGAGCGTTCGCTTTTTCACCTGTTTCTCTGCACACTTCGTAAGCACCTTTTGGCTTCTTTATAGATTTGAAGGCCTATCTGGGAACATCTGTATGTCTTGTTTTCAGACTTATATCTATGTGTCTGGATTTCAGCCTGGTAGATGTGCGATTGGTTTCTGCTACTGCAGGCCTTCCTCTCTCCCCCCCCCCCCCTTCATGCTTTTAGCAGGCAGCAGGGGAGCAATGAATTATTCATGCAATTTACTCAGTCAATCAATTTGGCCCCCTCCTTCGGAAGGAGAGTGATGTCAGAATGAGAAATGATCTGAAGCAGTATTGCAGCTGCAGAACTAAGACTGGCTCACAGTTTTTGTAAGTAGATTTTAGGTTTTGACCTGAAAAATGTTTGACATCTGACCTGTTCTCTCTAATGATCTGTACGAAGCAGAGCAAACATTGTCTTAGCAGTGTTTAACAGTGCGTGACTACAGTGAGCAGGGACTAGCTGTCAGTGTTCACAGAGTACAAACTGTGGTCTGGCATCAAAACCTTCTTAGTTGCATCACGTCTAGTTGACCCTGATGGTTGCCACTTAAACCAGAGAACAAACTGATCCTGAATCAGCTGTCCTCTTTCGGGATGCCTGGTCTCTGCAGAACCCTCTGCGCACGCTGCTTTAATGAGCCCGAGAGGCTGCAGAGCATCAGGATGTCCTGGCGCGATTATGCATTCCAAGCCACGACTGTCCATTGCTTCCCTCCATACAGACCTCTTATCAGAAGGCCACACACAGAACATACACAGCCTGCGTTGCAGGATGAGCCCTGTAGCCTTGATCACACACTGCACTCCCTCTCGGCTGTCCAGCCTGATCTCCACAACTCCGTGCCCTTTTGGATTGCATCACACCAGGACTCTCTGTTTAGATCGGAGGGGAAGAGGGAGCACTGGGAACAGAATGCGTTGTCTTTGGCTTAGAGTGTGCAATTTTTTGCAGAGCACTGTGGACTTCTCGCTAGTTCGTACCGAGGCGGGAGAGATCGTGACCGAGGACGGACGTGGGCGCTGCCCTTTTAACCCGGAGTACAAATCGACGGCGATCATGGCTGGTAAGTGCAAAGACATTCAACGTAATGCAGCATTGCATCATTGGTAAAAATAATATATATGGGAGCAACATTATTTCAGCTTTAATGACTGTTGTAGATGTGGTTGATACTGGTCCAGAATACAGTTATCATCTGATCTTTGATCAAAATCATGTCATGGATGAATGGAAACTGCTGACTTAAGAGGCATGTCACTGTTGGTTTACCTAACAATAATACAGATGACTTACGTGGGATGACTGTTTTCCAAGAAAGCTCACAGGCTCTCTCCTAATCCTGGCCCCCCACTAATGGATGCCAGAATTCGGCTACGCTATCTGTGTGTCCTCCTAGAACTGAAACATTTCTGAAACATGTCTGTAGATGGCGAGCTGTATGCTGGAACGGTCAGTAACTTCCAAGGGAACGAACCCATCATTTACAAGAGTCTCGGCCAGGGCACGGCGTTAAAAACCGAGAACTCACTGAACTGGCTTCAAGGTAAGAGCCAAGACCATCATGCCCCCCCCCCGCCCCCCCCAGACACACATTTCTTCCTTAGGGAGACTGCCTGTGACAAGCTATCACTGAACAATTAATAAGCAAGATATGCTTTTGGCGCAAGCCTCTGACTGTAGATTAAAAGGCATCAAATAATATCTCACTGCACACACTCACTTAATATTGCCACAGTTCAGGCTAAAAATATCCACAGAAGAGCAGAACTAGTTTGTGTTTTTCCTGCTGCTCTCCGTTTTGATTAGTTGGTTTTCACTCAAAACCATTAGGCATGGGTGTATAGAAGGTAATTCATGTTAAACGATAAAATGCACCATGCCGAGCGGTTTGAGAGAAGTATGAAGAGATGCTCTATCTGTCCTAAAAACAAAATGCAGAACGACAGCTAGAACGCAACATCCAGACCGAACAGACCAGAATAATAAGTTAGAGCAGTTCTCTTCTAAAGTTCATGCAATGTTCCACTTCTTTCTCCAGACCCAGCTTTTGTGGGCTCAGCTTTGATCCGGGAGAGTCTTCCCAAAGACAAAGGCAATGATGATGACAAGATTTACTTCTTCTTCAGTGAAGCAGGGAAGGAATTTGACTTCTTCGACAACACGATTGTGTCACGCATTGCCCGTGTGTGTAAGGTGAGGGATTCTTCAGTGTACATGAAGACACCGTGTTGTTCCAGTAATAGACTACACGCACACTAGCAGAATACCACACTACACACCCCCGTAAAATGAATCACTTCCACTTACTCAAAGTTTTGGAATTTGTTGATGTGGTATTAAAATGTTTTTTTTGTTAAAGTGTTTGTGCGTGTGTGTGTGTGTGTGTGTGTGTGTGTGTGCGCGTATGTTTATATCTGTTTGTGTGTATGGGTAATATGTGTATGTGTAAATGTGAGGGTGTGTGTGTGTCTGTATTTGTGTGTGTGCATGTGTGTGCATTCATGTAGCTGCACGCATGTGTCTTCTCTGATGCTTATATGTGTTAGGGTGGTAATGGAGGTCTACAGAGCTTCAGGAGGCTGCAGTGACTCCTATTTCACAAACACATTCCTCTTACACGCCCACCCCCCCCC
>JAOXYF010000027.1:22502384-22527326 GCA_028565775.1 Sternarchorhynchus goeldii | reverse complement strand
CTGCTGCAAAACTACAGCAAGAGTCCAGACACAGACTGCTGCTAAACTACTGCAAGAGTCCAGACACAGACTGCTGCTAAACTACAGCAAGAGTCCAGACACAGACTGCTGCAAAACTACAGCAAGAGTCCAGACACAGACTGCTGGTAAATTTCAGTAAGCATCCTGACACAGACTGCTGGTTGTCCATTGGCACCCGTTTGAAGTGCTGTAGTTTCCCCTGCGTAGAGGCACTTTTTTCTCCGACTAAAAACCATTTGGCCTTCCAGTAACCTGTAGTGCTTTTCTTCCCTCCCCTCACTGTGCATGGTTCTCGTGTCCCAGAAGCACCCGTTTCAAAACCCCTGCAGGCTGAGGATAAATGCGCCTCACACGCACTCACCAGAGCTCTTGATCCTAACGTGTGACACGCACCGGCCCAGCAGTTGCCCTTGATCACTGTGGAGAAGCATCTCAGATGAGCTCATGCCAGCACTGTGCTGGCTCTGTTGATGCGTGTGATGTTCATTATCCTACAATCACTTCATTACTTTTTTTTTTTTTTTTTCCATTTTGCCAAAGCAAATTGCGAATTTCATTGAATGTGATTTTCTGTACAGCTTATGTCTTTCTACACAGCCGGTCACTCCATTTAGACCTCCTGATTGTCATGTAGTGAACTTAGCTCCCTCTAGTGAATGAAAGTGTAAATAGCAGAAATATACATGTATTTTCATTTTACCAATTACCAATTCCCTGTGTGTGTGTGTGTGTGTGTGTGTGTGTGTGTGTGTGTGTGGCACTATAGGGTGATAAAGGAGGAGAAAGGGTCCTGCAGAAGAAATGGACCACTTTCCTGAAAGCCCAGCTGTTATGCTCTCTGCCTGATGACGGCTTCCCTTTCAATGTAATTCAAGACATGTTCGTCCTCACCCCTAGCAACGAGGACTGGAGGAGCACTGTGTTTTATGGGGTCTTCACCTCCCAATGGTAGGCCTCCAACTGTTTGTTATGAGCTGACGACCCCAGACCTGTAATAGCAAACAACACGAGCAAATGTGTAATATTTTATGGGAACGAAAATAAGTAAAGTAATGTTACTTTAACATATGTTAACATATGGTTAATACAGTGTACTTTATTATAACATATTTAATGTTTTGGTATGATTAGTCCCATTATATTAGTTTCACTACATTTGTTGTTAACACATGCGGGAGAGAAGAGAATCCTGGGTAAACAGATTTCACAGCAAAGCCTTCAGTTCACTCCCAGTTCACTTCCAGGCCAGGTGGACTCCCCGCCCTGCAGACATTCGTCTGGGTGGTTTGGTAATTGATTGCGCCCTGTTACCGCAGGTTATAAAGGCCCACTCAGAACTCTTCGCTGAAGGATCAGCCTCAGAATGAAACCCACCTCACAGCAGAAGCACACAGAACTTTCACTTATACACAGGCTCTGTTAAGTCTCGTTACTCCTAATATCCAGAATCTGTGTCCAGTGAGCCCTGTTGCAAACATACTGTCGTGTGTTGCCAAGGTGTGAAGTAGTTAGGCTGTGTATTTACTAGGAGTGGTCAGGAAATGCCTGAGAAGTGTGTCACAACATGAGATAATAATGTATATGTGTGTGTGTGTCTGTGTGTGTGTGTGTGTGTGTGTGTGTGCACGCGTGTGTGTGTGTGGTGCGTGTACGTATACTCATAGGTACAAAGGGGCATCTGGCAGTTCTGCAGTGTGTGCCTTCACCATGGACCAGGTGGAGGAGGTGTTTAACGGCCGCTACCGGGAGGTTAACAGGGAAACACAGCAGTGGTACACCTATAACCACCCCGTACCGGAGCCCAGGCCTGGGGCGGTATGTACGCTACACCCCTCAGTCAAAAAAAGCATTCACCTCTCGTCTCCAGAATTGTGTTTTCCCTCTCCACTACACAAGATTGCATTAGCCAGCATTCTGGACAGACTACCTCACTGCAGACACTATTTTTGTTATTGTTGTTTACACTTGTTTCTGTCTGTATAAGAGGAAGCCATGTACTCACCTGCTACAGGTCCATCTTGTTGCGGTTCAGCTACCAGCTCGAGGCGTTGGTGGGCTGGTGGGAGGGTGAGGGTTAACATCTGCTTCCTCTTCCACTGGGACACCAGTAACTGCACCTCTTTAAGCTGCTACTTGAGAACCAGCCCAGAACAGCAGAGTGAGCTTGAGGGAGAATGCTCTCTGCTCTGCTCGGTATATTCGACCTGACAGATGCCCTTGACTGGCTAGCATCGGTGTGTATCAACAGGAAGGGAGGGCTAAGCTTCCCTTTGTACACAGTGAAAGCTGTGAGGGTGAGCAGTGGTTTCATGGGCTCCTGATCACCAACTACTGCAGCATTAGTGCAGTTTATGATGAGGTCTTAGTGATGGAGCTGAGCATTAAAAACACCCATGCATACATTTGTGTTGCCATGGTTCTCGTTGCTATAGTACTGGTAATACTCAGACCTCTGAGCGTCTTCCGCGTAGTCAGGCTGCAGAATCGAGCTGGTAGTCAGACACCGTCTAGACCGTCGTCTTTCACAGCATGTCCAGCCATGACAGGCAGTTCTTCAGTCACTGCAACAATCTGGACAGGACATCAGTGCAGGGCTGATGTCTGTCGCAGACTTGGCTTTGCTCAGGCCTTCTGTCCACCAGCTCCGATCCTTATCGCTGCCCCCTTCTGCGTTCAGTCTCTGACCTTCTATCACACTGTGATGAAGAGCATGATTCAGAATGCAGGCTAATGGACTGCTTGAGTGGGTAGACATCCATTACACTGATTTGCACATAAAACAATAGGCCAAAATGACAGGGACTGTACTGTAATGTGTATTGTGTGTGTGTGTGTGTGTGTGTGTGTGTGTGTGTGAGAGAGAGAGAGAGAGAGCATGTTTGTGTATATCCACCATATTCATGTGTGCTGAAAAACCAGAACGTCTTGTCTATGTGTACATTTTCGCTGACTCATTCTGACGAGGATACAGAAATGTTTATATACATGCACAGGTGTGGGCATGAAAATAACCCCTCATATTAACCCCTCCCCCTTCCCTCCCTCTCTGCAGTGCATTACCAACGCTGCCCGGGCGCAGGGCATCACCTCCTCCCTTCAAATGCCTGACAAGGTGCTGAACTTCGTCAAGGACCACTTCTTGATGGACAGCGTGATCCGTAGCCAGCCCCTGCTGCTCAAACGCAGCGTGCGCTACACTCAGATCGCCGTGCACCACATCCAGGCTGTGCACAAGGCCTACAGTGTGCTTTTCATTGGTATAGGTAAGAGTAACATGAAATTCACAACACTAAACCAAACGGGCGATTCAAGAGATCTGCATCAACACAAAGTTCATAATAACAAGATTGGTTTTGGTAGATCCATTGACTTAATGGTTTTCATTATGAAATCAATGTCAATGGATCTACCAAAGCCAATCTCCAACAATGTCCAACAACAAAGACAAGAGAACAAAGGGCATGAATGCACAGGTAAATAAAGAGAAACAAGACAGTTGAGAACAATACATGGCAAAGATACACAATATAAGGAAAAAACCAAAACAGAACCACATGGCAACATCATCATGGGAATGAGAGTGAAAATAAAAATGAATAAAAGAAATATGCCCTTCAGTGCCATGAGAACCTTGACACCACAGAAGGAAACCGTGACAGGTAGCAGCAGTAAAATCTGAATAAAATAATTCTGCTGCCATAATATAGCTGTTTTCTGGACAACACTAAAATCCCCATGTAATTAATTCAGTCAGTGCAAGTCTAAAAAGCAAAAGCATGCACATTAAATGGATATTATAGATATAGTCAGGGGGTTAGGCTTGTTTGCTTCAAAATAGCTTCCTAGGCATTTTACCAAAATGGCTTTGGATTAATGGTTTTAGAAGCAGAGTTTGGCAGTGGGCCCCATGCCAACAGTTATTTAACAAAACATGCCTGGCTGGAATCTTGGAGATATATTAAGTCTGTTTTGCACTATGATGAGCTTTGTATGGAAAATTCCTCTTTGAAACCAACTGATCCAAGACGTGTGTTAATTGTGACTCACAAATTATAACCACAAGTCTAGATCAGATTTGCTTTCTAGGACACGGTGGATACATTTAAATAATGCAGGTGTTGCACAGCGATGCACACAGTGACGTAGATCATAACATGTATGCAGTGGCTAGATTACATAAACGGATCAGGCCCACACCCTTTCCAATTAACCCGATCAATCTTTTCCAGATGATGGCAGGCTTCACAAAGCAATCAATGCCAAGGGCAAGATGCACATCATCGAGGAGCTGATGCTCTTCCCCAAGCCTCAGCCTGTGCAGCACATTGAACTGGACAATGAAAAGGTGTGGTGGCCATTGCACGTGAGGCAATGCTGGCGAATGAACCAGAGGACTGATGTTGCAATGCTGAGGCAGGCTGAGGGACTGGAACACAATCTGAGATGATTACATCCAAGCATCCTCTCTAGGGATGTGACATATGAGACACTAACAGCACCCAGTCCATCTCTCTTCCTGAATTACTGGAAGATGACTCTTTATTCAGTCATGTAGAATGTCACATGGTTAGATAGATACACACAATTATGTGCATATCTTACTGAGCCAGCTTTTTTTTTTGCTGTAAATATGCCATCTATGCCATCTCCTCTAACTATGCCATCTCCTCTAACTATGCCATCTCCTCCAACTCAGGGTGTGCTGTTCGTGTCGTCCTACTCTGGACTGGTGGAGATCCCTGTGGCTAACTGCTCCAACTACCAGAGCTGTGGGGAGTGCATCCTCTCCAGAGACCCCTACTGTGCCTGGACAGGGAGGCAGTGTATCGATGTCAGGAAAGCTCCGCCTAAAACGTAAACAGAATTCCATCGTTTTCCTGGCCCCAAAGTCATTTGATGTGATCTGTATATGTGTAACATATATGTAAGCAGTAAGGAAGTGGAATCTGGTAGCGGTTTGTGTCTTAATAGGACTTTTGTTCTTATTTTCACAGTAAATTAGTGCAAGATGTAGAAGATGCCAACACGGCATTGTGCGATAAGACACAGGTTGCATCCCGCTTCGCCCGACTCCCTTCCACACGTGAGTGCCAGGCCTGCTCCACCACACCTGAGACAGATTAAGTTGAGTCTGGGTCGTCATGGCACCAGGCCAGGCTCAATGATTTTCTCCCCGCTGACGTCGCTGTGATAAGACAGCCAGCGAGATTGTTATGCTCTCCTCTTGTTTATGCTACTTTGGAAGTTCAATAACAGGCACAGACTAGAGCATTGCTGTAGTGCACAAAACAGAAAATCCTCCCATATTGTACCTCAGTGTAGATTTAAGGCGTAATTGTGTTTCCATAGGGGACGGGAATTATGATTTAATTCTGTAGAAATATTTGAATTATTAATAATTAATAACCTTTTTCACCCTCAGGTTCCCCTTCTTGTCAGGTAATTATAATCCCAGCGAACACATTTCGAGTACTGCCCTGTAAGATGCGCTCTAATTTAGCTGAGAGGCGTTGGGAGTACAGTGAGAGTGCTGGGCGTTTCCTGTACCCTAGCCCTGATGGCGGCCTAGTGGTAGTGGCCCAAGCCGACAGGGAGGAGTCCTACGAATGCTGGTCAGTGGAGAAAGGCTTCCGGCAACTCCTAGCCAATTACTGTGTGAAGGCAGAGCCACGACACGAAAGCACCACTCCGATAGGCCGCTCCCGCACTCCAGTGGTGTCGAAAGAGGAGCCAATAATCCTTCCAGGTCAGGCTCGCTCACCACAAATGGAAACCAAGACCTACTGGAACGAGCTGATCGTGGTGTGTGCTCTGCTCGGTTTCTCCCTGGTGGTTTTTTCCTTGTTCGTGGTCTACCGGAACCGGGACAGAATGAAGTCCATGCTGAAGGAGGGTGAGTGCCCCAACATGCAGCAGAAGAAGGCGCGTATAGCGGGAAAGCCCACCGAAAGCCTCCCGCTAAACGGCAACAACATTCCACCCTCGGTGTCAGACCACAAAGGCTACCAAACGCTTCACGACAATTACTTCTGCAGCACGCCCACCCTTGAGTGCTCCTCACCTGAAAACAGCAAGAGCTTCTCAGAGTCGGAGAAACGGCCGCTGAACCTGAGAGAGAGCCATGTGGAGATCTCACCCTCCTGCCCACGGCCTCGGGTGCGACTGGGCTCCGAGATCAAAGACTCCATCGTTTGAGAGCAAACATGTGAACAGCTATGGCGACGAAGATGAAACAGTGAAACAGTGAGGCTGCGGGGGAACAGAAAACACTGAGGAAAGGGACACACTGAAAAGACTCCAAACTCAACACCATTGGACATTTCATACCATCGTTGTTGTTGTTTTTTTATTATTAGTGTCGTTAATATTGCACTTTGGTCCATTGTTTTGAATTTGGTGGTCTGTCCACATTTTCCTCTGAGTCACTGATAGCTCTGGAGTGCAATTGACAGCATAACAGTCAGAGTTGAACAAGACTCAAACTTTTAAGACATGTGCTTAGATGTGTCCAGAATGAGAGCAGTAAATACAGCGAGCTCTGGGAAGACAGTGACATAATGGTCAATGCTAAGTCACCCATGTTCCTAGCCCCATTCCGTCCTAGTCATCTGATGTCATCACTGTTTGGTTATGTGATGTCATTAGAGAGACCTAAGGTCCCGCCCTCCCATCTGCATCATGATGCCATTGGATCATTGAATTTCACCACTACACTGACCACCTCTCAATGGCTGATGGAACCAGAGGGTCTATGAGTTCAGGTGTGGACCATAAAGAAGCAGATCTGACTGACTAAGTATGGCACCTAAAGATCAGAGGGTGAGTCTATGTTTCATAGGCTTGTAAACCAGAATAGCCTGTGTAAATGGTACAATGTGAACAAGCTTTGATAAAAGCCTCATGATATATATGCAAGGCCTGTAGTTGTAAATCATCGTGACCTCAGCACACAGCAGGCAGGCGTACTATGCAAAGCACTGGGATTTTAGCAGGAATTGGAATTCCATTTAGAAAAGCTAGAGCACCCAGCACTCCTGCTACACCAACCAGAAGCCACGTCTCCAGTATTGCTACTCAGAGATACAACACATACAATCAAGTATGCATGTGAGACTAAGATGCCGTCGTGATGATAGAGTCCAAATCAGGGCTCCATGTGAGCAGGGCCCAAGAAGACAGTGATGTTCTGAGGAGTTTTAGGAAATAAGGAGTACGAAGAGGCCTTAAGAGATGAAGGACTGAGCAGTCCACACATCCTACGGGCCTGTAGTTGAAGAGCTAAGTGTTAGGAACCATAATCGTAGAGTTGTTTACAGAACCAAATTTGTAGTCCATTGTGCCAAATCTTCGCATAATAAATTTCTAAATCTCTCATTGGCGTAGAAAATGGCACAAGGAGTCAAAACATTTTCAAAGGGCAAAACTGAAATAATTTATTTCAGCCACAAAAGTGTGATATGCTAAAAGTTTTTATGCTAGCATAAAAGCTTCTTTTATGCTAAAAGTACTAACTTTGTTCTCGGAAATTCAACTTAAATTGCTGGAGATTCATTTGCATTGAGACTGCATTAGCATCGTCGTGTACACCTCATGTGAACGCACGAGGTCAGTGCTTCACGTTTCTGTTTGCATTAATAAGAAATGCCACGTTTACCATATTGGAGCCAAGGATGAGTCCAACACAGTTCTACTGCATGAGAGAATGGATGAAGTTACATTTCAGTTACTGGCTGGTTAGCTCAGTGTGTTTCAAAATTTGGACCAGAGTTTGGCAGCTGCAGAATAATGAGAGAGAGAACTGCATAAATAATAAACAATAAAAACATACTGTAATAACAAAATATTAACACCATATGTCATGTGCAAAATACACGTGTAGTTAATAATATAAAATGTCTTCAAGGTTTAAAAAAAAATGCCATTTTTAGTGATTATTCTTGAACATTGTGACCTAATAATTTTCCAAAGATGGACATCATTTTTGCACCTCTGGGGGTATAATGTATGTAACTCAATGGAACCGCTCCTGGAAGAGCACACAAACAAACACTTGTTTTGTGGAATGTAGTGACAAAAATGAATTGAAAGTATTCCAAATCTATTCTTTAAGTAAAAAAAAAAGTGTCTTATTTAAGTTTTAGCCTAGATGTTTTTATGTGAGAGTTATAATTTGAAACATTTTGACAAAGTAGCCATGCATTAAGTATGCTACTGTGCTACTGATGGACTGCTAATGCGGTCATGTATATATGTAAAAATCTATGATATTTGTGTGTGGGCTGGTTGAAGGGTTTCGATGTCGTGTCTAAATACACAAAAAGACACACTGGCTGCTTCTTTCACAGATTGTTGAAAAGCCTTTAGCTAAAGTCAAATGTTCTTCTTTTCTGTAGCAAGTTTTAGAGATTTTTTATGCCTTAAGGCTACATTTTATGAATCAAAGGTGGTGTTTCTGTCTGTTTTTTTGTTTTGTTTTGTTTTTTTTTGACATGTGAAACATATACTGGTAGCCTTTTTCTGGCAACATAAACATGTACAGACTGCAAACCTTACACACACGACTCCTCTGATGAATGACACTGTCAAATTCATACCAGCTTGGCCATTTCAAAAAAACAGTTATTCAGAATTGATTGGAGAAAAAGTCTTATGACTGAGGCCAGTAACTGCAAAATATTTTGGCTGAAATGGCAATGCTACGTCATTTTGTCATATGCAGTACCCAGACATGCTACGTCATTTTGTCATATGCAGTAGCCAGACATGTCGAAAACCACTGAATGATGAATAGCCATTTGTACATCACTTTCCCAATGGAGTGTGCCTCTGCTGTAGAAAGGCTATCTAAACAGGTCCACAAAGGTCAGCCAATCATCTCTCCCTCTCTCACTCTCTTTCACTCTCTCTCTCTCACTCTCTATCTCACTCACTCTCACTCTTTCTCTCACTTTCTCTCTCCCTTCTCTTCCTTTCTGTCTATTACCTATACATGTATGTATTGTTTTTAAAAAGAAAACAGTTTTATGAAAATACCACAATTTGACATATAACATTTCTAGAAACCATCTACAAAGGTACATGTAAAAATTGTCATTATGAACAAAATCACTGTTTTCCAGTGCTCTTTTTGAGAGTAGACAAATGTGAATAATTTTTTATTTTGTCTCAGTACTGGAGTTGGAGAGCTGCAGTCATTCTTAAATGCTTCATTCAAATCCATTCTTTATAACAGTGCACCAAGTCACTCTGACTTATTGTAAGTTAACGTCTTGTAAACGTTGTTGTAAAGGTGTATTTGTAAAGTTCGCTGCCAATGTAAAAAAAAAAAAAAGAACAAATGTTGTGAAATGTACTTTTTGTATTATACATCAACTACTGTTTCTGTTTTTATTATACTGTACATAAAAGCGCACTTTATTTTAATTTTATAAATAAAAGTAATAAAACACAGAAATGTTTTTGAATCAAAGTTCCTTTTGTACCATCACATTATTTTAAAACGTTAATAGGAATGTTGATCATTGAGCACTGATTTTTCATCGATCATTTATGGTAAATATGAAATAATCTTGTGCCTTTGTATTTCTAAAATGTCACATAAATGAAGCTGTATTATAAGGGATTTCAATAAAATGCAGTGCTATTAATTAGTAAAGATGTAAAGGCATTAACTAGATGATATACTTGTGTAATATACTGCTTGATTGTGCATTAAAATTCCCTTTCATGCACAAATATTCATGCACAAATATTAATTTTATACAAAATGTGGTAAAACTACAAAATGTGGTAAAAAAGAAATGTACCCCTAAATTTTCTGTGTGAGTTAATATGAAAATGCATTGTCCTGACCTTTCCTCAATGACTGTGTGTGCAAAAGTGATATTTTGTTTAACAGATTGCATTAGATGAAATCATTGTCAAAGTTTATAGATCAAAGTACACTTTGCTGTTACTCAAAACATTTACATTAAAATCTCCTAAAATAATGATAAAAATAATATAAAATAGAACAAAATAAATCTAAAACTTGGTTTTGTTAGTAGGATTGTTGCACAAATAGACATAACACACCATTCATATTTCACTGCCTTTACAAGGTATTACTGAGTTAACAAGATATATACAAAATACAGCATACAAAAATAGAGTATACAAGCAGTATACAATAGCAAGAAGAGAGGTGGAGGGGAGATCTGTATTTAGCAGTAACTAAATCTTAGCTGAGCATACCTGTTTGTTAGCTTACATAACAGTTCTAATGTTTCTGCTGGAAAACTGGGAAAAACTGCAGTTTTGTAATGTATTCTAACAAATGCTGAAAAAGTGAAGTGCTAGTTGTCTGTCCATTGCATCTCTTCCTGCTGCTCTTAAAGCCCCAGATAACACTACATTTCATGTGCAAAATGTTCATGATGTATTATTAATGAATAAAGCCACATTCCTACCTATTGTTTGTGTTTATGTTAACCGAAACTGAGCTTTTTAAGAAAGGAGGAAGTATTAAAAGGGATTAAAAGCTCACAAATAGCCAGAATTTTAAACAGAATAGCTGGAAAATACTAAAACATGGTCTAAATGATTATTGTACATCAAAGTAAACTGGATCCTCTGTGATAGCTGTGGGCGGTATTACAACTACTGGGCACAAAACTTTTAAAACATAATGTGGGTCAGAGATAAATGGCAAATGAGCCATCTCCCTGCTACTGATGTTTCTATGTACTGCCTAGCATTTTAATGTTGTCTAACAGGGGATATTTCTGCTAGTGGGTGATAAGCTTGACCTCCCAAGGGATTTTATTTTAAAAAATGCTGCCATCATGTGGTCTATGTGTGCAATGCATCAAACACAAAATTTACAAACCTATGTGACTTTCCAGAAATATTAACTAACCACAGCTTGTGGTTCAGTTAAGGGCTTGATCAAAAAAAGGGAAAGAAAACATTGGGAATTATGTTGTAAATTTCTGGCAAAGACCATTCTTTTATTTTTGCTTTCATTTCATTTTGCTTTTATATTAATATTCTAGAAAAAAAAAAGATTTGAGTATTATCGAATGTTCTATTGTATTTGTTTTAGATTATTAACTAAATTAGTAACTTACTGTAGACTATTTTGATATGATGGACACAATGAGCAATATACGTTATAAAGATACTTTATACGTTATAAACTTTGTCAAGAAATAGCTGAACACAAACAAAAAAACAGGCAAAACCAAGCAAAAAGGAGCTTAAACAAATTAAACAATAAAGCGCACGACGCTCTAAATTTAGCATGTTTACCCAAGTATGACCCAATCACATCAGTCATATAGTCCTTTAAGATAATGCTTCCATCCTAATATGGGCAGCTAAGCATGTAGCTTCCTTAGCGTCATCGCTTTTTGCCTGTGTGTGGTTGTCTCAGAAAGGTAAAAAGTTAACTATGCCTGCATCTTTTGTACACACATCCATTTCATATAGACTTGGGTGGAGCTCACTATTTGCACAATGACTGGAAAAACTAAATCAGAAAGACAGTCCTATACCAGCACCATAAGAATGTAGGCCAGAGGATGCACTAAATTACAGCACATTTTAAGATAACAGATATTCATGGTTTTCTAAAGGTAGTATGCTAATTACAATCCTGGGTTAAAATGTTGAATAATGCGGCATGTCGCAGAGGCATTCTCCTAGGTGGAGCTGCACAAATAACTCCAACAAAAGACAGGGAGTTAGAGATAAGGAGCAGTCCACGCCTGAAAGGGAAATAAAGTAACTGCCGGCTGTGCCGCCTGAAGTAGCAGCGTACCACTATTACTCACACTGGGCCGTATCGACGCCCAGTATGTTTATGTGTACGGCTGCTACACGGACGCTAACACCAGGGCTAAATGGGCTTGTGAATGCATTGTCTACACTGAATTCGGGCCATTTGAGACTCAAGGTCCCCCTGGCTGGCAGTGTATTCCTGCTGCTCCGCTCTGGCTTTTTTGTGCCTGCATGGAATCTAAATGCATAGTGACATATTTCAGTAAGGCTCATAGTTCTGTTCTACTGGTGAAAAAAACACACCTAATAATGTATCTGTGTAGTTAACCTTTCATTCTGTAACCTCAAAATGTGCGACAATGTAGAACATGTGTGACCATTGCCACATTAAAATTTATATAAAGTCCGCATTCAAGTGATGCAGCTGTCATGTATTTCAGTGAATCTTCAAATAATAATAAATGCAGTTTGAACCTGGTTTAGGGTGGATTTGTAACGGAACACTCTGACTTTACAGAAGAGACCTTCAGTGTGTCTTGGAATGTTGTCACGCAAATTCAGGATTGTGTAGTGGGATACAGGTTTATGCGTAAAGAGGAAAACCCTCTAGTTCTTTGAGGAATGAATAAAAATGATTCAGACTAGGGCCTGGTGGAACCCTGTTTTGTACTTTGTCCTCCTGAACTTGTATGAAAGTTTAAAAAGGGATAAAGATGGAGTCTGAAGGCAATGGAAGGTGTTTGACATCATTAAAATCTTCGAATAATAATAATCAGATTAAGTGACCACTACTCTATAGCTGTACTTATTGGATTTTGGTCGTTTCAGTGCACTCAGAAACTGACAGTCTTGTTCTAATCTCTGAATTTTTATTAAGCTTGTAGTGGTCTCTCTAATTAACTATTTGAGTGTATATCTGCATGGCTGGAGATTTTGTAAAAGTTTAAAATATATATAAATTTAATACAATTTCAGCATACACTCAGGACTCTGTCATTGTAAGTCAGCTGTTTTCAGAGTACAACAGCAATACCATCACTTGTGTTGTAAACTGCATGGCAACATGTTAGGCACAAGCCACAAAGTAAATAAACTGATGAGATCAATGTAGGCTACTTTATACGCAGACCGTAGGATATACCCAGAAACTACGTTAATCGAACGCACCTATTTCGAGCGGACCTGCAGTGGGCCACACCTTTTTCACGCCCCCTTCACTGCCAACCAATCGCAGTTTGAGAGAAACACTTGATGCGAGGTAATAATTACCTGTGTCTAAATCGTAGGCTTCAATTCACTTGCTTCATGCCAGTTATTCACAGTGTGCTTTAATTTGTTTATACATATTGGGTGAAAAGTTATTCGTTTTATTCCTACGCGCTTTGTTCTAATCACGACAAATATCCTATTCATCTCTTGAAAAGGGGGGACAGAGTTTTGCTTTCTCACGTTTAGTGGGAATTGCCAATGTCCGGTATATAGAGACTACAGCAGGGTAATCTAGTCAAAAGAAGTACAAATATGGATACACCTGACCTTCGAAGATTGTTTTCCGCGTGTGATGGAAATAAATCAGGGAGAATTGAATATGAAGACTTCACGGCTGTATGTCGAGAGCTTAATGTTCCGCCCGGCGAGATAAGAACTTTGTTCAACAAATTCGACGTGGACGAAGACGGATGCATTAATTACAGCGATTTTTGTTCAAGCTTCCACGAAGTATCTGAAACTCTCAATTTGGCTTCGCTGAGCCACGGTGATCATGGAAGCGCTTGGGATGCGTTTGAAAACACTTTGGACGGAGATGTGGCCTACTATTTGGGAAGGTATGTCTAAGCTTTATCACAAAAAAAGAGAACCAGGCTCTGACTAATGTTGTAGGCTTTATCAGCTTTAATTAATGACACTGCCCTCTTCATTCAAACATTTATACGAACACTATAACTTGGTCCTCCTCGGCATGTATCAGGTTATCCACTACGCTAGAATCCTGTTAGATTATTATTATGATAAAGACGCATACGCATCATGCACGCCCTTGTACAAGTTGGAGTTCACTGCCCGGCTGTCGCGCATAAAGGCTCAGTGGACTGATAATTAGCAACCCGAAAGGTAGATTTTCCATGGTCTTACCGGGACCAGGCAAATGTCCTAACCACTGTCCTACTCGCCGGCCCTGCCGTGTGTGTGTCTGGGGGGGTTGTTTTATTACAGCCGAAACTGCATGTTTTGTGCATAATTTTTATTAAAGATAAAAATACTAAAGTTATTTTATTCATTAGGTACTTTATTCGGAAAATGTGAATTCACTTGCAGCTCAACTTTCATCATTCCCTGTGCGCTAGTGGAAGGGCTACATGAATTCACGCTGCAGTTCATTCTTGTGTGCTGTAGGTTATTGGATCCTCTGAGTGAGCTGTACCAGCAGATCCATGCTTCGTCAGACACGCTCCTGCTGCAGCAGTATGAGGATCTGATCAAAGCCCTGGTGGTTGAGAGCAGAGAACACCGTCTTGAGAGTGACCAACTGGAAACTAGCTTGAGACGGTGAGTCAGACTGCTGGCCCAAAATGGACCGAAAGCACTATAGAACAGGCTTTTCAAAGGTTGTTCAACTGGACATTAACACTTGTGTGAGAGAAGATCCAGAGGCTAGAGGGGAATTTTTCCCTCAAAAGAGGTTGGGGTGCAGTGCTGACTGAGACTCGCTAAATTCACAAAAGTTTGACCCTGGTTTACGGTGGATTTGTAATGGAACACTTTGGCTTTACAAAGAGACCTTCAGTGTGTGTTGGAATGCTGTCACGCAAATTCAGGATTGTGTAGTGGGATACAGGTTCATGTGTAAAGAGGAAAACCCTCTAGTTCCTTGAGGAAATAATAAAAATGATTCAGACTAGGGCCTGGTGGATCCCTATTTTGTACTTTGCCCTCCTGAATTTGTATGAAAGTTTAAAAAGGGATAAAGCTGGAGTCTGAAGGCAATGGAAGGTGTTTGACATTAAAATCATTCTTGAATCAGGTTAGCAGACTACATGAAGTTGTTTTAGGCACGTTCCCATCTCATGCAGATCTTGGTGTTTACACTGCTCCTTTAAAATGCTCCTCTATTCCTCGTTACAACAGATAACAATGCAGCTTCCCTCCTAGCAACTCCAAGATGTTGACACCTTTATTGCATTTTGTCTTTCCAAGCATAAAACGTGCTCGATAAAGGCGAAAATTGTGAAAGATGTATCTTCAGGGACCCAGATTTTTAGCTCTTTAGGTAATGTCTTTTGTAACATCCTACAAGTGTTTTCACAAGTGGTACAAATGGCTTGAAAATATCAGCTCATTACTTGCAGTATATGAGACTAGGTCAAAAGAGTCTTCCTGAGTCCAGTCTACGTATCTGCTCTTGAGTACTTACAAAAATATGAAAATCATGTAGCCCATTTCCCATAAAGAGATGTATAGTAGGGGCTTGTTTAGGTGCTTGATTATGAATGTGTATAAAGGTAATGCAGTCTCTACTGCCTAATTTAATACTGCAGTTCATTCTGCCACCCAGTAGATGGAGATGAGGAAATCCAAAAATTTGAAGTAATAAGAAAAAAAA
The DNA here is from genome assembly GCA_028565775.1 of Sternarchorhynchus goeldii. NCBI lineage: Eukaryota > Metazoa > Chordata > Actinopteri > Gymnotiformes > Apteronotidae > Sternarchorhynchus > Sternarchorhynchus goeldii. The sequence continues at coordinate 22,511,944 of JAOXYF010000027.1, read as the reverse complement.
AAATCTTTTTTTGCTTTATATTGTGTTGACACAGCGAATTATCATAAACCCTTTTTCTGAGCACCTCAAAATATGGTTGACCCTGAATAACACAAGATTATCATATGACTTATTTCAGTCTAGAAATGCATAATGTATTCTTAATGTCTTGGCGGCCATGGAAATATTCTGAATCATCACTGAATGATAGCATACCGTATTGATTGCCTTTACTGAGGGGGGGTGAATCAGTATGTGGTCATCTGATCTGTGGGAGCTCTATGTGTAAGCAATATTTATCCAAATTGCTGTGGTAAAGCTAATAAAATGAATAGCTTTCTCTACTAGATCATGTTTACCATGCATTGTTTAGAATGTAAACAAATGGGCTAAGTGGCAGGTTTTCATACCTGTTCCTAATAATGGATAAGAAATGCATGTATTGGGGTGGTGAAGTTGCTTCTTTTTTTGGTAAGTACAGTGCATTTTAATGGGTCATAAGGAAGAAGGAAGCATAAAATTGGTGTGAAGTTGCTAAACTGGTTCCCCCTTCTCATGCTGAGGGGAATTGGAACAGAATTAACACATTATGTAAAATATTTTTTTATTGTAATGTAGGTTTTTTTTTTTGTTTTTTTTTTTTTGTTTTTTTTTGTTTTTTTTTTTTAGAACATATCCCAAGAACCACTTTATTTTGTTATTTCTGCTGCAATCTGTGGTTGGAAATCAAAATTGGGATGGGGTGCTACTGCAAGCATGTGCATTGCAGAGGTTTATGCATTTAGCACTGCAGTAGTTGCATATTTAACTGGTCACTGATATTGTTCTGATGTGTAGTGAGATATCAGGATGGCAGAGATGTCGAGCGTCTTGGAGCAGTTGGATGTCGTTTATTAATATGAATCCCTTGACCATACTCACAATAGGAGAGCATCCTCTACAAAAACGGTCTGGTTTGACCACAGTTTGCCTCATCAAACAGAGCAGGCTGTTTATAGTTGTTTGGTGGTGTGCAGAGATTGTCCTGTGGTGCGTTTGAAGACGATTGGTTGGGAAGTTGTCAGCAGCCAAGAACTGCATACTGGACTTTTTCAGCATGGGACCGTTCATTATCTCGCTTGACAATAGGCCTCAGAATGTCCATGTTTTGCTAAAAACCACTTTTGTCACCTTTTATAACGTGTGGCACAACACATGTCTTTATAGTGATTTTGTTGTTTAATCAAGTTCATGTGCCAGCCTGTTAGGTGATTGGATTCACTTGGTAAAGCATTTTGTGTGCATGTTCAATAAAACATGGAGAGGCTGAGGTTTGAAGAGTCTTGTATAGAGTTTATATACAGCATATGTTTTGTAGTGTCTTAACCTAATAACTGGGAATCTTATCAGAATATATTATCTGCTTCAAGTCTATTTTGGATCATATTGTGATCTTTTGTATCAATCAGTGTTGTGGTTTTAGAGATGTTCTAAATCATCTCCATGGAAGGAATTTTGAAATTACTTTTGAAAACAAACTTCCACACCTATGGCTCCTGTCTCCCTCTTTTGCAGTACTGTTTGCAGAGGCTTGTTCAGTTAGTCACTGAAGGATTCTGAACCTTATATAAATGTTTAACTGGTATGAATGTTTGACACTTAGACACCTAGGGGATATGGTAATCTTGGAAAGTGTGCATGTGTGAACTGGGTGTGTTAGGGACTGCTCTGGATCCAGTTTGCTCTGACTGCACATTTCTTGAGCGAAGAAGCTAGCCATTAGTTGAATTGTGATTTGACGGGCAGAGGCCACGGTCTCACTTGCACCAACAGGACGGAGGAAATGGCCAGCACCCAGCTGGTGGAGATGGAGGAAGATCTCCAGCAGCAGCTGAACCATGTGGAGCAGAAGGTCCGGGAGGAGGTAAGTCCAGCCATGCCTGGCTTGCTTAACATTTTATATTGCATTATAAATTCTTTCATTGCTGGAATTGGGAGAATTGTCCCAAGTCTTTGAAAATGCTGACTTGGAGAAGGGCAAAGTAAAGTGATTCTTTTGCATCTTTTAATCCAATATGGAGACTTTCCAAGTTGCATATAAAAGTATGCAATTTCAACTAAAATCCCTATATACAAGTGTGACTGCAAAAGCAGTACATTGCATCCTGAATCATGATTTGTCGAATTTTCATGAGTTTCCCTGCATTCCTACAGCTCAGATGGGATTTAAAAGGTGTGCTAGCTAGCTACACGCTTCCCTCACAAAGGCCCCTCTATGGACTCTTGTAAAGACCTCTTTATTAGACTTCTGTATACGAGAGAAACTTGTCTTCTCGGCTTTCTTGGATACAGGAGCGAAAGAAAACGGAGAGCACTATTGCTACAATCCAGATCAAGCACAAGAATGAACTGGCAGACCTGCAGGCAGCATTGGAGATGCTTACACAGGTTAAAAAAAAAAAAGCTTCTCTGTATTGTGCAGAAATTCATTTACAGCACATGTTGTCTTCATATTCTATGGACTTTTTAAGCATGTTTCTTTTGCTTATTCTTCTTTGGTCTGGAGCTACTGAACTAAAGCATAATCCGGCGTCTTATTTAGGATCAAGAGGAGGCCGAGCTGAATAGCCCCAGAGATGAAGTCATCAAATACAGGAAAGAAATCCAAGAGATGTCTCAGGTATAAGGATGTCTGTGTGGAAAAATGGTGATGCAGAAGTAAACAGTATTTTTTCACATGCCTTCATTTCATGTCATGTCCACCCAGATAAATGTTATTTGTTAGTCTTTTTGGTTTTAAACAAGTTGCCATATTGGACTGTTTTTCCATTTGTGACCTTTTTCCCAGACTGGAAAGAAATGGTGCTTTACAATTGGATAATTGCTTATGCACTTTAGTCCAATGCTAAAAGTTTAATGTGAAGCACTTTGAATTGCCACTGTGTATAAAAAGTGCTATACAGAAAATTGCCTTGCTCTAACTCGTGTCTGGGAAATCGGCTCTTATATTAATACTGCAAGCAGTTTAATAATGATATTTCACAAGACACAATGTACCACTTTAATTATCAACTGATTGTCTGAACAAGTCCTCTCTTTCTGTGGGACCATAATCGAACAGTTATACATTTGTATTGTCAAATAATTGTATACCAGTTGTTTTCTTTTTGATCTCCTTTCTCTTGGTCTAGGAGAATGAAGACCTGAGGTGTTCTCTGCTGAAGGCTGAAATGAAGATCTCTGTCCTGCAGGTTGAACTAGACAAGCTCAAGAATGCCTGTGCTGATGAGAAACTTCAGCATGAGAGGTGAGACTTTGCTCCTTGAGTAATTAGGCCTGATATAACGGTGTGATCCGACTTCAAAATGCACATGGGTGTCTAGCCAGCTAAACGACATATATGGTGCTTAGCAATGAACACGGCAATAAACACATGGTTTCTTGTTAAGACTGTTTGGTGTTCTCCCATTAATAATTGGATTAAATAAATAGTTACATGAGTGGATTACATTCAAGATTATTTACTGTACTGGACATTGTAATCTTAATGATAACTAGCTGTCTTGGACTATGTCAGTTAATGATTTAATATTACTGTAATTAGTACTAATCTGGCATGTTTTGCCTAGTGCAAAAATGAAAAACGGGACCTTTCAACTTAAAGTTAATAAGAATAAGTATCATCTGCTTTGTTGTGCATCGCACAGAGAAAGTAATGACTTTAAAAAGATGATCATCGAGTACCAGTCGTACGCTGACCATATTGAATTCCTTCAGTAAGTAATTGATCATCTTTTTCGATTTGCTCCACACTTCAGCAGCTCTAAGCTGTCAAAATGTATCTCTTCTCATCTTTCTTCTTCTCTGTCATCTCAGAGAAATGAATAAGACGTTGTATGACAGTAATGATGGATTACGGTCTGCTCTGGCTAAAGACGCTAATTCTTCCTCCAAGAGGCGCGTAAGTATCACCTGAAAAGTCTGATGTAACATTTTAATGTTTGGCTTCATTGTTATAAAGTGTGTGTAGATATGAATATTGGTAAATATGGTTTTTAATGTTTGTACCTTTCTTCTTCGGATGGTCACTTGTAAATGTCCATTGCACACACATGTCTAGTTTGAAATGTTAAATGCTGATATTCATCAACTCTGTATCTGCCGTGTTTTTTTGCAGCTTTCCCCCAAAAATGAAATCCCCCCCAGGAAGCTGAAGCCTCTCCGACAAAGTACAATAGATCACAACAGGTACAGATGCTTATAGTTGTCTGAGGTTTTCAATACAGAGCCAAGCTTGTTAACCCAAGAGCCATATCTCACATAGCATTTTCTTCTTCAAGCATGGCCAACGAAGAGGATGACATGTCTGTGGACATCTCCAAAGAGAAGTTCTCCCTTGTGGAACGCTGGGCAAATAAATATCTGGACAGTGGGGTTTCCTTACAGACGGACACAGACCGGATGTCTTGTACTAATTATGACAGCGATGAGAGTCACGATACTGTGGAGACGATGCACCACAGTTACTCCTATGTTCAGTCTGAAATGGAGGTAAATTCAGCTTTTAAAGCTAGAGTTGGGTGATAACACACAATATAACCGGTACTCACCATCTTCACTTATTTTGGGGTTGTTTGACGATTTGCATCCTTATATTTACGTTTTCTGAGGTTTTTGATTAAAGCCTAAAAGACAATACACCAGAAAAGTTACCCTGTGAAAGGCTACAAAGAAAGTTTAACATTTACAAATTTGAGAAGTAACTGGGAATAAACAAACAACTGGTAAATAAATAAAATGCAGTACGTCATTTACTTGTTTCTCTACCATTGTAATTTAACTACATTAGTTGGTCAGTGTGTTAAGTGCTTTTAATGAACAGAACACGCTTAGAGCATTTTGTGACCTTTTGGCATATATTCATACCGGGTATCCCTACATGCTTGTGAAGGAGCTCTAAGGTTTTAAGTGTTTGAACGCTTTTATCCCCTTTCAGATGTCTGACCTGAAGTCTGACATGAATTTGTCGATAGCTCACAGCAAAGTTAGCTCATTAGCCTCCTCTCTGCGCCGACGACTGTCAGCGTTTCCGATAAAGGTATTTCCAGCATATATTCAAAATTTCTGTGGTAAAAAAACCTCCAACTTTCCTAGCACTTAACGTTGATTTCCCTGAGGTGCAGCACTCTGAAGCGGACATTTTCGACTCGGATGAGTCTGTTCCCATGTACCGCCTAGTCTTAGCGGGTGATGCTGGATCTGGCAAATCCAGCTTCTTACTGCGTCTGAGTCTCAATGAGTTCAGAGGAGACATGCAGACCACGCTCGGTAAGAACTGCTTCCGCCGGCTCTAATAAAGGATGATTGGAAGCTTTACGTATTCAAAATATTATTGCATTGATTTGCATATTCATGATGTTGTCAATACAGTATGCAGATTAAATAAGAATGTCACTGTAGGGGTTGATTTCCAAATGAAGAAGATGCTTGTGGATGGAGAGAAGACAAACCTTCAGATTTGGGACACTGCAGGGCAGGAAAGGTATTTTATTTATTTTACTTTATATTTATTAAAGCTCACAAACTGCCAACCCGTGTGCTAGAAATATCTGTATACTGTGAATATTGCTAAGGCAAGTTTTTATATAGCTTCATTCACATTAGTAATTCAAAGTGCTTTACACATGAATAAATGGAAGAAGCTTATTACAACCTGAGATCGATCACCTCAGGAAGGTCTTTGCCAAGAAATAATAATAAACGTATCACAGAATTCATTAGAAAACAATTAAAAAAAAAAACTGTTTGCAGAAGTAAAAAAAAAATTGAGAGAAATATGTAGGATTAAAAGAAATTGAGAGATTAAAATAAGAGTAAAGTTAAAAATGCAAAGAAATAAAATTAAAATATAAATTAGAAATAATGAATATAAAATGTACAAAGGGCAGATCTCATTCATTAGTAGTTCCTTATGACATAAATGGCACACCTACCATAATGGTGTGCTTCAGTGTTTTCACACTTATGGGGATTAACTGTAGTGGCGCTTCCCTCTGAGGTCTAATTCACAGCTTCAGAATGAAGGCAGGTTTATTTGTTTAGAATTTTGAGAATGCTTTGCCTAAAATGTGCAGTTTAACCTATTTTTAGCAAGCTTAACGTGTAGTTTAAAGAAACACAATGAAAGCCTAAATTGAAATAAGGTTAATTAAGATATGAGAATATAAAGTGCATAAAAATGACTATGAATAAATTAAGAATAAATTTAAAGAAATAATTATATAAAAGTATATGGAATTGTAGTGCTTGAAAGTTAAAAATGCAGTAACTAATGTTTAACCTGAGCCAAAAGTCTGGCCAAATTGAACCGCCCTGAGTTTACTCCAATGTGCAATCACTGAAATGTATTGTATAATGTTCCCTTTTCTAGCACTGCGCGTACTGTTAGCTTAAAATGCCACACCCCCCCCCCCCCCCCCCATTTCCCCCAGGTTCCGAAGCATCGCGCGATCTTACTTCCGCAAAGCCCATGGGGTGTTGCTGCTTTATGATGTCACATCGGAGAATAGCTTCTTAAATGTTCGAGAGTGGATGGAACAGATCCAGGTACACGTGCTAATGTTTTTCACGTCAGACGCGTCCTGTGATGTATTACCTTCTCCCTGTCACTTGAATCAAACTGTCACCATGTCTCCCAGGAGTCCACAGACAGGAGCATGCCCTTGTGTGTGATTGGGAACAAAGTGGATCTGAGGGCTGACAAACCACAGGGCACCTGCGTGAGTTCTGCCCATGGAGAGAAACTTGCCATGGTGAGTTCCAAAATAAGTGTGTGTTTGTTTGTTTGTTTTTTGGTTGGTTTTCAGCACACCTACTTTTATCATCACTGTATGTGACCGCAGACTTACAACGCCTTGTTCTGTGAGACAAGTGCCAAAGAGGGTACCAACGTGGTGGAGGCAGTTCTGCATTTAGCAAGGTAAGCTGATTTTCTTAGCAATGTTTCTTAAAGAAATGTGTCAACATGATAATATTTACTAATAATGAATCCAAGAAGGATCCAGCCAGCACTCACTCGCATTGCGCACATAGTTATAACTGTTGGTAATCTCTATCGCTGGTTAGTGTTTTCATTTGTCTTGGGGCGGGGGGGTGGGAGCTGGTTATTGGCTTTAATGAGAATGTAAGTGATTTGGGTCCTGAGGTTTGGTGTGTCTCTCACAGAGAGGTGAAGAAACATGCCAGAGGCAGACGACTGTCCGAACCCCAGGTCAAGCTGAGTCTGAGCAGTGGGAAGAAGGCGCTGACCACCTGCTGTAGAGTGTAAATGCAACCACACTCCACATCGACACGCACAGGAAAAATGCACCAGTGTTCATATATTTATTATACAGCTTAAAAACAACCTTGCTAGGTTTATAAGCTGCTGTTTTAACACCTGCCATTGTCTGACAACACAGCCATGTAATTCTCTTTCCTCCATATCTGGACATGATTTTGATGCTCTTGAGTGACGTTTTTTAATACAATATGTTCTTTTAAGTTTTGAATACATTAAGCACTTTTATAGTTGAAGACTTTGTCACTAGTCATATATATAATATAATACACTTGAATTTACTTTCACTTTAGAATGGGGTCAGTATTTATTGGAGTTTTTGTCACTTTTTATATGTTATTTTAAATGTATATATGTATTAATATTTTTGATTGGGTTGATATGATGAATAAAAGCTATGTTGATCATACTTTTTGAATTAGAGATTTTTGGAAACCGTGCACCAATTCTTGTGCTGTGTTGATATAAACAAAGATGGTGTATGTGTATATTCCCCCCCCACTTGAACTCCTCTTTCTGAATGGTAATGCATTTCTTCCTCAGCGTTTTCTGTTTCCAGTAAATAGATCACCTGTATCTACCACTATGAGGGCCACTTCTTCATCTCCATTGACCTTCTTGGTTATTCCTAGCTTCCTCTCATGGTTGTTTGTACTACTGTTCGGGATGAATTTACCCTGTCTGAAGGTGACCCACTAAGCACATAGCAACATTATAGTTTTGCTGCTGGAGTTTGCAAAGCAAGTGAACTCATGGCATTTAGGTTTCAAACTTTAAACTGAATACCAAAGTCAAGAAGGAACGCTAACAATGTCATTTAGCTTCTAAAATGAGAAATGTGTACCTTTTTAAGATTTTTATTCAAATGATGTTTTTATGTTGCATTTCAGTGTTTCTCCAGATCCTTTTTTTGTGTGTGTTTACAATACAGGTTGTTTTTTCTCAGGTTTTTACACAGCAATATTTTTACTGCAGTTGCCTCTGAATTTAGTGGCTTACTACATTGATCTGAATGAAATGTGCCTAGAAGACAGTCAAAATGTCACTAATTTGAGTAGAATATTGTTGACTTGAGAATTTGTAAACCCATTGGAATTATTAATCCTTATCTACAGTGACGCATCTTTTAAGTGGCTCAGTCAGCCCCACTGACTGTCAGGAGTGAAATGAACCCTTATGTAATCCTTATTGTAAGCTCCCTTATTTCCAGTAACCTCAAAAGCATAATTTCAACAGCTGCTGCCGAATTCTGTGAAAGTAAGTATTGTGGTGCATTCCTTTAAGCAGAATTGTTTTTGGTATTTTTACACCTTGCTTTAAGAAGCTTGTTTCAAATCACATGAGTATTTTGGTACAACACTATAACCTCTCTTAAATACGCATATTGTGTTTGAACTTCACTGAACAGTCACTATTCCTGAGGTTAATTTATGATCTGTAGTATTTAAATTTGGCAGTATTAAAGGTTAAACCAGTTATGCAGAGATACAAATTCTAAAGGGATACCCTGTCCCACAGCAGGTGAAGATTAGTTCCCTATTAAATTGGCATGAAACTAAATTTAAATTATTTTTACCAAGGTTAAACCCACATGTAAACTAATTGCAACATTGGCCAGTTTAACCCGTCAATGATTTTCTCAGCCAGCTTCTCATAACTAAGTTTATTACACATTTGGCACCAGTGAAAAAGCTTTTCATTATGCTCTGCCTACTCCATGAATTTGAATTAAAATAAATTGCAATTAAACATGACGCAGGAGAACTTGAGGTGATAAGCAGACATTTCCCAAGCATGTGCAACTACACGCAAAAAATATGATACGAGCATCATCCACATTGGGTCTGATACTATAAATCACTTTTTACAACATGGTTTACTGCTGTCAGACGTTCTTGCTCTTTTTTTACTGTCGTGTTGACACAGGGAAGCCTCAGCTAGTTTAACACACGGATTTTAAATTTCACCTTGACTTAACTAGCAACGGACAACAGGCAACAGTCTCGTTCTAGCACAAAAACCAAACCCGTACAAGCTCAGGAGCTACAGGGGATGAACAATGAAACTGAAACACCTGGTTTTAGACCACAATTTCTTAGTATGGCGTAGGGCCTCCTTTTTCGGCCAATACAGCGTCAATTTGTCTTGGGAATGACATGTACAAGTCCTGCACAGTGGTCAGAGGTATTTTAAGCCATTCTTCTTGCAGGATAGTGGCCAGGTCACTACGTGATGCTGGTGGAGGAAAACGTTTCCTGACTCG
>JAOXYF010000027.1:22453261-22500823 GCA_028565775.1 Sternarchorhynchus goeldii | reverse complement strand
ATACATACATACATATACATACATACATACACCCCTAATTTCAGCTCAACAATACCTCTTCAGTTGAACCAGACTTTATAAAGTAACACTTGCATAAAAACTGAATTCACTAAAACAGCTAATAAAATATTAGCTGGGATCAGCACCACTTTGGCCCAGTGGGCGGGAACAAACAAGACAGCCATTTCTGTACTTGGTAAACCTAGCCGAACAGAACTTTCTGGGAGACTACAGCTAGCTAGCTACTACCCTCCCTAAAATTGCGCTCTCTTATATTGTTTACTGGATACAGCATGAATTCAGATGAATGGTTTGCTGTAGTTTGGTATGGACTTGTGCAGACGAACTTAGCTAAGCTACCTATCTGGTTCACTGTACCTTTGCTTCCTAGCAGCAGCAGACAACCCACCATCATTTCTTTTGCTCTTGTTCATGTCGGACTGCTTCTTTGCATTTCTCTGACGGGCAAGTTCACGCTGATTTCCCCCTAAAAAGAACACCGATGTGGTAAATCTGAATTCAATGGACTCTGACTGGAAAGCTGGATGGATAGCTAGCTGCAAATAGCTATGGGTGGAGGAAATTAGCTAGCTAGCCAGCCAGCGGTTTCGGGCATCAAGCGAGGCACTGCACTGGTTATACGCTCACTAGTTAGCTAGCTACACATGACTACAGCTAAATTTCAGACTGTGAATAATCACCCAACAGATTGCATGAAAATGATTGAGATCTAATGCAAGATAGCTAGCTAACTAGCTAGCCAACTATATCCATATATCTGGGCGTCTCCATCGTCTACGTTACACTTAACGTTAGCAAGGTAAGCCAAGACATACTGGATTGGACATTACCACTTTCATTGTAATCGGGTCAGTGATCTCAACATCTTCGTTTTACTTAAAAAATAAATGCTTCTGAATTCTTTAGTGCCCTAGTAAGCACAGCTAGGTACCCTGATAGTCAACAACAGGCCGCAGACATCATGCGTGATGTGCGCTCTTAGTGTGTATAACAAGCCAGGAGAGCAAGTAGAGTATTAATGAGAGAATTCCACGCATACTCACTTGTCATTTTTGATAAACTATGCCTTATTTCCAGATAAGCTCACCCAAAGGGTCGCTATCTTCCCCCCAAAAAAAATAAACCTTTCGCGTTGCTGTCGGTTGTCAAACCTCCCCTAGAATCTGACATCAAAACAGTCCCTCGCGAGAAATATGTTGAAAACGTGCGAAACGTGATTGGCTTGAATACTTCGACGCTGTGTGTTTCACGCACTCTCATTGGTCATTGTTTTTTTTTTGCCTTTTTAATATTGTGTACACCTTCCAGTGGAACATAAACAGACCATTAACTGTATATACAATCTGTAGACAGACTAGATGATTATGGATATTTTCGATCAGTGGTATTTTTCTGCCTAGGATTGTTCTTTAGTTTTGTAGTGTATGTCACTTTCATCTATAAGGCTCTGCCTATCCATTTACCTATATCGTGGATAGTTTATAACTAAAGTGCTTCTCTACAAATCAAACGGGCAAATTGTATATGGGATTAGTTATGTAACTTCTCATCTAGGTTATCAAATATTTGGCATACAACAGGTTTAACTTGTATAAAGTATTTATGTTTTATGACAAACAGGAAAAAGATGAACAAATACCCCTAAAATCTCTTATCATACAAATATGAAACCTCTCCTTCAGACAAAATAAAACTCCATTGTATGCATTTATTTGAAAAGATAAAAATTAATGAATTTTATTGTAACATTTTAGAAAGTTCTTAAACGTGTACATAACTTTGCATGATTCATTCTACTTTTACCTTAAAAAGTACAAGTCCATGGGGAGAAGAGATAACCTAATGTCTTACACTGTACTACTATATCACTGAAATGGTATAACATTATTTAGTAGGGATTTCTAATGTAAACTTTGTAAAGCTCGAAGTGAAGCAGTCCTTATCCACTTTCACAGATGGTCATAACGTGTCCTAAACTAGGGGTACCAAACTCTAGTCTCCAAGTCCTGAAAGCAAGTTTGGTGATTTTCCCACTCACACACACCTGATTTAAAACATAAGTTAACTGCTATATTTACTAGGTATATTGAAGTAGGGATATCACTAAAATTTGATGATCTTCTGAACTCTACGACAGGAGTTTAGCACAGGTATGTACTGATCATTCTCTTTTTTCACATGAGAACTGGATAACACTTTCCAAATGATTCCCAAAATATCTGTGCATGTTACTTTTAAACTATTATCTTTCAGCTACTTATTATATTACCTATTAAATATGAAACATTATTGTTCATATGAAACAGATCTTGTAATATAGGGGTATTCAGTTCGAGTCCTGGAGCCAGATTGCCACACAAAATGTTCTTGATCTGGCACACCTGATCCATCTCATCAGCTAATTATCAATCCACTCATGAGTTGAACCCGGTCCTCTGGAAGGGAGAAAAGTTGACTTTGTACAGGAAGGTGCAGTGCTGGAATTGAAAACCCCTGAAATAAATATTGAGCTGAAATAAAGACAGCTCAATAAACCTTCTTCTTGTCTAGAGAGGGGTTGTTGTTTTTTTCTTTTCTAGGTCAGTGACAAATGAGAAGCAAATCTAAAAAATGATTATCAAGAAAACCCAAGCACACAACATTCATTTTTATTGCAAAGTTTATGCAGCAGTGGGTTTTGTTGTTGTTTTGTTGTTTTTTGTTTGTTTGTTTGTTTTTGTGCACATGCATGATCCGTATACGTTGCTGTGTGCCTGTAATAAAACTGACATGAAACAGTAATTTAAATAATTTAAATATACTTCTCTCTCCATTGTTTTTGCAGTTTTGTTGATATTCATTTGAGGCCCTTCCAGTTGTTTTCAAGAAAGTCAGTTTCTCGCAGTCAGGACCACTGAAACAACTAAACTGCTCAATGCCACCACCAGAGCCCCAAATAGAAGAGTCCAAGATATGCCCTGAGATGACAGACAGAGCAGGATGAGGAAAAAATGCACATAGCACAAGACACACATGGTTTTGCCACCATTTTGTTTAACCCCTGTTTCCCAGTGTAGAAGCAGTCATTTACTTACATGAGATTTATTTTTTGGTGGTTTCAAGAAGGGAACTATGTTTTCCCCCAGGAGTTGTGCAGGTTTGGGATTCCTCTTCTCACGAACCACTGCTAGCCTCTTGGCCAGCTTTGATAGCTCAGTATGAATGGCCTGCAGAGCAAAAAATAAATAAATAAGAGGATGAAAGTATACCTCTATAGATCTGTTCAATTCTGTTAGATTTTGGAATCATTTGCACTTAATTGAACATTTAATGCATCTGATTGGCCACTCTGTCAACACACTTTATTCTTATGTAAATGAAGGGAGGAAAAGAATCGGGCCTCTACGACTTCAAGAACAGGCATATGCTTTGGATACCTGTGTTCTATGTCACAGATCAACTACCCATAATTCTAAAATCTGTGACCAAAGTTTAGATTCGAGGTCTGGAGCAGAATACCTATATATACCTCTGCTATAGACTATATTAAGGTTTGAGAAAGCTCAAACCTGTGTGCTCTACAGAAAAGAAGAACGTGTCAGACTATTATTGTACTTTTTATAATCGCCAGAAGGTGGCGACACATGCCACTAATCATTTTATAGTTAAATAAAATGACAAATGACTGGAGCAGGGCAAAAGATCTTGCCTTCACTAACTCTCACATTTTTCACCAGCTGCAATTTTTAATATGCTAAATACTTAAAAAACCCCAAAAGAACCAGGATTTCAGCTGTCACATCATATTAATAAAACTCGCATTATATTAATATAACTGAATAATGAAAACTGTTAAGACTAAAACATATGCCTATTGCTGAATACTGCTCTGCTGTTTAATGCAAAGCAGCTTTGTAGTTCTGCAACAGGAGAAGGTCATTACTGTTGGTTTTAATACATGCGATATTTCTTTTATGAAATTTTTATACCATCTTTAGTCTGTATTGCTTTATCACCTGTTGATTTTGAAGTTGGAATTTTGTCATAACAGTCACTGCTAATGTCTCTTCTCAAAGCTGTTTGCTTGTAAGTCACACAAGGCTGGGCTAGTTTTGGAAGCGGTGTGCAGTAAAATAATTTCATGGGCATGGATTCAGAAATAGCGTCTGATACACAAGGCTCAAAAATATCACTAAGACCATAACATACCACTTGCTTCAAAACAGTCTGCAAGTACTTTACACACACACATACACACCACATATCTCATTTAGTTTTCTGTGCTCCACAGACCAGCTTGGTGGCTCTGGTTGGTTGCAGTATTTGTTGTAATGAGTTCCTCTCCAAGGAAAGTTTTTTTTTTTCTTTTTCTCTCATTCGCTCACTCTCCCTCTCCTCTCTCTCTGTCTATCTCTCTATCTATCTATCTCTCGCTTTCTCTCTCTCTCTCTCTCGTACTTTTTTTCATGCCGTCCAGACAAGGTTGCTGTTAGAGCAACAGCAGATATTTCAGTTTTGTCTAGACATGGTTCAATCGCCACCACAGAGACTGTGGAGTGGGTCAGAGCAGGGTGGGAGAAGAGCTGAGGCCACACCACACCCAGACTCTTTTCAGGTTTATTTGTTTAAATGAACTCTTTCATTGTACTTTTAATAAGGATTTTGGCATGAGAAAGGTGTTGAGGTTAGAAGATTCCACAAGCATATTAAATGCTTCAGGATCATTTTAAAGTGTTTGAACTAAAAGACTCTTAAGTGGTCTGTTGAGTAGGTTTGCCATGGGCATTATTTCATGCAGCTGTACTTTACTGTGAATCTGGATCAAAATTGGAATGTGTCCTGTATGTGTGCCCAGAAATGGTCATTCCTTAATAACAGCGCTGAAGTACAGTATTGATTAGCCCATTAGCAATAACAAAATGGGGCTGTGTGTGTGTGTGTGTGTGTGTGTGTGTGTGTGCGCACATGCGTACACATGCAGTGGCTCCAGACAACTCTAATCTCTGTGGCTGCACTGAGTATTTAGCAGGCTATGCTATCTACAGAGGCATGTTAGGACAAGTTTTGGCCCTGTCAGTAGAAACTTAACTATTACTGTTGTGTTATTACCCATCATTACAGTCTCACAATATGTATATAGTGCCCAATTAAGTATATTTTTTAACGTTTTCATGACTAATCCACATTGGGAAAATATATATTAATGTTTGTACTACCTACTCAATGTCTGAAGTCTGAGGATTTTTTTTTATCTCAGAGATCTCTCATCTGGAATGTTTAAGTGTCTTGCAAACAAGTCTTGTACCCAAGTACTGGCAAAAATATGTTGTTGTCTGAGTAGTTCATCCCAGGCCAGCTGGAGAGCCAGCCCATGCTTTTAAGACTTATGTGACTTATGAAATGTTTCTGCACTGGTTAAAGGAATATTAAGCTTTAAAATACTAAGTTTGCTATAAATGAATAAAGGATGCTATGCGACAATGTAGTATAATACAAATGAATTTATTTTAACTGGCTCCTATTGGCTTTCACTCATTTCACTCAAATGTTTGCATTTCACTCAAATGTTAGCATTTTGGCTCAAACACTGCTTTAGTTAGTGAATCTTGTGACTTTCTGGCTAGGGAATTTGAGTTGTGGCACCTGTTGGGCCCTGTCCATGCAAAAGCAGAATGATCCACCAGCACTGAATGAGCTGTGAGTCACTCTTTAATTCGAGGCCCCTTTTAAACGGAATGTTGAAAATAGCTCTGGCTAATGAAAGTTTTATGTAAACAGAATCATGAATATTTCACTACATGAGCTCACAGCATTAATTAAAGAGCATTTATTGCATAATAGGTGTCTGGCAATGAGTTTAGACAGCAGCTTAGACGTTTGCTCTTTAGGCTGGGTATTTGTATACCGTTGAGACCTTGCCTGAACCAGGAAACTGCAGATAACCAGCAGGCCTGAAAGGTAAGATGAGAAGATGAATTCTCACCTTAGTAGACGGCTCCAATTTTAAAGCCTTCTTCAGGGTTTTCATTGCTTCTTCATATTCACCGTTGTCTGTTAGAAGCTGCAACATTTGTGAATTGCTCTTTAGTAGTATCTACAAAACTGACTGGAAAACTCCTTTTTAACTAAACACACCCAAGAAGTTTGGAGAAGTAGAGAGTGTTCAGAATCAATGTAGCCTTATTGCCTTTATGTATAACATATGTATCTCACTCCTCCCTTCACAGTTCTTGTCCAAATACTTGATCAGTACTCATCCTCTGAAAAAGTATCCCCCAGGAGTCCTCTTTTACTGCTCTAAGCTCCATTTTCCATTACATCAAAACTGTTCTGGGAACAGGACTTCTGCTGTGAAATACCAGGCACCCTCACCTTTCCTTTGCGGAAGAGTGCCTTGACATTGTTGGGGTCAAGGAGAAGCACGTCCTGGCTGGTGTGCAGTGCCTCACTGTACTGCTCCAGCTTCATCTGCACCGCTGCCAGGTTGTTGAGACACTTCACCCGGTAGTAGGTGACCTCCTCCTCTTCCCCAGCTCCTGAAAGTTGGCTATCTGTACACACACACACAGACACACAAAATTCCATGCAATCCCCGGGAGGTTCTTCAGTATGGTGGACCTATTGACTCACTCACCTTTAACATAGGATTTAATCACCCTCCTGCTCATACAGAAATCTCCAGAATTATTTTAACCCTTGATTAAGATGAGGAGAACGGCCATGGTTTTTTTTTTAGTATTTGTTTATCAATTTTATCTTAAACTGCGAATATGAGAGAAGCATACATAACCTTTGCATGATATATACCTATTCCAAGTAAAAAAATTCAAGTAAAAGTTGGTTTTAATTTAAAAATATAAAATTGTAACTTTTATTAAACAAATGGGTTTCAGTTAAAAGCACCTCTAACATTTCTTGTGAACTAAATCTAACTGATTTGCATTCATATTCATTTTCTCTTTTATATGTTTTCAGACCTATTAAGCTTTTTGGCAACAAAAATTAACTTGATTTGGCAAAAAAAAGGGGTGGTCATATAGAAAAGAACACAGTTTACCAAAATCTAAGCAGAAACATAGTAAAGAGAGGACAAGTGATAATGACAGAGAATTGAAACTCCTCACAGAAAACACCTCACAATGCATGAGGCACTCCATCCAAGACCAACATCCAAAGGCTGTATGCCAGCTGGAAGGGGGGGAAGAGGATCTACACAGTAGACCTGTCCAGGCTGAATGTATACCAGGATGGATGCATACAAGCAGTGGGCCCTAAGGATGAACTGATGAGGTAGCGCCTCAGACAGATGGGGTACGCTGATACCAATGAAACAGAGGAGGTGTCATGGAAGGATATGTTCCTTGTAGAAATGACAGATTGCAGAGGTGACTAATACAAAAAAAATAAAATATTCTACTTGATGCCTGGAAAAGGCAAGACTGACAAACAACACAGAGGCATTAATCATGTCAGCACAAGATCAAGAACCAAGCACTAGGACAACCGACGCAAGACTGTTTCACTCCGGACAATACCCAGGATATAGACTGTGCAAAGGAGCCTAAGAAGCAATCTAGCACCTTGTATCAGGATGCAAGATGCAGGCAGGGAAACACAACCAGGTAGCAGGGATCATGTACAGGAACATATGCAAGGACCCTTCAGACGAGAGGATTCACAGAGAGTGATGGAGAACAAGTCTTCAAATCAAGTCTCAATCAAGGAATGACAACAATCACCATCCAGAGGAGCACAGAAACAATGAAAATACAGTGTTCCACCCTTAAAGTCCCAGGCTGCTGACAGAAGTCTGGAGTGTGAATTTATAACATTTATAATTATGTCTCTTTATTAGAATACAACCAGAAAATATAGGAAGCTAGGCTACAGTAGCAAGTATTTAGTGTGGCCTCCTCTCATACTTGAGCAATAGCAGGAACCTGGATCTCCTCAAGTCTCTTAAAGCCCAGTTATAAAATGCCAGAAGATTACTTCAGAAAACTTCAGGACAATCTCCCCAAAAGACTTCAACATGTGTTTAGTGTCAAAGGAGGTCACACGAATACTGACTTTTGCCTGTCAGTAAAAGTCAGTATTAGTGTCACGTTTGCCATTTTGTTCTGAAATAGTTTTTTGGGGTTTTTTTTTATTTAATTTTGTGTACATATTTCCTGTATTTTTTTTTGTTGTTGTTTATATCTTAAGACTTCAGGCCTCCAATTTTCGCACAGCACTGTATATATGACTGAACTAGTCCATAGACAATGAACATAAACCTAATCCACGAAGCTTGTGGGGAGAGTAGAGGACTATTTTTCTGTATATATGCATGTGGTCATTTTCAGTGTCTGCAGTGAAACGGCGCCCTGCACTTCACTCTCTCATTACCGTCAAACGTTCCTCTTGAGGTGGACGCAGCTTCCCCAGCAATTACCATGATTACGAAGGTGAAATTAACATGTAGATTCATTACACTTGATCAGCCAAAGCTCTCATAAGAGCCCTGCTCACATCTTCCAGACGTGACTGAGCATCCGGATGACATTATTGTTCAGGCCGACTAGCAGACTACTTATCTCGAATGGTGTCAGACTGTGAAGTAAAGAGGGTCTTTCATATTCTTTTGTATCTAAAAGTTTTTTTTTTTTTTTTTTTTGGGGGGGGGGGGTGGCTGGCTAAATTATCTAGGAGCAAACACTGATAGACCATTCAGGATCCAGTTTTGTTTGTGCATGTGTGTGTGTGTATGTTTCCTCCAACCTGAATGCTTGTATTGCTCCATTTTGATGTGTGATGTACCTGATTTTGGCTGAACAGGTAAGGGGAGGTTTTAGTAAGAGCCCAGCCAGTATTACCGTGTGTGCATGTGCTGAGCACGTCCAAGGCCATGTGGTAGGCCCGTACCGCCAGGCTGTAATCGTCCCTCTGGTAGAAGAAGTTGCCGCGTTCACGTTTCTGGTTGCTAATGCAGATCCGGTCAGCGATGGAGAGAGCTAACAGGTTCGGTTTCTCTCTGATTTCTAAAAGCTGCAACTGGTACAGAATAGGAGACCAGGCTGGTATATCAGGCTCTCTGTTGTAGACACACACACAAACACACACACACACACATACACATACACATTAGTTTCACTGGAAATAGTCATGTTACCTTGATCCACAGCTATTTCCTCATCAGAATCTCTGTTGGCTGTTCTTGGGAAATGTTGTCTGATGTCCTTACTCACTGCTCCACTATGTCCATCAGAGACTTGGTAAATATATCTGGGCTGCTTCAAACAGCACAAGCTTTATTTGTTACTTGCCAACTCAAACCCTTATTTAAATTCCTGCCATGTTTATTTCATACTGTAGTTACTTTAGCAAGAGTTTAAACTTTGCTGTGTCCTCAGCTGTTTCTGATTGTGTTTGTGTTGGTGTGTGAGTGCCTGTGTTTTCCCTTTTTGGTACCCTGAGCTCTGAGGAGACGTCTGTGATTTCTCTCTTTGCAGTTCGTTGTGTATATACGTATATACAATATGGTGAGAAGATCTAAGGCTCAAAATATGTAGTCCCTTTACAGAGTGAGCATTTTACATGTAATAATTCCTTCAATAAACATACTATATTTCTATTCTAAAGTATTCAATGTATTCCTTACATTACATGTTTCGCCAGAATTCATGTCCATTTATTTATCATATATAATCTGTTGGTCTCCTAACAAGAAGTTAGTTTTAAATCAAAAATACATGAGGATGTGATGTAGACCACATGACACAGGATTGTTTTGAAGCATATTGTCAGGTCTTAAAAAAGTAGACAGAACTATCCAATCATATTGTTTTCAAGTAAATGTACTGCCAGATTAGGTAAATTTCAGAATGTGCAGGAAAAAAAAATTTAAGTACACATAATCCATCATATTCCATCACTGGCCATTGTGGAGAGGCTGAACTTTTATATGAACTCTGGCAGCCTGTGGCTTGCTTGGAGGCAAAGATCTCGTGTGCATCTTGTGTGTGTGTGTTCGCGTGTGTGCAGCATGTGTGTGTGTGTGCGCGCATTTGCTGTCTTTACTTCTCCCAGCTCTGAACTCAGTCACTGGCAAAGGCCTCATAAGAAGACCATCTGCTCTGGCAAGCTGTGTCTTGTATGTTAGCAGAGAAACAGAGCACCACAACAGGCTTGATATTAAACTAACACTTCTCCCCAAATGCTAATGTTGCTAACCAGTGTGTGCCATTTAGTACTATGTAAATAATATCTGACATCATGAAGATGCTAACTTGTTTCTGCTAGCTTTCTCCTGCCACCCTTAGTTTGCCTTTGGGTGAATTAGAATACAGGAGTGAAAATTTAACATCTTGCTTAGCGTTCTACAATCAGAGGCAAGGTGTTTGAAGTAATCAATTCTTGTGTGTTCGAAATTGACAAGCCTTCCACAGTAGGACAGCTAATACCAACACAATGGCACATATTCAGTTATTGGCACAATTCAGTTATTTGAGACAGAGGCTGCCTTTTAAAATATGTAAATACCAAGAATCATTGCTTGAATTCCCTCTGTTGTGAGCACTACAGGTTCCTCTTACCTGTTTGATTGTTTAACCCATCATTTCCACATGCCTCTCTCAGGGCTTCAGCATGCCTACACCTCAGCCATGACAAGAATGACAAAATGGCTTCCTGCATGTTTTGTAACCGATTACCTGCACAGCTCATTTCCAAAGCCCTTATAGCCATTAAAGGAGCTGCCCTCACTGATGTTTTTCCCTGTTGGTGACTGATTTAACCACATTTGAGTCAGACTGTGGCTGGAGAAGCCTGTATCATCACTTGCTTTCTTTGTGTGAGTAATGAGGTTTTTTTGGTTTGGTTTGTTTTTTTTAATGGCTAGGTCCCTACATTAGCTCCGGAACAGGAACATAGCAGATGGAAGTGCTTATAAGAGGTTTGAGTTGATCCTGGTAGATATACTAGCTTTCCTGTGAGATGAAGCAGATCTTGGTTGGAGAGTGCCAATGTTTAATCACATGACTTTCCATAGGTTTTATTGACTACATAACTAAGTAACGGAAGGAGCCAAACAGACTCTGCCGTGCATGGTAATTGCTTTAAGTGTTATGCTAACATTTTAGATACATATGTCAGCAAATCATTGGGGTCTGACACAGGACTAAATCCAACGTTAAGCAGCAGTCAGTCTGTTATGAGTCTCAGTGTGTTGTTAGGCAGGCCAAGAACACGTGTTTGTACAGCTGTGCCCATCTCAGTGCAGCACGTGGGACTGCTGTAAATGGGAGTCTTAATATTAAGCTCAGTAGGAGAGCTGAGATCTGAGGGCCATCCCAAGCTGTTCAGAATGAAACTGGACACTGTACAGCTGTGTCTTAGCGCTAGTTGCATCGCAGTCTCTCAAAGTTCAGTAGATATGATGACCTCTATGGACATACAAGGCCTAAAAGATACATAATCTGTAATCATGTGTCCCTCTGAGGGGGGCTGTGAGTGTTTCTTTGTGTGTGTGTGGTTTTCAAGACAATGATCAGGCCTTGCTTAACTTGATCAAGTTAGATAGACAGGCAGACACAGTAGGCAGACACAGAGACACAGTAGTTGGGAAAATATCAAATGCATTTAATATGATCATGAGCAGATGTGGCTGCATGTAAGGTTATATCTGCTTTCAGTGAACTCTGGTCACTTTCACAGCTGGACAACTAAGAACACCACACGTACAATTAAAGAGAAGCTCGTATTACATTTTATGAAGATGACCCCAGGTAGTACTTGCAGTATAGTGTTGTAAAAGATGGAGAGATAGTCAAGATTGTAGGGAAATGCACAACATTTTCAGAGAAACAGGATATTTCAGAACTTCATCAGCTGTGCTTGCAAAGTGAGAAGCTCTAGAACTGCCTGTTTCTCTGCAAACTACAAGATCACAAGATTCAATTTTTCTAATTAAAACGTAACATTCAAATAAATGATTTTGACTGTTTTGCCTGATATGTTACTAACATTGCTAGACCAGATAAGATGAAACAAGCCTGTTTCCACAAATCTGCTTCCTGTCCCCTCATTGCACAGTAATGACTCTTCCATCGTCCCTTTGTTGTCTCAGTGTGGCCCACTCCAAGGAAGCCAATCACTCTGTCATATTAAATAAGGTTGGGATTGTAAACTACCATATGTACATAAGTGTCAAACTGAGTTACGGTACCTCCAGTGATGTACTTTTAAGCGTTTGTAGAAAGAAAACATATTGGTTGTTTATGACTTATTTTAGCTGTGTACTTTAAGAACTGTAGTATTTTTTTATGGTGGTGCTCATTTAAAGTGTTCAGTAAGTATGGTGGGGTACAGTTTTATTCCACAACTTAAATGAAATATTCTAAAATCTAATTAAATGCTACTCTTCAGACATGTTATTTTTGTATTTTACTGAAGTCATACAGTAGGCTACTTAAAATCAATCCTGTACTTGCTTATAATTTCACTTTTGTCATCCGTTCTATCCCCTGGCAGACAGAATTACATAATGCATTCGCAGATATATCAGCAAATGAACAAATGTAATGCAGTACATAACTTATAAAGTATTTTAAAAAGTTTTTTGCTCTTCTTTAGTGAGTAGTGGATTTTTTTTTTTAAGCATTTAGCAGATGCTCTTATCCAGAACGACTTACAAAATTGCTTTGTAATTTCCTTACAGAATGTATCCTAGCCAGCAAGGAGGATGTCGTTCGATATACATACAACTAGAATATTGTTAAAATACAAGTATCGATGCTGATTCTAGTATAGGTTTCGTTAGACGATGATGATAAGTACAGTAACAAACTAATAAATAAGTGCTAAAATTGTAGTTACTCAGCAGTAATCTGGACAGCCAATAGGAGTTCATTCCACCATCTTGGAGCCAGGACAAAGAATAACCTAGAAGTATAAATACTTCTAATCACATAATACATTCTAATCTCTGTGTAGGTAACAGTACTTCAGTTTGAGCGTGGTCTTGTAGTAGTTGTTCTTTTGATTCCCGTTGTTTTGCATTGCTAGCTTGGGGTCACATGTCTGTCACATGACTTGTCATCACATTAGAAAAGAAAGTAGCATTTTACTCACACATTATGGAGCATTATTTTCCTCTATACCTATACATACTTCCATAATATAATTTATGTAAACAATTTGATCATGTTTTCATAAATAATTCAACTTATTTTAACTAAGGGCCTGTGGTATTGCAGTGGAGATTATGTAACACACAAGATCACCTTTAATGTGATAAAGAGTCAGAAACATTTGTTTTGATAATGTTATGTCTCTGGGTGTGTTGTCGGAAATAAAGCCCCCCCCCCCTGAAATTTTGTTACAGTTAATCTTTTCACTGTGGAATTGGGGCAAAGTGTCTATGTGCACAGATGGTGACTGGATAATGTTCAGCAACACAACTGCACACAAACACACATGCTCAGCAAAGAGAACATAAGACATTATTACCCCAGAGGATATCAGAAACCCCCAGTAAATCTGTAAGGGATTTGTTTGGTCAGATTTATTACAGCTTGTCATTTGGCAACATCATGACTTGGGTATGGGAAGAAAAGAGGACGAACTTTATACCTATTCTCAGTAAATGTACCACAGTCTGTTTGTACCTCAGTATCTCAGTAAATGTACCACAGTCTGTTTGTACCTCAGTATTTCAGTAAATGTACCAGACTGTTTGTACCTCAGTATCTAAGTAAATGTACCACAGTCTGTTTGCACCTCAGTATCTCAGTAAATGAACCACAGTCTGTTTGTACCTCAGTATCTCAGTAAATGTACTGCAGTCTGTTTTGTACAGATTTTTACACTCACATGCTTCTCTTTGGTAATGTTAGAAATACAGAATGTTTTAAGATTGTTCATGGGTTCGCAATTGTGCCATTCTTTGAACTGGATCACATACCACACATTATAAATGCTTTATCTGCACTCTGTCTCTACAGTGGCAAATCCAGGCAATGACAATGCCTTCAATCATTCTATAGCTGAAGCAAAGTTGCCTCATATATTATGGCCCCCTGTCAAATCACTATAAATAGATCTCTATCTTCAACCAATGAATAGGGATTAACTAGAGCAAAGCAACTTGTTTATTTCTGCAATGACCTTGGTCTGATGCTTCTTCCCCAGCCAGGGCAACCTTTACCTTTAATATTTTACCAAAGCCTATGTATTATGAAATATGGCTGATTTGGACTTACAGCATGAAAAGAGGGAAGGCAGTGAGAGTGCATGATTCAGTTAAGACAGATTACTGTACATGTGGGGCAAGATGAGTCAGGCATCACATAAGATTGTCCTGAAGGTGTCCATTACGATGGTTATGGTGGGTGTGTGTCCATCTGGACTTCTCCTGTTCTGCCGGCCTTGTTGGTTCATCTGACCTTCATATTTCCATGCTCACAAACAGGCCTTTACTGGTTTGATTTCTTTATCATTGCACATATTATGCAATGAGAAACACAAGCCATGCAGTGAAAAGGCCAATGTGTGATTGATATGGACTCCCAGCTGTTGTGGCAGGGTAAATGAGATCTGTCTCTCTCTCTTTCTCTCTCTCTCTCACTCACTATCTATCTCTCTCTTTCCCTCTCTCTCCCACTAACTAATTTGCCTCTCTTATACAATTTCCAGGACAGTCTGCATGTGGGTCTAGCTGTGAGGACCATGAAACAGCTATTTGTCTCTAAAATTGTTAAGCAAAATTTCCATCAATTCCATCAACTACTCCAGATCAACAATTTGAGTTGGTTTAGAGCTTCTTTGAGCATATCCATAACATCAAACAAAACAATAAAAATTTATTTAATGTTATCATACTGAATTGGCCACTAATGTACATATGCCTTTTGGAGGAATCATCACACTTTACTGCCATGTCACATCTCAATGTCCACATACTGAAGTCCAATTCTGTTATTATGACTCAGAATTCTCATATCTGTGGTTAAGAAGACAATACTGTATGTCACATTGTGTCCTACAATTTTCTTTTCAAAAAGAAAATTTATGGACAGGTAGATCTAGGAAATCGTTTAATGACACCAAAGCGTACCATCAAAAAGCTTTAGCATCAAATGTCATATGTCTTGTGTTTCAGCACTGAGGTGCAGTTGATTCTCTTCTGCTACCACTGACAAAGAACCACGATTTGCTTGAGCAATGGCCCCATTCACCCTTGTGTTTTTTTCCTTTTTTTCCTCACAGAGGTAACTACCAAGCGGCTTTTTTAGAGACATGAGTCATTTTCTAATTAATGCGGGTCGCGGCAGCCTGCTGATGGTTTTGCTCCAGACAGATGTGGCTTTTGTAAGAGATTGGAAGCTACTGTCAAATGTGCCAACATATATTCCGTCTCTATCTCTCTCTTTCTCTCTATCTATCTCTCACCCCCACACACAAGGTGATACATACATGACTGAATGTTATTCCCATAATGTAGATACCATTCAGTTCATTAACCTGAATTTAAAGCTTAAAAAATATACACTTTGTATTAAGTAGTATAACCACTGGAGCACATACATGTGTTTGTAGATAAGTGAGAGGATCTACGTTTAGCTCTTACCCAGAATAATACACATATGTGTGTGTCTTACACCTGGGAATCAAACCCATGACCATGAGCCCTCATCATGCTCTACCAGGTGAGGTACGGGATGTCATGTCTCATATCACTTCTAACACACTGTCTTTAGCACCAGCTGGGTCATGAAGGGATACCTCTTGTACTGCCAACCATTTATCTTAAGCCGTTTGCAAATTATGTTTCTTTGCTCATTGAACAGTGCCAATAAAAAATACCTTTGTGGTGTGGATGGTCCAGATCAAGTAAAGCGTGGTTTCCTAGCTAAACCGTGCTCCAACCAATACTAAACCTGAGTATGTTACAAACAATTTGAAGTATTTTACAAAGCCTTGGGGATTTGAGACAGAAGTTAAGTTGGTAGCAGAAAGAGCAGTCACAGTAAAAAATCTGTGTTCAGGCCTCCAGATATCATGAGTCTTCTGGGGCTGATTAAGAATGGAAGGGGTCTCGATTGAGCAGGAGGTCAGGAATGGTCTGGAATCATCTACACCGCTGTCTCCAAGTGTTCTCAATTAAACTTTAACGTCCCAACTCATCTTACTTCCATCAAAGGACTGAACAAGGTGAGACAATGTAACTGAATTTTTCTGAACAAACAAGACCATAACACTTAAATATTTGTTTCAACCTATGCTTTGCTGCAGTTTCTGCTCTTACATTTTCCTTACCCCTAAAAAAGAAAGAAAGAAACAAAGAAATAACAAAATGTTCACATCATTTAATTCTGATGTTAAAGACTTTATTTATTCAGGTCTGTCCATGGGGAAAGGATGTATCAGCTTTTGAAATGTGCTTATATCATGTCCAATAATGAAATCAATGGTTTGGCCTAACTTATGAAGACTTACAAAGGCCTGTCCAGTTGAGTTATTATGTGACAAAATTGGAAATACCGCGATCTATGTTGTGTAAACCTCAAGTAGTTACTCAAGCCTTGTGGACATATTACTCTGTACTGGGACATTCACCGTGCACTTTAGCCCACTGAGAGAAAGCAGGCAATGGATCCTGAGCATACAAGTATGACAGACAACAAACAGCCAGTGCTTGAATGTTCAGAAGGATTCTGTTTTAGACAGCATGCTGGAGCCATAACCCATCACCACTCATCATGGAGAACAAGACTCCATTGAGGCTGCACACGCCTACTTGATTTCTATACAAAACATTTATGGGTCACTCCTTTTTGGATGTGTCTATGCCAGCCTAGTTAAATACAGCCTCTGTGGTCAGTGAGCGAGGAACAGTGGTGGTTGGATGTCTGGTGCACGAGACACTGCGCAGCTGACTCACTGGGTTTTGGGGGCTTGCTAGACACTATGGACAAGATCTTTGTATGTTCAGATGTTTTTTTTCTTTTGCAAACACCATATTCATGGCACCATCAAATGCTGTGGTTTTGCACTCTTGCTTGCACTCCTGTGAAACCACTGCGCATGTACTAAGTGCTTCATTAAAGCAGCCCCCACCATGCACCAGAAACTCAAACAGGCCCCATCTGTCTCATCACTATAGCAACTGCAGAAGCTTTGGCTGAGAAGGAGACGGCATGCTGTGCCAGGGTTGGGAAGTTTTAAGTGACGTTTGGCCACCTCTGGAAGGCCAATAAAGGAGAATACATCATTCACTTCCCATCCAAAAGCTGAGTCCATTGCTCTACCATCAAATGCTTTCAACTTATATAGTCCCACCACCTGAGATCTGCTTTGAGGTGGCCATTAGTTTGAGATTGTTAAATCTTAAATGTACATTCTTAAATTCTTCTCTTACAAATTATTCTAATGTGAAAAACATTTAATTTCTTAAAAGACTCTTATGAAACCAGAGGAGACACTTCACTAGCCAGACAGGTGATTCTTAAATATTTATATTGTAAGATTTATGGTGTTTTCTTGTGCTTTTCACTAATTATTAAATCTATATCAAAATTTCTAACCAAGTTTCCTTTCATGATTAACCAGCAGAATCGTGAGCTGCCAGACATAGTGCTTATTCCAACACATCTACGTGATAACATAATTGATGCCAAAAATACAGCAGGGGGGGATCAGTCAGGGTACAAATTAATCTCTCTGTGTCATCTCTGTAGGGACTGCCTCACTGCAGTGGTGACTTCATTCTCTTATCTAAGAAATAGCAATTTCTCGCTAAGTACTTCCTGTGCTTGGTCAACCCCAATACCATCCATTCAGACTATGATGTCGAATTGGGGGCTGGGGGGGGGGGGGTTGCAGCAGCAAATGGATGACACCTTTTACGTCATAGTGTTGGTTTTATTATGTCCATAAAGGTCTGAGATCTGAGTATATTCCTCAGATCAGTTGCCATAGCAATAACCTGGTAGCGTAGACGTTTGGAGGTGTGGGGTGGGTGCTGCAACTAATTGCCTAAAACTATAGAAAAACAGATGTATTGAGGCTCCCTGTGGACATTGTTGTTCAATCTGATTTTGTTTTGGATAGACTTATTTCCTTCTTTCAAGATGTGTCTGAGCACAGCACATCATCAGAACCAGACAAAAGGATGGCTTAGCTTTAATCTCCAGTTCAGCGCTATGTCACAGCTGTTTTTCACCAGCCCTCGTTTACTGCAACAGGGACAGACTATTACCGACAGCATTCCAGGGGCCAGCCTAGCCTTTTATGCTGTGTATTATATGTGGAAGGAGCGCTTTCTTGACAGTGTTTACAGTATTGTTTGTTTTTTATGTGCTCGGGCGGAGGAGAGAGCAGACCGAGCGGAGGTGGGGGCCGGTGCCTCTGGCGGAGAGCTCATCAGAAGTGCTCGTATAATGCAGAGCAGGCTTCTTCTACCTTTTAATGTGAACTCAAACCCAACCCTGCGTCCACTGGTGCCAGCTCCCCCCTGCTGGTTTATGGGCTACTGTTGCAGCTGTGTGTGTGTGTGTGTGTGTTTGGGAAATGCAAGGACATGTTAAAAGTGTAAAGGGCATATGCACATGTGTATTGCTTGTTCTGGATGATTATTCTTCTGCTCCATTTCATACTGACATACATCACCTTGCATTTTGTTGCCTTGTGCT
Organism: Sternarchorhynchus goeldii; assembly: GCA_028565775.1. NCBI lineage: Eukaryota > Metazoa > Chordata > Actinopteri > Gymnotiformes > Apteronotidae > Sternarchorhynchus > Sternarchorhynchus goeldii. The sequence goes on along the minus strand of JAOXYF010000027.1, from coordinate 22,482,152 downwards.
CGTACATGTGTAATGACAATAAAGTTGAATCTAATCTAATCTAATCTTGTCCAGCCATGGAGGATACCTGACTATTACGACAGAAGCTGGTTTACATTGATGTTACTTCAAAAATCTCTCCTTTGATTGTCACTAATTAAGGCATACCTTCATCTCTTGAGTTTACATAAAGACACAAAAAAATCTGCAAAAGTTTATGCAAAACATTTTAAACATTTGTTTAAAGCAAATTGCCAAATGTACAGTGATAGTATAATTTATTATGTGAGTCCAAAAAATGAATGCAATGAGTTTTCATCAAAGAATGTGCTTTAATTTCAGAATATGGATGAACATGTAAAACATAAAGATAAAAAAAACTTTACTGAAAAACAAAAATTCAAAGTTACCAATAAACCTGTTAATCTTGTCCTTGCATTGGTAGAAATGCTATCCAATACATACAGTGTTTTCATTGCTTTCCTGTTAATGATCAAGGTCAGCGTTTGGCTCAAGGCCTGTTTAACTGAAAAACATCACTCCATTTCAAAACAAAGTGTTTCTCTGAAGTCTGGAGAATTCAGGAGAAAGACATTGGCCTAGTTTTGAACTGATAAACCTTTTAATCCTCATTAGCTGCATTTCAAAAAGTGAAGGAAGGGGAAAATTGCAATAAAAAATATATCACCTGCTAAGTAACATGAGTCATCTCTTCACCACAGGCTGTCTCTTTCAAAGTAACACTACACTTCCATTTCTTTTCTCTGTCTGTCTGTAAAAAGAGTCTTGAGTGGATACTCCCCCCTTGTCACAAATGGTGGAAATCTAAGGGAAACGGATGTATAGTGTATTATATCTGATCTGTTATTATGTGAGAAGAAGATTATTATATATCTTCTTCTGTTATTATATATCCTAAGAAGAAAATAATTTACATAAAATCTTTTATTCTTCAAAGCCACAATACTAAAGGACACTTTTTAAAATACTTTTCTGACCAGGTTCCAATGTAGATATCATCTTAAAAGTTTGTCATGTTGAAGAACCTAGTATTTTGGCTTGTAGCTTTTCAAATACCAAATAGTTCATACTTATAAAGCATGTGTGAGATGACAAAGAAATCAATATTACATTTATTTAATATTAATGCTTGATCAAGGTTAGGTCCTAATTGTTTTCACTTACTATGTCTGACATATAAACAATTAAAGATGCATTGCATTATCTTCATATTAAGATGATATTACTTTTATGATTGATATGGCATGCCCAGTAGTTCATGATTGTGACACTTCGGAAAACACACTTCTCACAATTATCTTCCAGTGTTTTTGCGATGTACTCTGCCCTGTGAAAGACACATTCTCATGAAAATCAAGCTCTTTTGGAAATACTGAATAAACCAGAACTTATATAATAAGTATTTACATCAGAATAAACTGCCAATAAATACATTTAGCATGTGTTGATTTTGTATATATTTACATGACATAGATGTGAGATATTTTTTTCTGATTAATATAACGATTCAGACATTTATGTGACACAAATCAGATGCAAGCTATAACAACCTACAGGAATGGTGTCTCTAAAGCAATTTACTCTTTTGAAGTAATTGTCTGTTTAAATATAGCTATCTCCATGTGAATTCCTGATAACAAGGAAGTATCTGACTAGTATTTACTTGCCTCAAACCAGAAGCAAGGGGAATTTCAATCAGAATCTACTACTGATTATATACATTTTAATTTCAAAGCGTGCTAAAAAAATATATACAAATTTCTAGCCAACCAGTCTGTCTCTATTGTGAATGGCAGTGCACTCTCTCACTATCTATTTGCAACACTGTAAATCATGACCTGTCTTCTGGTATTATCTTTTCAGTAAAGAACTATCCAAAGTATACTCTCAGTTACAGTGCAACAGAATCCACCCAGGGCTAAAATGGAACAGTTCTGGAAGAACACATGAGAGAATGAATCATCGCATAACACCAGTGCTCAGTGGTCAAGAGAAAATTGCAGAATCACAATCTCTCAGAGCAGGAACTAGTCAGCATCACAACAGCAGATGTCCAAGATTGTGGGACCTGAGCCTTATATGATCCATGCCTGCTAGCTACAGAAACTATAAACTCTGCATGGCCACCTAGCAGAACAAATGAACCAGCTGTTAGCTACCATTGCCCATCCAGGTTGGCTAACACAAGGCAGGACAGTACTGCTCATAAAGGAGCTTAACAAAGGAAGAAACACCATTCAATTATGGACCAATGTCTGTCCACAACATGGAAGCTCCTGTCAGGAATAGTTGCCACCCAGCTGAATGGGTATAAGTACATAAATACGGCCCAGAATAGGATACTGGCAGGTAGAAGCTGTATTCCAAGACCAGAAAGCAAGTCAGCACCATCTAAGTACCAGCACAGGGTAAGATAAGTTCATTAGAACTGATCGAATGTGAATAATAAGTTCAAAACCATAACTACATATGCCCTGCCAGTTAATACGTATCCTGTAGGGATAATAAGCAGAACAAGGTAAGAACTGGAATCTGCTGAAGACCAGAAAACAGTGCACAGAGCACTTCATCCAAAATCCAGTATGCAAAGACTGTGCATCAATTACAATGAGAGGAGAAGGGGCCTACAGAATGTACAATACACTGCCTAGGATGAGTCATGAAACATCTATGAATAGTCCTTAAGGATGCACTGATGAGAAATTGCCTCAAAAAGATAGAAGATATAGAGGTTTCTTGACAGGATGGAGAGAAACACTGGCAGATAGCAGAGGTGGTTGACCTATGACAATCCTACCAATGAAAAAAGCCAGACTGATAGCATAGAGGCACTAAAAATGGCAGCACAAGAAGAAGAACTACATTTCTAACACTTTTATTTGAAGCAGCTTACAATTACAAATGAATATATCTTGAACAATTGAGGGTTAAGGTCCAACAGTGGCAATAAGGCAGCGATGGACTTGAACTAGCAACCTTCTGATTATTGGCTGAGGGCCTTAATCACTGCTTGGCCCATGTGTTTGGTCAATGGACACAGAGGTATATCACACTAAATAAGCCACAAGTAGCCAGAGGCCTGGAGGTTTGACGGTAAAATGGAGTATTTTTGTCATTCCTGTGATGCTACTCTTATTGTATGAGATCATTGTCAATCCTGGGATCTGTTGAAGCCACTCCTTCAGGATAGCAGTCACAGCCTTTAAGTGCCCTTATCACAACTGGGACAACTTTCGTGTTAGCATTTCACATTCTCCCTAGTTTTTCTTCCCATCACTTGGGATCTATTATTACTGCCATTTGCTGCATCATATGTACTATCACTACGCTTGATTCGCCATTGCTTGTCTGTCTGCATCTGAAGGTCTCACAGAATCTTAGCTTTGTTTTTTCAACCACTTTCTGTAGAGTTTCTGTTTGGACCTTGGGATGCCCAGCTCATATGCCTATATTTCTCCATATGATCCCTGACAACTGGTTATGTCTCTCAATGTTTTCTTTTCCAACCAAACATCTTATTATTAGGTGTTTCATTGTCTAAGGAGGTCTTTTGCGTAGTCTGTACCTTGCAAAAGCTGTTATTGATAAATGTTTTTCAAATCTCTAGTCATATTAAAATTGCATGTTTATGTTTTAGACATATGTGGTTCTAAGAGAAGCACATATAATAGGGCAAATTATATGTTACGTCTTCAGTAATGTTAAAGAGAAGTCTGTTCGGTAGCCAAAAACAAACAAAACCAACTCTGCACTCACTCAGATACACACACAAATATTACCAATGCTAGTGTGAGTGCCTTATTTCATTGCCCTGCTTCTCTTTAACCTTGGGGACCCAGTCTCCAGCTGAGTGTGTCTTGCTGCTAATGAGAGAAACCTGTCTGTGGTTGTCATGGAGTGTTCCACATCTGGGAAGCTAATTGTAGTGGTGTTATTAGTGTGAAGCTCTACATCTCTCATATTGAGATCACTAATAAATGGGCAGATGCCAGCAGAGGTGGATATCAGGAGTCTGAACACGGAGGTGTGAGCAGATCTACAGCCAGCGGGGTCATTGTAATAATCAAATAATGATCTATAATTATCCAGAAATATATCCTTAAAGCTACAATCAGTGCATTGTAATTTTTGGTAACAGATATGATTACAGATGTTTAATTGTTCCACTATAACTGTTTTCACACTAATAGTCATTTATGGTATCTGCAGTGCTTTATGCATTTAAATGGATAGACATGATGTTTCAGAGACATCAGGAGTAGCAAACAGTAGTCTACAGTACTGTAATAACATTATTATTATTATTATTATTATTATTATTATTATTATTATTATTATTGTTGTTGTTGTTGTTGTTGATGTTGTGTTGCATCTGTTGCTGTTGTATTGCAATTATTTAGTTATTCCCATTGTTTTTGGTATTTCATAACACTGGGCAACAAATTTAGAACTTTTTTTGTTTCATATGCTAAAATAGGTGGAGCTTATAGATGGAACCTTTTTATTCAAATATGGTTTTAGCATTTTTTGATCTTGTATGGTTTTTAAGTGACAGGGCATATATATTTTACATTAAGTAATTCATTACAAAAAAAATCAGTTTTGATACTTGAAATATGTACAAACTTACTTCTAAAATGTAGAATGTGTGATTTCTGCCTATATTTGTCCTCAGAAACGTCCCTCTTCAGTGTCCAGCACTCCTTGGTATCTCTTTTCCATAATTATATGTGAGTACTGAACAAAAAACTATGAGTAATAAAGGAATTCTTGTTTGGATTCAGCATAGATGGGTGTAATAAACAGGGTTTTTTGCATGAAGCAAAATCATTTTTGACCGGCAAAATAGCCATGCTATGTCATCAGAGGAAACATGCTAAACTGAAATACAGGCTATGTTTTTCTTTGTAATTTCCATTTCGGGGCCGCCAGTCTGTTTGTGTTTTGGCCCGTGATCCCCCCCACTGCCTTTTCCCATTACCATTTTGACTCCCCGGGTTGCCAGATATGAAACATGTTGTCCAGTAAACACACGCTGCAGCCATGGAAACAAGCAAACAAACTGGTTAGTTAGTTTGACCTAAAAGTCCTCGACATCGTTCTAAAAAGCACCATGGCCAAAAAAAAGCAAAGTCCAGAAAGATATATAGAGGTATATAGACTCCAGAAAGACTTTAAGACAGATGCCAAGTTGACTAATTAGCTAAGCTAGCCAACTAGATTGTTGTCTCGTGACAGTGCAGTGCAGGGCTTTAACGGGCTTAGCTTTGGCTACTGTAGCTACATAGCCAGTCAGTCATCTCGTTAGCTAACATTGACAGAATTAAAAAATGTCCTTGTTTAGGATTATTTGCAAACAACAAAAAACACTGCAAATATACATAACTGATCAATTTGCAGTGTAGGACATGTCATCGCTTGCCATTGTCCAAGTGTAGCTGGGGGATGTCTGGGGCTAACAGCTCTCTCCAATGTTTTGAAATTGGTCTGTAGTGCCCATTTTGAGCACTTGATGTCAATATTACATATTGGTCCTTTAAAATACTCATGTAGTTTAGTGTTAGCCGTCCTATTATTGTAATAGTTTACATACGTATTATTGTCAAGATTGGACACTTAATTAAAGTAAAGACATTATGCTGTTCTGCTTAGGCTACTTTGTCGTGAAATATACACTGTCTCTTCAGATCTCATGATATTAAATAGGTAAATAATTTTCATCAGTGGCTATTTATTTTAATGCTTTCCAGTAGAAGCTATTTAGTTTGTGCTTTGGCAGGACATAGGTGTGTGTGTTTGTGTGTGTGTGTGTGTGGTGGAGTCTGTGTTTGTATGATGAATCGAGCTGAATACTGATGAAGAAGGCTAGTGACGAAGATCTGACGTTCTCCTATCTGACTCACTGCATACTGTGCGTAAGCTTGTGTGATGAGTGTGTGTGTGTGTGTGTGTGTGAAGAAGTGTGTGTACGAGAAGGGGGGGGGGGGGTTGTTAGCTCTACATGGCACTAGGAAACCTGCCACAAGTCTATTCTCTCAAAAGGAGACAGCTGTGTGTGATATAAACAAACACACATACACAGGTTAATCTGACCAATAGTGCTACGATTTTCACTGCAGCCTCATTGTATTCTAATTGCAGTTGTTGTCGCTGTGTGTGTGTGTGTGTGTGTGTGTGTGTATAAAGGTTTTTTTTTTTTGTCTGGTTATCTAACAGACATTAACAGCAAGTCATATGGTCATTACAGAAGATGTAATCAATAATTATCCTATTATATATCTGTTGTTCTTTTGGGTCCACATTTGTGACCATTATCTGCCTAATTAGTGTACATACAAACTTGGTGAACACAGAGTGCTGAGGGTTTAAGTGTGAGACCTAATCAAAGGCATGTTGAGAATGCAATGTTGTGGTCAGTATCAAGGCCAGTTATGAAAACAGACAAACAAGGAGAACATGTGCTTTGTGTGTGACATGTCCCAACGGCTAAGCAGGTTCTGATGTAAGTTTGTCTGGCTGTTCGTTCCTCATGATTCCAACTGTCACATCTATGTGCTTAAACATTGAACAATACCAAGAAATACAAGTAATCTTTAACCTCAGAAAGTTTAGCTGGTCACAATGTTTTTTTAAGTCTTGTTCCACACAGCATACCTGACCATGGTGGTGGACGTTTGTGTAAACATTTAATAAGATGTGTGTGTATATGTATGTATGTATGTATTTGTGTATGCATATATGTGTGTGTGTGTATCTATGTGGTCATCTTGCTATGAAGTGAGCTGTTCCTTAACAGAGGGCAACATTCTAAACTCTAAACATTCTAAATTGTAAAAGTCTGTGGTTTTCCCTTTAGATGGTGAAGAGATGCAGTCACTGATAAAAGCTAGAGGTAGGAGTCAGTATGGATACATAATTTCCTCACATGTACGGCGTGCATGTTTGGCTACAGAGGCGCTGCTATCAGTTGTTTGTGTCAAATGTAGCACTTCACAGGCTTCACATTCATGCAGCACAAGCATATCTGAACTTTGTACCACTCACATAGGTGAAAACTCTCAGTTGTACACACAGGTTGGACTAGGCTGAGCTGTAAGATTTTGCTACAGATCATTTGTGAAGTAATTTGGCACCTGTTTACACACTGGGTGGAACCTCTTTCTAGGTCCCAAAGCCACATAAATTCCCATGTGTCTGAACAAGATAATACATTACCATTGTGGCTATTTCTTAAGAATCAAAAGAGCTGTGCCATGCTAGTTTATAACCGAATCTTCTTGTATTGTTGTTTGCCTCTGCCTTCTTCCTGTTATCATACACTTCCTGTTATCATACCACGGATATTTGAGAGATATTGCTGTAAATCTGCTGACAGTAGTTATGACTCAGGCTGTCGTTATCAAAGTGAACGCACTGGTAGAAAGTAATCAAGTGTTTTGAGAAGATCTATGCTTTACTGCACGTGTTACGTCATTTTTCAACATTTACAGTGATGAACAGTATTTGTCAGATGCAAATAGCTAGTTTGTGAAAGTACCATGCCCAGGAACAGCCTTCACCCATGTGTCCCTGACCTTTGTGTGCCTGAGAGCCAGGTTGCCAAATCTGCATTTTGTAAGTGACACTGTTGCAATCAAATGGATTGTAGCTGTCTTTAATGCCATTGGGGTTCCTGAAAATAACCATTGTGTTTGCTTTTACTTTCAGTAGGTCAAACCACAGCCAAAACAGTGCCATAAGAAGAGAAACGAGAAACACCACCTCCCCCACTAAAGCACACAAACACCCTCGTTTAAGAAACTCAGGTCTTGGGCAGCTGCATTGCTGTTTTAGCATTCCATGGTTGGGGCTATTAGTCATCCATGATAAAACTTTTAAACACTTTTGCTTTTCAGTTGAATTTTGTGGTGTTGTTTGGTTTCAGAGTGAACTTTATCTTGAGTCACAGTCATTTTATAAATACAGTTAAGATGCATCAGGTATTCAGGCCTCACCAACACTCCTTGCTGACCACAGACCAGATTTTTTACTTCGAGCTTCTCATAGACCCAAAGCCAAACACAGATGACTGTAACAGTGTTCAGAAACGGTGCTGGCAAATTAGACTTTCTGCTGTGAAAGAAATTTTAAAAAATAATACTAAAAAGCAGAAGTGTAGATGGTGACGGTTATCTTGGTACAGTGACGCTGTTGTTACGGTGGGAGATAAGAGAAAAGCTTGCCAGCAAAGAACAGAAGAACAGAACAAACATGAAGGGGGATGGGAGATTAGCAAGGCCACATGTGGAGGTCATACAGAAGGCAGAGATTCAGGCCTAAAGGGCCTTGCACTTATGCCAAGTAAAAACATTTAGTCATTTGCCAGTTAAAATAAATGAGCACCATTTGTTTTTATGCTACAGCTATAATTCAGCTGATCTTGATTTATGTGTTTATTGCTGTGTTTGGGTGTGTGTGTGTATATGTGTGAACATATGTATGATCATGTGTATGATCTTTGGACACCTGATCCCTCATCATTATTAACGGGGCGTGATTGTATCTGTGAGTGCTGCCGCGTCCGCATACCTGGGCTTGAGTGTGTGATCCCCTGGAACAGGCTGATACCTGCTGCGTGAGAGATGGGAGTGGCTACAGCTCACTTTTCAGTAGGGATCTCAGGGAAGCTTCAGACCGCCGGCCCCTTCAGCTCTGAAATCACATGACTCACCTAATCTCTCAAGCCTCTAGCAAAACCGGGGCTACGTTTCAGCTGAAATGCCTGCAGAGGCGCAGAGTGAACTGTCCAACCCTAGCATGGTAGAGTTTAGCTGGGTATAGGAGCGTATAGGTGGACACAGTATTGTATAGCTGGACAAAGTAGCGTATAGCTGGACAGAGTATTGTATAGCTGGACAAAGTAGCGTATAGCTGGACACAATAGAGTATAGCTTTCCACAAAAGTGTATATCTAGACACAGTATTATATAGCTTGATACAGTAGTGTATAGCTGGACACATTAGCGTGTAGCTGGACACAGCAGTGTATAGCTGGACACAGTATTTTGTAGCTGGTTGTGGTAGTGTATAGTTGGACACAGCATATATCTGGATACAATATTGTATAGCTGGTTGTGGTAGTGTATAGTTGGACACAGCATATATCTGGATACAATATTGTATAGCTGGGTGTGGTAGTGTATAGCTGGACACAGTTCTGTATAGCTGGATGTTGTAGTGTATTGTTGCACACCACACAGTAGTGTGTAGCTGGACATGGTAGCTCATGGTCTGTGAACATCAAGTTCCCAGACACAGCTGGACCTTTAGCATTACAAAGACACGTGCAAGAGCACTAGACTCGAAGGACATTGAATGTTGACAGGAATGGGTCATCTGCTCTGAGTCATACACACACACACACACCTCTGAGACCACTTTGTGTCTTAATATATGTGTGCACTCAAACACACACACACGCACAGAGTGACGCATATATGCGTCACAGTACTGAATTTAACCATATTTCACATACTCGTATAAGTCAGACATGGATATAAATTTACAGTGCTGGACAAATGTTAGCAGTTCACAGAGGCCACCTGATCTCACATCATTTTCAGTTGTCTAGACATCAAAGATATGTTTATTAATAGCATTTCAGACTGTTGTTATAACCAGGGCTTTCTCCTTAGAAATAGCAAAATATATTGTTATATATTTGAACCATATCTGAACATGCCGGAGATGTTGGTCCACAACACTGCATAGTTCAGACATGTCCCTACTCTTAACACATCAGCTCGTCCGAGACTTGGCCATTAGCTGATGAACTGGTCCAGGTGTGTACTAAGCCATGCTGGAGTTTGCCACAAAGTGTTGTGAATCACTGTATACAGATATGATCATTCAGTAACAACGATGCGATGGTTCAGCTCATTTCAAAAATGAAAAGAAACACCCTGACTGTGTTATATTGTGTTTTGTACTTTTGCGTAAGTATACAATCTTCAAGCATGTAAGTGGGAAGTAAACAATATTTGATAACAAGGTCAGTGTACTGTAGACTGTTTGAACCTTTCCTCTGTAAGCTTTAGCCTTTGAGTTTGTAGGAACATTTTGCTTCGGACGGATTAACAGGAGCTACTGCCACCGGTTCTGCTGTCAGTCTGCTCATTATGAAGATCTGGCAAAGTAAATAAGTCATCAATGTCTTTGCGTGTATTCTTTTAAAAACCTGCTGTGAACAGACTCATCATTTGGCTGTCTAACAGCTTTTGTGTGTGTGTGTGTGTGTGTGTGTGTGTGTGTGTGTGTGTGTGTAAGCACATGTAGGTCCATGTGTTCAGTGTGCAAGGATGAGTCATATGTCAGCGTGCTGGAGAGATTTTTATCAATGGCACCAGCACCCACGTATTCCAAATCACGGTGTTTTCCATTCAGACGAGGAACAGTTTTGTCCCCTTCTCTGTCCCAAACACTCTCTGATACACACTGTGCTATTTGCTCCTAGACCTAATCTGTTTGCACTCCTTATCTTAGTTCCTTAGACATGGTTCCAGTGCTACTTTGAAGCAACCTTTCCCTACAAGCATGTGACAGCTAGAGGAAACACTCTAGGCCTAGTGTGTCTAGCTTTAAAAATATGGATTCACAATGCATTCTGTACTCTAGTCTATAAAGTGGCAGTTGGATTTTCTGGTCATGACATAAGCAATGTCATTGAAAACAGGAGAAGTATATCACAGATCATTGTTTTACCTTCTCCATAGGTCTTGAGCTTTGAGACACTACTAAGATTAACATAACAACCATGAGCTGGGTTAATGTGATACAAAATTCTGGGTCAAAATTGATCACATTTGTTGACATCATAGTGACGCAAAAAAAGACAGAGTATAGCACTTTGCTTGTTTGTTCTTTTTGGTTCCAGTTCTTGTGAAACCTCTAACCTCCCAAAGGTGTAACATTTTCAAATGGAGTTCAAAAGGACTTTCTTATCTGTTTCTCTGCGCTCCAACAATCGCAGCTGCTTTCTTAAGAAGCACGACTGCAGGCAAAGTGAAGCAGAACGATAGAAATGCCCTTATGAACTCAGAACCTTCGGGTCTTACTCAGCACTCCACAAAGCTTCCTTGTGTGTCAAGCTCTCAGCACCTGACTGAAGGTAAAAAAGACCGGGGGGGCGGGTCACTTTTAGGGCATAAGCTTGGACTTCAACAATGGCTCCATCTCTCTCCAACTCTACCACGTCACCACCCCACACAAACGCCTACGAAGAGAATTGTCCGTAGCTGTGTTTACAGTCGACTGTGTTGCCAAAGGATTAGGTCATTCACTTCAGCTCCCTTCAGTTTTCATGTTGGTCTAGTCCCCCCCTGGGGTGACTCCGTCCTAAGTGCCATGTATCAATACAGAGAGAGTTCACTCTGGTTCACTCTGCCCAGGGCATCAGGGGTTTGCTTAGAACATCTGAGGTGAAAACAACATCTTAGAACATCTGAAGTGAAAACAACATCTTAGAACATCTTAAGTGAAAACAAGTGCCTCCCTAACAGGTTCATGGAGCTGGAAGGTTCCACTGTCGAGAACAAGAGGAGGGATGTTATCTTTTTTCCCTATGCTGGTAATGCATCTCTGTGTGGCCTGAGACAAATCTTTTGGATTTGTAGTCAGTTTGGGACACAATTTATCCACATTTCCACATATCCACTTACAAAAAAATATGTGTGTACAGTTCATGTTTGTGTTTATATTTTGTAGTTTGCTTATTAAACACAGTCTCAAACCACAATTGCATTTCATTATCTGTTATTCTCAGGACTGCAGGACTTCCTCAGGACTCTACCGCTGTGAGCTAAGGACTAACAAATCTCCTGACTCCAAAAATAAAACCATCAGAGGCATCCTGGGCGCTTATGCTGTTATTACACTCTCCAAGTGTTGTAGAGCAGTGTCACAACACAAATCACTACCAGTCTCACCAGCTTCAAATGAATGGTGTTCACCGAGGGGTGGGTGGGTGTGTTCACTGAGGGGTAGGGGGGTGTGTACACTCGGGTGGATGGCTGTGTTGGGCATAGCCCATTCCCTGTGCCCTCATCCTCAGTCTGCCCTCTGTTGATTTTGGGCCATAGCAGAGCTGTTCTGCACGTGTTGATTTATATGCACGACCCCAGCGACTGCCTGAGATCCAGCTGATGCCTTCTCGGAAATGCTTGGATACTGTTTCCCTGAGTTCTTCTCTATCTATCTCTCTCTCTCTTTTATAGCTTTGAGATTGCAGTCATCTCTGTATTGTGTCGATCTTTGACTCATTTTCTCCATGGCTGCTTTTTAAACTTGATTTGCCAATTCTCACTGCACTTCCTGCCCCTTCTCACCACACCGCCGGTTATGTTTAGACAGGTAAATAGTTAGTGGCTGAAAAGTTTTCTTGGCCTTATCAGGATAATATACCGGCTTTAAAGCAATTTTTGGGATGGCTTGTAGAAAAGAGAGTGAGGGTAAGAGAATGGAAAGTAAAAATGGAGACGTATAGAGTGTCTGAGAGACAGACAATCAGACAGACAGGGAAAGAGAGACAGTCAGACGGGGAGAACGAGAGGAAGAGAGAAAGTGCTACCACCCACTTTCATTGCCACAGTTCTTTTCCCAGTTAGTGGAATCCACTTGTCTGCAGGCGGCACAAGCTAAAAGCTGTGAAGTGCCCTCTGAGGAGGCTGTGCTGTCTGTTACAGGCTACCAACGGGGCTCAATCAATGCGTGCCACTGCTCCTGGAGAGGAACTAAATGAGATTCTCTCTCTCTCTCTGTTTCCCCTGCTCTCTCCAAAGCTTTTTGCTTCCACAGTGCCATTCTGACAGACTGCCACAGCCAGGCAAAGAGAACAAGTTACTCATGATTACATTTATCTTCGAGTGCTCCTTTCCATCACAGATGGCCTAATCAGCCTCGGCCATGGAACGAGCTGCAGTATCCAGTGTCCTTTTTCCTCACACATAGCCTCATAAGACCTGATCAGTCATTTTTATGCGCGGGGGGGGGCATGAGTCTCCAAAAGATATTTTGGAGGCTTACTAAAATTCTACAATTTAATTTTTAGGAAATTTAAGGAAAATTGAAACGACTGTATCTGTTGCGTGTTGATGATCGCATGCTTGTCCTTCAGCAGTCAAGAGCCTGCTTGCAATGGACCTGTAAAGTGTGTGAGTTTTTTTCTTAGGCTGATCAGCATGTATGTTTTCTTTTATTGTGCCCATATGAGTGGCGTGGGAGGAGATGTTGTCACAGTGGCCGTGCTCTCATCCTTTTTAACTGCTGTTGAGATGCCTGTGAGGTCTACCTTAGGGGCTGGGCTAAATTTGACTTTCTTACATAGAGCCCTAATCAGTGGCATCAAAAACAACCATTAACTCCAGATCTGGCTGCCTCTCCCGGAGGAGGCCACTCATAACAGGGCCACTCCTGAGAGTCACTCAGGAGTTTGTCCCATCAGTGCCTGACTCTGTTCTACTTCAGCAAAGCCTAACAATCACTCTGGAGCCCTCACTGATTCCCTGCTGCAGACACACTCACACATACTCTTGATACAGCTGGCACGAAAACATGCGGCATGGGGTTCACGTGCTGTACGTTCATGATGCGGGAGCTGCACGGCCAAAGCATCCTGGTCTGTGCAAGAGCTGATGGAAGCTCAGATTTCTTTTTGAAAAATATTACGTTGTTGTCACTACATTCAGGACGAAAGCAAAACAAGTCACGGAGGTGCCTGTTCCCTGAATGCACTTCCTGTTTCTCAATGTACCGTGCATAGTGAATCCTGCAAAGAACCTTGGACACAACTGAGGAGAATTGTTTGTGTTTGTTTGTTTGTTTGGTTTTGTTTGAGTCACCTTGCTCTGAAGAAAGTTGCCCACAACTCAAGCCTTAATACAATGCAGACGAACTGTCACTTGTGTTATGCATTTCTGAGAGTGTATGTGTGGGTTGGCGAGTTTGGTGTAATATATAAGGGACTAACATAAGGATCATTATAATAACATAAGCGGTATGTTTGTTACTTGGTTCATATAGTTTGTAAAAGTCTATGAGAGCTCACGGCACATACAATTCTGTTCAATTTGTAAATTCACATTAACCAAAAATGAACCTGGGCTGACATGTGTTGGCTATTTGGACCTCATTGCTCTTTTAATTGGGTGTAGTAAAACAGAGCCGTTGACTGAAATTGGAGCACCGGTCCCTGAGGTTCGGGAGGGAGGGGCAGGAACCCCTGGCCAGCAACTGACTGTTGTGTGGGTGGGAGGCCATCTGCTCCTATTCACGCTTCATTTAGCAGACTAGTAGGGAGAGCCCTTTCGGTCCAGCAGCAACAGGTTCAAAAGGACTTTGTCGCAAGACAAAATTCACATTACGCAAACCAGTGTCACAGAGCAGTTCAGGGGCCTGTTAACTCGCTGTCTTTGAACAGGTTTAGGTTTTGGCCATGAAGCAGAATGCCATTTTTCTCCTCACACAATGTAGGTTTTACGGCCCCTTCTCGACATGTCCGTGTGAACTGGGCTTTGTGTTGATTTGGATGACACCCCTATGAGAGTGACTGCGATGCTTGCGCACAAGCATAATGCTCCTTCCTGGTTTCCCTTCCTACCTTCCCAGAAGTCCATAGGTGTACTGTGAGTCTGCCAGCAGTAATGCGATCTCCTCTTTCCACATTGTTGTGGCACACTCCTCTAAAGCCTGAACACAAGCACAGTCCCACAGTCTTACCGGGGTGATATAAGACTTTACAACAACACAGTTACAAAGTGGTAAAGTACTAAATAAAGGAGGTATTAATAAACTATAAATGTGACATATTTGTTTTGTTTAAGAGTGCTGACTTGCTTAAAAATAAAACTATAAATTTGGCTTGTGATGCACAATAGTTGGCTTTGCTGGTGCAAACTAAACAAAGATAAATTAGAGATGGCAAATAAAGATTTGATTTTGCTTACAGGAGGGTGTGGCGATATGGCTACCATATAGCACTGAAGTACTTGGAAACAACAGGAAACATTTTCAGACAATTCCCACAATACTCTGCATTCAAAAAGAATTACCATCCGGTGTCAGATGTGCTAGGAGGGAAAGTAAACATACAATAGCTGGCATGTGAAAACATGGACTATTCCCCATAGAGATCTCAACATGGAGCAGGTGCAAAGTGACAGTCTGCACACCGGCAGGTGCTCTGGAAGAACCTGTGTGTGTGTGTGTGTGTGTGTCTCACCTGGTTGACATCTCCCTCCCCAATGACAAAGACCAGTCTGCAGTCTTTTTCCACCACGCTCCTGTCCTCTAACACACCCTGCATTTTCAGTGTCACCTCTTGACCCCGGACAGGCCGTTGGACTCGCCCAGGCCCGGGTTCCAGAACTTTCTTCCTGAGTAGGCGGTCATCTGCAGGTAGGCCGGAAGCAAGAGAGGGCTATTTATTATTTATTTATCGAGAGTCTCAGCAACCAATTGATTGTCAACTTAGGAAGTGATACATTGTGGTGTGACTGGCAGTTTTTGCTGCATTTTGAAAATAATAGAAAGCCTGGTTTAAGGGTTATGAACCTCTTGTTCCTTGTATCCAATACTGAGACTGGTCAAATAATTAGAGTCTGGACTTGCTCCAAGGGTCTTGACTTTATGTCAAATACAAAACAAGAAAAGGCAACGTGAATTACATACTGCCATGTGGCAAAAAAGGAAGCCTAAGTGATATATAAATAGTTGCTTGTTAGTAAAAAAACCCCAAAAAGAACCCTATTTTCAGGTTTAAAATTATGGATTTATGAATACAACATAATGCTATGTTGAAAAACCACTACAAGAGCTAACGGGAGCAGTGTTGTGATTATAATCACAGAATTCTTGGATCCTTTGGTTATGGTGGGATCTTACCAGTGATGTTGATCCAGTCTTCTGCTGAGAACAGCTCCTCAAAGCTAGTGGTTGTCCATTCATCAAACCCATGATCTGGAAAAAGGCTTTCTTCCAAGCTGTTTTCTTTCTCTACATCCTCTGTCTCTGAAAAACGGACAGTTTTCCCCAAACTAGGTGTCTTTTTCAGCTTTTGCCAATCCTTATTGTCTGCCCCAGGGATTTGGGATATGGAGAGGTTTGGTGAAGAAGTACCAGCCCAGGTAGGGTCAGATCCAGCATCATCTTGTCCACAGCGGCTGTCTACATCCTGCTGCCCCTCGTCCTGATGCTCTTGCAAACCTTTGCTGCCCTTAAAGACCTGAATGGCTGGCGTCACTGAACGTTCCTTCAGATTCAGCGCTTTGTCCTCAGCTTCTCCTGTCTCTGGTTCCATTTCTCTACAGGGAGTGAGTGATAACATCGACAAAGCTTTCCCAAGCTGTACAGTTTCTTTGCTAGTTCACCCAGATCCCTGGGAAACGGAGGGAGCACAACTACAGTCACGTAGATTTTGTACTAATGAATGGCAACATTTTCTAAAGCCCAGAATCTGTCTACACACATTGCAAATGCATTACTGTCCTACTTGCCAGTGGATTTCTCCTTCTTCATGAAGTGAAGTCAGGATGCTGTCATTCCACTGATCATTTAGGACTGCCAGGAAAGCAAGAAATGTGCATGGACTATATTGCAGAGGAAAGCTCTCTCAGCGACTACTGTTGTGTAGTGTTAATCTGATATATTAAAAGACCAAAATCTAATCTGCCCAAACGTCTGTAAGCTTCTTAGTGACTTCATCACGCCACCCCACAATGCAATTTCTATGAACATGTCCACCAATAAGCTTTTAGGAACTGCTGATCCCTTTCAGTTTGGATAAGCATCACTTTATAGCACTACGATGCCTCATTTATGTTTATGTAACCGAAAAAGCCAGTCCAGAGTGACGCACTCAAATATTCGAACTTTTTGAGCTTCATTTGAATCATTTTTATACATAAAAAGGATCCATGAAATATTGATACATATATTGAAAAATAAGTTATTAAGCTCGAGATACAGTGTAACTAGTATGTAAAAAAATGCTAAAAAAAAAACAAAAAAACAAAAAAGAAACAACAAAAACATTTACCATAAATGCCTTCAGCACAGGGAATGGCTGACCTAGCGTAACACTCCAAGAAGACGTGAACAGGTTTTTCCAGGCTTGCAACATGCCTTTTAAAGAACAGCCTATGCAAATTTCAAGACAAGACAGGCCCTGACACTGGGTCTTGACAAACCTTTTGATGTAAAAAAAAACAACTAAATAAAATACAGCTGTGGAAAACCACCATGCACCGTCAACAGAAACAATATTAGCCGAGTAGAGGACTTGTCAAATCAAACATTTAAAATACTCTCACTTTTTAGTTTTTCTCTCACTGCAAAGATCTATCTGATATTTAGACAGATAGTAACATCTATATGAAGCATATATATGAAACCCATTATATCTCAGTGTTAGCAAATACATTATATGAATTACATTTATTTTGGTTTTTGTTTTTTTGTCTGGACTTTAACAGTCATGCTTATGTTAAAGTGTAAACTTAAATCTTCTTAGTCAAACTATGACTGTCGCATGTTGTTCCCTGTCTTGTCTCTACAGGCAAAATACACAAGAGACGTTCAGTTGCATTGTCTTCTCCCCAGAGGCTGTTGGCAGTGTTTATGGCATTGATAGAACAGAACATTGCACGGGCCTGCTTTTTTCATCCTTTTCTGGAAACTGTACTCTAACTGGTATTTAACTGTAGTAGAAATGCTTACCACAGACTTTGTTCTTAAGTGGGTGAACGGATTAGTCAGTGAATTGCTTTCACTTCCACAAATCTCTGATACTAATGTCTTAAGTGAATATTGTATTTAAACCTATATGGTTTTAATATCATGCACGTGTGTCATGCATGCACTCCTGTACTCACAGCTAAATGTCAATGTCTTTATGGGCTAGTAAGTCAAAAAGCCTGAAAACAGAAATATTTTCTAATGTTGTCACACTAAAGGCATTAGTGTACATACAAAATAGGATGCCACTGCTTTATACATAGGGTCATAGATATATATGTTCCACATTCACAGATACTTTGACACTTCAGGACAAGCACTATAACAGCTGATCCCAGCACTATCATTTTTTAACATGATCATATGTATATTGGAACATATATGTTTCTATCAGAAACAAAGCCTGAACGACACTTTTCTGGACAAGCCACACTCAAAGTGACGCATCTTGTTTGTCAAGTCAGAAAAAATCCTTGTATCTCAGACTGCCATATGATATGCAAAACTTGCAAGAACTTAATTGCAAGTCTCTTCTTGAGACTTGGTGATATACATCTCAGTTTTTTTTTAACACAAGCTTCAAATTCACACTTTTACAAAACATTCTGGCCACCTAAAACAGGTTTTAAACCAGAGTTTTGAATGGCCAAATTAAATTACTAATCGTCATGTGATTAAATGTATGTTATGGCTTAGAAATCCCTAAATGTAGTCCACTGCAATATTTTTTTCATAGTATACCTCAAGTTTGTTTTCAAGAGTCAGGCTTTAAGTGGATATTTAGATTTTAATTTGCTAATCAGATTGTAAGATCGTATTTTTGTCAGTGGGTCCGTTTTGGTCTTTACATTGTTTTTCCTCATAAAAGATTTTATGAGAACATAAAACTGTACGATTATCAGTTGGCTGTAATTAGACTATTCACTAATCAATCAATAGGGTTCCACCCTTGATCAGTGCATTTGATTGTATCTTTAGCCATTGGCATTTATAGTTTAATTAAATTCGATCCGTTACACTAGACATCTGATAAAACCAGAACAATCACTCTTGTTTAATATGTTAAATTAACGGGTGTGTGCGTGCGTGCGTATACTGGAGCGTGTACTATGTGATTATTTTGCTGCGTGTGGCAGTGCGCGTTCTAGTGTGGAGTGCGTGTTTGTGTGTACGTGCTGGCGTGTGTGAGTTTGACGTGCTCCGAACGCTCACTCCAAACTCCTCCTACACGAGAGTGACGTTTCAATGAGAATGTCGCCAATTCACCTCAGTTACAGACATGGCAGCGTTGAAACAGGAGCATCGGTATGGACTCTCCTGTGCAAAGATTAATAAGAACACTCCTAACAAAACTATCTATCACGTCAAGCTCACCGACACTGCCATTCGGACACTGGAAGCCTATCAGAACCTTAAGGTAACCGTTAAGAATGTATTATTGTTTTCGTGGGTTGCTATTTTTTTCATTGTAAAAAATCATGTCTGAAGAACAAAGCTTAAAAATAACTTATCAGAAGTTAAGAGTTGCCTCAGATGCACTGTTATGTCGTCCAATCCTTGCCTTAATATTTAAATGTTGTGTAGCCTGTCAAGACTACAATTCCCAACGCGTGGATGTATAAACAGTATTGTAGACTGATAGCTTTAGGATATAAAATAGGTTCTATATGTAAGTTGTTACTGTCTCACCCAAGTTTAATGTTTCATGCAAAAATTCGTCATGAGCTATTAAATAACGTTGCTCTTTCAACACAACATAATTTGGCAGTAATCTTGCAAAAACAAGCAGTCCCTATATTACCACTTTGTAGCTAAGTTCACCTCACTAACAGTCTAGACCACAGATCACTGGAAATATTAACAGTGGAAAAACAATGACAGTACGACATATCTGTCAATAACGGTTAAAAATAGTTTAGTTCAAAGTTTTGTGAAATGTACCTACTTACTCATAAGGACCATACGGTTTGAGAGGGGCTCGAGGCAGGCTATAATTGATCGTGGCAAAGTAGGCTAAACCTTGTATCTGGCTTTTCATTTACCTGCACCTTTTAATGACACCTCCGTGATTATTTTCGGTGACTTTGCCCTTGTTTAAATGTATATGTAACGATATCTATTTTTTCCCCCAATAATTTCTTTGTTCGATTAGTCTACTTACTGTAAATGAAAACATAAGTATCTGCTAAATCCTTTAGCAGCCGACCTTTACCCCTTTATTTACGCTATTGTCATTTCGATTTTGTTTGTTTTTCTAGCAAAAACTGGAACTGGTTCTTGACTGGTTAAAAGCCACAGGCAAACGGTACCTATAAACAGTTGAAAACCTTACAAGCAGTAACCTATATTACTATGTAATAGTATTTTTGGTGTTTGCTCGTCTGGTAAACCATGACTTATAAATATTATTGAGCAATCTAATGCGTTTTAACGTGTAAAAGTGAGCTTGCAGCATATATTCTAAATGTAATGAGTGTTTACAATTGCATGATTGAGTGGGGGCAACCCAGATTCCAGAACTATCAATTCGTCAGCAGTTAAACATGAAGCCAGTACGCGGCGCTTGCTCGCCCCGGCCCCCTCGCTACTTGTCGCACATTGACCTATTGGTAGTACATTTCGTTGCTGTGCGCATATTGGTTTTACCCTTTAAACGCTGGGAGCCCTCCAGATTTTGGAGCGCCTTGGTCCGACGGGAGGTGTAGAATATCGGTAGTTTGATCAGTTACGTTCCTCGGTTTTGCAAGTAGAGTTGAAGTAGTCATTTCATCGCCAATGCAAACAAAAAAGAAACACTGTAATCAATCCCCAAGCAGGCCTATATAGGTTAACTAATCACCGGGTGTTTGCTTTCGCGCTTCGTATTATTAAATAATTGATTCCTGATTTTTTTTTTAAAGAAGCAAACCAGTTCTCATACTGCACGGTTCTTCTACATGTGTATGCTTTTAAAATGATCTTAACATGCTCTATAACTTTAGTAATGTAGCCAAGTTGGGTCGGATCGCTTGTCTCGCTCTTTCTGGACAGTGTGGGTTTAAAGGATTTCACATACATATGAATAAGAACAAAGCTGAAATATATTTATCAACTAATCCGATCGTGTGAAAACAAATGCTGGACTTAAGTTCGCTGCCTGATATTTAACATTGAACCAGTGTGTGGAGTTCGGTGGCCTCTCCCCTTAGCATCCATAGTAGATAAACGGACTTGTTGACCATGGCTCCAGCTGTACCTTGAAGATAATGAGGCTCGTCGATGACCTTGTATTTTTTTAGCTTTGAATTAAACTGAGGGCAGAGTGAATAATTTTTTTGCCCTGAGAAATATATACTGAAGAGGGGAATGACAGTATGACATTGATTCCTTTTTACAGGCTAGACACAGGACATTCTAGGGCACTGTTATAAAAACATCTATTTGGGCAGATATTTAATAGTGGACGCAGTCCAGAGTTGATCACATACTACAGGCTTGCATTATCCTAACCATAATAGATCGAGAGGGCCCCTCTTATTCTACTGGTCCATATTATTTTAAGATGACAGTTCTGCTAAAGTAAAAAAGGTATTATTAGGAGAACACACAGTCAGAGGGCAGAATAGATGTTTGATGAAGCATTTTCTCTTTCTGTCCACCTGCTCTACCCACCACAAACACGCGCACACACACACACACTTGAAACACTCATGTAAAGTCTCTTAAGTCTGGATGTGTTAATGAGAATGCATTCCAGTTCAGATTAGCTAAACCCAGCCTTGATCTTTAGGCTCAGACACACAGGACTATGACATCGTGGAGAGGCCAGTGACAGGCACCTTTTATTCTTGAGCTCTGCATGTTCTAGAGCTTCTGCAGTCCTGTGTTTCAGTCAAAAGGGCCAGGCCAGTAATGTGAAACTGCAGGCTAGTAGGGAGGCATGGGTTTCACTATATGGCTGTTGTAAATAAAAACTAGCCCACTCGTGGCTCTCTCGTGAAGCAAAAACAAATCCAAAGCAGTTATTATAATGGGTGACGGTAAGCTTAAGGGAGAGCTTCCTGTCAGTGACTGTGTTGTTGTGATGACTTTGCCCTTTTAGGGTAGACATACTTTTTTTTTTGGTAGTCTTCTGCAAATTCTAACTTGCTCTGCAAACCTGGAGATGAGCCTTGATGAATGAGGATCAATAAAATTCTCTTTTGTCATCTGTCACTTTAGCCAACAATATTAAATGCTAACCAGTGTCTTTTTACCTCTCTTCTCTGTCCTTAGGGATCCTTACCAAATCAGCCAGCAATTTGCTTCAAGGGGAACCAGGGGGTAAGATTAATGTGTTTTTACTCACTCTCCCTGAATGTCTCAGAAATAGAATTCTTTAATTAGTCTTGATTGTTGAGCCATACAGCGTATAAAAAAAGGAAAGGAGAAAAAAAAACATGCCAGCTTCCTTCACTATCTCAATATTTCATGAGCCTTCCAGCCACGCCCCCCCAACACTAAGAGGAGGCTGCTGCCACCACCCTTAGGGCCCTGCTCAACTAGACTGAAAACGTTTATAGAATTTCAGTGCCATGCACATTTGCAAGTGCTGATATGAATTGGATTACTGCCAAAGTTAGGGCAGAGTCTCTCTCTGAATTGCTGGTTTCATATAGACTGTGGTTCTATGCTCCTACTGATATGGCTTGATATATCCACTGAGACAAGCCATGTAGCCTGTGGTCAGCCAGTATAAACTAGGGAGAAAGAATTCCAGTAAAATGGCTATAAAGAAAGATGGCTGTGTCTAACCGGATTAACACATTCAGCTCCGGCACCTCCCTGCCGCTGCCTGCTCTCCTTGCGTACGATGAAACGCACAATCGCTCCTGTCTAAAAGAAGACCGTCTAATCCCCCACTGGCTGAGAGACGGTTGTGTGGAAAGTGACTTGGCTGCGTGCACAAACGGTGGACTGTGCGGTCGGTTCTCAGCGTGGTCCCACGAGGGGAGTCCACCAGAGGGTACCCGACACCCCCCAGGGCTACTCGCCCGGTTACTGGGTCAGGCTGGCAACTGGGGAGGGCTTTGTTAGGAGCGTGGGGTGGTGGCTTGGGGGGAGGGGAAGGGTGGGGGTGTTTGAACCCCAGGGAACCCCCATGTCTCAGTGCCTGTCGTTTCTGTGCAGACATGAAAGGCCTACAACGAGAATGAGGGGGGAGGTATGGCCGCCTTGTCTCTAAGGGCGGCAGCGCAGGGAACTCCTACCTAAATCCACAGATCTTGTATGCAAAATACACAGAGAAATAGCCAATTATGATAAAGAACAATCTAATGTGTAATACGTTTGCATAGAAACATGCAGTGAATTAATTTAGGCCAATGAGACAAGTGGTCATGTTCAAATGACTCGGATGTACACAATTAAAAAATTTTAATTGAATTTAGAGATATCCATATTTGAAGGGTTACATATTCAAATTGGCAGTGCGGAATTGGAGTGTAGAACACTCCTTGTCTTCTGACAATGGGACGTTGGGCATTAATGAGGTATCTAAGCTGTGTGTGTATGGTGTGTGTGTGTGTGTGTGTGTGTGTTTCTGAGACAGAAATGTGGTGGAGGATTAAGATGTTACTTGTTGGGGGCAGTAGCTACATTAGAGTGCACAGCATTTTATACAGACGTATAATAATTTCAGCCAAAGTGATCGGTGGCCCCACAATATTAACTTGTTAATTCTGTAGGCAATGCCTCATGGGTATATTTGCATATTACTTTGAAATGTAAACGTATCACAGAGGGCATGTTACAGAATGTGCTGCTGTGACCTGTTAGTTTATGGCTATATAGACAAGCACTAATCAGATGTCTTTTCGTGACCAAATATTGTGTCATAATATCTAATTCTAAATAGGGTACAGAAGACAATGACACATTGAGCTAGTTTGATTCCCACTATGTTCGAGCTGGTGCTAGAGACTTAGCTAGAGATTGTTTAAATGCACAGAACTGCTGTTTTTCCCTCAGGTAACCTATGCATTTACTTGTTCAAATATTTGTAAAATAAAGGGACTGATTAAATACATTTTTTAGCTCAGACAAACATTGAGGATGCTGGGTTAAAAGGCAAACTCTTCCCAGACGTTCTAATGTTGCTAACAGTAAATGAAGTTTAGCAGGTAACAGTTAGCGACTCTTAACTGTCCCCTAGCACCTAGCATTTCGTAATAACAACTCTAACATTTTTTTGGTTGGAGTATTCCTTTAGGGTGGCTGTGGGTTGTTCTGGCTTGGTGAGTTCCCATAAACATTGCTTTGGCTCGTCTCCACGTATCCACAAGGGGCAGGCAGAGGGTTGGCATGAAATTTCCTCCGCCTGAATGCTGAACATCATCGGCCACCATTTTTCAGCTCTCTGACGTCACAAGAACTTGTGCAGTGAAAAACTCCACCAAGAGTTAAACTACCAAGAGTTAAAACACCACGAGGAGACTGATGAGTGTTAGGTAATGCAGGCCTAATTTTCATGTAGCCTCCTTTTGGATTCTTGGAAAGAGATAAATGTGACCCCTGAAGGACTCTCAGTCGCACTAAGGTGCAGTTCTCCAAATATCGTTCAGACACTTGCCATCATTCTAGGGAACAGCACAGCAGAAAGAAGAGGAGGGGAGATATGTAAAATTCCTTTCATTTTGAGGAGAGCACTTCCACATCCTGAAAGGTTTATGGAATTTAAATGACTCTGAAAGCCTCATAAGGCAGCTGAAGGGAATGTGTTCAGGATAACTCTGGGTGTTCCAGGATTGGAATTTCACATAGTGGTGCCCATTTCTTATGGCTCCGGTGAAGCAGTCTCTTATAGGTAGTGCTGTCGTACTCTGTGTAAGCATTTGAGAAAGCTTCTCATATAGTCTTCTCTTTCCGTTGAAAAATAAATTAATCTTCCACTCTTTTTGCCTAATTTGCAGATCATTGAAAGGGATTGAAAGGGAACTCTTTTCAGTTGATTTGCTCTGTATTATCTGTTAATTGCTGGCTTATAGAAAATATACACTAGCATTTCATCATGGAAAATGGACTCTTGAGGACTGCACAAAGTAGCACTGTACTATCACATTGATTTGTTTAGGCGTGCTTTTTCTTAATGTGTTTGCTTAATAAACATGAGGAATAGTCTTGCCATTTTTGCACTGCAGTTAATTCAGATGTCTGCAACTGAACAAAGTTTTCCTAAGTACAAAAGGCATTGTTTGCAGTTGTTAGCCGTCAACCACTAGCCAACACTGCCTGCTTTCCACCTACTGCAGTTTGTTTTCCTGCTAGTGGAAGGATTCCTCACTGGCCTCCCAGTCTCTGAGCTTCAGATCGATCGAGGATGAGGAAAACCATAATGAGTTTTGTTGCTCTTGCAGAAGGGCACGTAGCCTGTTTAAGCCAGGTCCATGCTGATAAACAATGCACCACGTGTGCACTGCCAACAATTCGAACAACTTTTCATAGTCCATAGAGGAGTTTTTTATGAATAGTTTTTGTGTGTCGTCCCCCCCGGAAATGTGTGACTTTTTCACAAAGATATTTGTGTGCGTGTGTGCGTGCGTGTGTGTGTTGGGTACTTGCTGATGGTAGGAGGTGGGGTAGTGAGCATTCCTTGCTGAAAAGTTCTCATGGTGTGTGTGTGTGTGTGTGTGTGTGTGTGTGTGTGAGAGAGAGAGAGAGAGAGAAGGTTCAACACCCCCACCCTTCTGTGTCTCTTGTTGTCATTGTCTTAGTTCACCCTGGGAGTCACAAGAGCTTCCATCTCACATACAGCAGCCCAACCCTAGCCACAGCAGTGTGTATGTGTGTGTGTGTGTGTGTGTGTATTAAAATATGTGCCTATGATGCACTCTCTTGTGCAGCACCTTGTGTAACTGAGTGCATGGTTGTGCAAGTTTTAGTTAATCTGTCTGTGTGTGTGTGTGTGTGTGTGTGTGTGTGTGTGTGTGTGTGTGTGTGTGTGTGTGTGTGTGAGAGAGAGAGAGAGAGACTTTTTCTTTTGCATGAAAGCTAATTAGAATGACAATAAGAGGAATGTATAGTAGAGAGTAGTGGGTCCCCTGAAGCAGGGCTGTAAAGGAGGGGGTGCAGACCCACGTGTGAGTGAATGGACACACGTCGCCCTATTCATCCAGATGTGATATGCCCAGATCTGGGGCCCAGAGTGCCTCTCCTGTCTGGGGCCCAGTGTTTTGACTGACACTGCTTTCTGCTGCTTGGTCTTTCAAAGTCATGTCTTCTGGACTCCTTTCAGGCAGGTCTCCTCCTTCTCCCTGCTCATTTTAGAAGTAAGTGGTTTTTTTTCTGACAGTTGACACAAAGACGAGGAAAAAGCAGATGCTTTAATGCTTTGGTGTGTCTCCAAGCAAGGCCTTTGTGTGTATGATCAGTTTTGTATTTATAGCTGTAATTTGCATTAGTGTGTTGCTACAACACTCCTGATGTATATATATAACACTGCAATATAACACTCACTGAACTTCGCTCATTAACTATTATAGGATATAGTATATGCAATTTTATGATGCTTTAATCGTATAATAGTGGACGAGTGAAAGCCCTACGTGAATAACGAGGGTTGTGGGTATGCATTTTGTTTAGCAGGCAGTGATGTGCTGTAGTCCTGCTATGAGGACAAACACAGTGGGTATAACTACCAAGGGAAAACCATGGACTCGTGCATGGATGCACACAGCATTCACTGTCAAATCAGCCCAGCTATCTTAGGAGATATTGCTTCTTTTAAGACCAGTTGTGGGACAACACACAGACATCTTATAGCTGAAGATCCTTCTAAAGGCGTAGGCCAGCACAATAGCCTCAAAGATTGGCATTGTTGATATTCAAAGGATTTTTATTTCCCAACATCCTGCTATTGTTTCCACTTGATTAATTGTTTATCTTTGCATCGTGCAGGCAAATCCCTGCACGGCTCCTGAGCTGATGACCTTCAAGGCATGACTAAAGGCAAAACTGCCCCGAATTCCTGGCACCTTTGGGGCATCATGATTTGGTCCATGTAGTCTGCATTTTTGTACCTCACGAACACCAAGGTTTATCAATCTCCTGCGAAGTGCCAGCAGTCAGCAAATTGTGGATTAGCTGTCAGGTGGAGCCAGTGTGCTGGCAAATCAAAAAGTTCTTTTATGGCGTTATTCCTGTACTCCATTGTTTGATAGTTGTCATTACCGGATGTTTACGGATGTTTTCCCCTTTGTCGCCGTTTCATCTGGCTTCTCTGAATCGGAGGTGGTCAGGAAGCGTGCTGTGCTCCAGTAAATAAATCCTGCCATGGAAACAGTGCGTCGCTAAGGCAGACACCTTTCGATTAGCTGTTTGATGATGTGTCATAGGACTTCAATTAGTCCTGGACAGATCTTGTGGTGCTTCTTGACAGATATGTTGTGAACTACACTGCCTGTGAAAAGTTTGAGGATACTTAACTTTCTAAATGAACATGTTTGCTTTGCCAGTGTTACAGTAACTTAGTATATTAAAGACTATGTTTATTTTCGGGAAATGGTGTCAGTGGTGTAAATATAGAACAATTAAAAACAATTTAAAAAAAAAGAGAAAAGAATTCTCCCCTTGGAGTATAAAATCTTTTCATATGAATTGTCAGTTGTTGTAGACATTCATCACAGATGCTCACATTTTCAGCATGTGCCTTAAACAGTTGAAAATCAGATATTTCTCAGCTGTGAACATGGGGTGGTTCCCAAAGGAAGTGGGGGGTGGGGGTGAGAAGGATGTTTTTTTTTGAGGCATTTACTATATCTTGGTCTTATTCACTCGATTCATATTCCTTTATAATTACTCATGGTTGCTTTGGGACCTCTTTGCAGGTCACATTTCTTTGTGAATTTATTTATATAGTCCAGCACTGAACAAAGTAAAAACACAAATCCTTTCAATTCTTTATAAAGTGTGCATTATTTAGGTACTCTTTTTTTTGTTTTACTGATAGTAAATGATGTAAATCCTGAGAGAGGATGTAGCATAGTAAATGTGTGAGTCAGTGATGCTTAGACCTGCTACTGTTTAATTTCCTCATTACCGTCTCTATAGTAACAAATGGGGGAGAGGATGGCTGGCTCCTGGGTGTACTCTGAATGGGAGGCATTTAAAGCTGCACGCATGGTGCTGTCTCTACGTCCATGAAGGGGATGGGACAACACACACACACACACACACACACACACACACACATCCATCCATCGAGTTGGGTCACCCAGAGCTTGACAGATTAGCCCTCAGGTGCTGGGGAGGAGGCAGGGGTTGATTTAGCTTGGCATCCCCGGCAGGAAGTCAGTGGAACAGGGCATTCAGGCAACCACACTCCCCATCCCCAAACACACACCACCAAATCCCCGCCTCCATGACCCCACCCCCCACCGCCTCAACAGACAGCCACCTCCACCTCCCCCCACACCATCCCATTTAAATGTAAGCAACATCCGCGCTCTCTCTGAGCCCTGGAGTGTTTTAACGGCAGGAGGAGAGTGGAGCTCGCACTCTGCCGTGTTTACCAGCCATGGTCTGGCGGCAGACTCATTGATCACATGCTAAACAATGTAATGGCAAATGGGGGAAGAAATGCAACAGGACCTGTCCCTACACACTCTGCGCCACTGTTAGCATGCACTGTCCGCTCGGATGGATATTAACTGACCCCCCCCCCCTTCACTCCAAATGCCACTTGTTAGCACTCCCATACCTTAGTGTCTGATCTGCTGTTGAGTGCTGGGATAACAGCATTGGTGAGGTAATGGGCAGATCGTTATATACAGCAGTTCGTTTGTGGGGAGAAACATTTTAAAAGATTGTTCCTAATACAGGATAATACAGGGTACTAGTGGCAGGTTATCATAACAAGAACCATGCCAACTACCCTTACAGGTTTTGGTTTATTAATAACTAGATTAGCATTTTTGGATGAAGGATTTGTGTAATACACAGAGACAGTGGCAGCAGAATGTATGGCAGTGGAAAACAGTCCCTAGCACTGTGTGTTCTAGTCTGTCTCCCTGCCCCCATCTCTTTCTCTCTCGTCTCTCTGTCACACACACACACACACACACACACACACACACACACACACACACACACACACACACACACACACACA
>JAOXYF010000027.1:22433376-22453161 GCA_028565775.1 Sternarchorhynchus goeldii | reverse complement strand
ACACACACACACACACACACACACACACACACACACACACACACACACACACACACACACACACACACACAATGCCACCTCCCTGTCCTCCCTTGGATGAGTAGGTTACTGTCAGTATTAGTGGGGTGGGGTAAGGTTCCAGCCACTGCTGTCTCTGTTGGTCCTGAGTAAGGATTGCCCCCCCACACACCCCCACTACCCACCCCCAGATTGGGGCACACGCCCCTACAGGTCATGAATAATCCAGGAATCTCCCTGTGCTATTGCATGCAGCCGCTCCGACAAAAGGCGGACTCCAGCTTCCGAGGAACCGTGACGACATGAGGATGGAACAATGGCACCCAGCAGCCTGTATAAACACAAGCCTGGGAGCTAACTGACCCCTGCCAGAGAGCATCGAGCAGAGCGTACACATTCCAGGGACTTGGCAGGACCAAGGAAACGAAGCCCAGCCCGGAATTGGAAGGGCCTGAATAAAAAAAAGCTCCCTTTCGCCTATGTAATTTTGGTCACAGTAACTTGGGCGTTGTGAGCGAATATCTGTGTGTGATGCGTCTTGATAATGGGATGAGATGGATGGAATTGTGGGGCCAGGCATGCCGGGATGAATCTGGAAGATGTGTGTTAGTTTCAGTGCCCTTGTTCAAAAATAACCAGGCCAAGTCAAGAGGGCTGGGTGTCTAATCTCTGCACCATTGCACACACTGACTCACAAAAACAGCACCTGAAAAAACACGCCAAACAGATGTGCAGTCGTAAAGCTGGAGTAAAAGGTTTCAAAATCTTCCCAAAAGCAGGGTGATGGTGTCATCTGCTGTGCATAATCGCCCGATGTTCCAACCGTTCAGGATTTGCGTAAGCAGTTTGTCAGCACGCGTTGAAATCCGAAGGACGCGTTTTCTTGCAGCGGCTGCCGAACTTGTCCTTTGTCTGCCTTTCTAACGGGCGAATCCCCCCCCCCCCCACGCGCACACCTCCGCCAAAGCCGTTCTGTTCCAGTCCAGTTCACGCCTTACAACAGGCCACAAGTATTTGACATCTCCAAACACCCAGGCCTGAGTGTGGCAGATGTGGCCTGGCCTGGGACCACAGAGGGAGGCTTTGTCTGGTGCTCGACTCCCTCGTGGCGCTGCTGGTCAGTGCAACGACGTGTTGAGGACTGTCAACCTGACGCCACTTGACATGGGCTGCTAATGTCATAGGTTGCTAAGGGGCTGTTTGCCTGTGTTCTTGTGTTTGTCTTTGTTGATACTGGGGCCAGACATGTTACTCACTGCGTGAATTCTTTCTTATAGTGGATTAATTCTGGCTAAAACAAACAAAGAAACAAACATATATACATATAAAACATATATATATGATTCTTTGCTTTGTTGATAATCTAAAGAAACCTATGTGCCTCACAAATATCATGCACCTTTAAAATATTGTACACTGCACATTTGAACTATTTTGCAGAGTGTGTAGATGATACAGAGGGCTAATCCATCGTTTTGTGCAGTGTTAGCATGTTGTTTCACCACAGTCCTGAGCTTTTACACATAGAGATCTACAATATACAGGTCCGTGAGTAGGGACAGACTCCCAGTACCTCAAAACTACCATGAGTCAGCAGTCTCACCACCTGATATCATGCTTTCTGTTAGCTGTCCGTTGTGCCAAGTTGCTAAGAATGTCAGTCTGAGCTGTTTTTTTCTACAGGCGTTGAAGTGTTACAATAACAATAAATGTTGAATTGCCATTGGAAATGTAGTTTAATCCCAGACTAGGCTAATGCATATCTGGGAGAGCAGCCATAAGTGTTCAGAATAGTAGCTGGTCTGCCAGTTGGCATTCGTTTCAATGTTGTTGTGGAAGATATAAGTCATATTCTGCAAACAGAACCTCAAAGCTTGGTCTCCGCATCTTTACACATAGCCTAACTTTCACAATCACTCCCGCAATTTCCCTGACGCCAAATTGATTGTTTCAGTTTTTGTGATCTCAGTTTAGAGGACGGGGACAAGCCTAGCTGAAATATGTGACACAACCAAGCCGACCTTTTCCCACAGTGTCGGGCCCCCTTTGTTGGCATCGGTCCAGGCTTTGAGAAGCCATCGAGCTTGATGGCCTCTAAATTTTGATTTCCATTGGGAATTAAAAAACGCCTGACAGCGTCCCGAAGTTTTTTTTTCTTCTTCCACCCTTGAGATAGAAGCTGGGAACCAATGGGTTAAATGGCATATGTTTGTGAAGATGGCAGGAGGAGCTCTAGGGGACAGACTCCCGTAGTGGACTGACCTGAGTGACATTGATTAGAATTAGAATGTGAAGTGTGCATGGTGGTGGTTTGGAAGGGTGGGGGTTAACTTACGAATGCATCATTAAACTGGGGATGCAGGGGGTAGGAGTGTTGGCTCCAGAAAAACTGCCTAAATGGGGGTGAGATGGAGGAGAAGGAGGAGGTTTGGGGTGGGGGAGGGTTACAGGCATAAATAAATGATTGGGTCCTCCAGTGAGGCAAGGAGTGGTGGAGGTGGAGTTTAAATCTACATTATGACGTTGCGAGACTGAGACTTACTTTTTGTTTGACTTGTTGCTTGTAATTTGACTGAAGACAGTTACTGCTTTTGATAGCTTGTTCAGTAATGAGCCCTCAAGATACTTGGACCACTTGGCTGCTTGCTATAGCAATTCATTTTTTTTTTTAAATTTATTTCATAAACAGTAAAAGACACAAACAGTAAATAAGGAAGTAAAAGACATTTGTTTGTGTTGGAATGTGCCGTTCTATTGAAATCATCCAATATTGGCAATTACCAATATTGAGCCCCTGTTCCCTTGTATGGCTATTTTGGTTGTTTGTGAGTGTGCTACAGAGAGCCCTAGTGGGTATTTGCGGGGGGAGGGGGGGGGGGTGGTGGTGGTGGTCGAAGTGGGATTAGGGGTTTGTCGAACTGTGTGGTGGAGAGGAGGGAGAGAGAGGAGAGGTTGCAGGGGTGGGGGTTGTTGGAAGAGCTGTTATTGACTCCACACGGCTGCTTATGGCTGTGCTGCATGACTGGGCATTTGTGACAGCCTGAGTTCAGCACTCCACATCTGCCTTTGGCGTCTCTCTCTCTCTCTCTCTCTCTCTCTCTCTCTCTCTCTCCTGCTCTTCCCCCTCCCCCACCCTCTCTCTATCTACCCTCTCTCTCTCCCTCTCTCCCTTCTGCCCCCCTCCTTCCCTCCCTCCTTCCCTCTCTAGTTACCACTGAGGCTGGATACTGATCCCTGGCATCAGTCCTGTACTGTAGATAGCTAAAGAGGCTGTGTCAAGGCCCACTGCCTACCCTGCTTCTTAGATCTCATAATACAGCTTGGAGCTTTTTCTGGAGTTTTTTTGGAGGGGATACCTTTTCCTTGTCTTAGACTGCAACATGGCTCACTAGAAAACTTTGTGGCAGTTAAGATGCAAACCATATCCACAAATGGTGGTGAACAGTTGAAGAGTGGGGTGTTTAATAAAAAATGTCATTTAGGTTTTGCTGCTTCGCTAGTTTTTATAAACAGCCATGGGTGGCCATAGCAAAATATGATACATGGGAACTGTAGTTTATTTTATATTTAATCAAGTAGAATATTTGACACTGGTTATTGTTCCAAATTGGCAATTTGAGATTTTATGTGCTTGCTATGTCTAAGTGTCTGAAGTGTGTGCATGCTATATCACTTCTGTGGACAGAGAGGTTTGATCTTTCAACCTTTTTGAAGTGTTTTATTTGAAATTTATACATGATGAGAACATTATTTGGCCAACATTATTTAGTGAAGAACACATACTAAACATCGGCGACTGCTGATGCCAAATCAAAGACAGTCATTTGTTTAATACTATTTATGTTTTATGCTGAAAATGTAGTAGCTGGTGAAATTTTCGAGCTCTAACGACATTTGGCATGAAAGGTCGAGTTTGCCTTGACAGGTTATGTTTTAAATTCAGGAGCAGCTGGTCGGGGTTTTCTGTGAATACCAGAAGACGACCTGTGTGAGGCCACAGTAGCCATTAGAGCAGACAGGTCCACTCATGGGGAAGCGTTTGATCTTTTAATGAGGACCGTTTAATAATTTCAGCAATAAAATTCGGTCTTTTCCAGTTTGGGGAGAGGGAGACAGAGAGAGTGTGTGTCTGGGTGTGTTTGACTTACAGCAGCCATGCACTGTAGATGTGTTCTTTAAAACCGGTTTTGTGTTAAAACACACTGTGAGATTCAAGAAAATGCCCAGTGGCACAGTGACTGACAGTGGGATTTTAAAGATGAGGAGAGATACGTACGGAATTGCAGTATCGCTCGGCTTGTAATGGAAAGCCAAACACCAGAAGATTCCTTAGTCATGGGACTCACTGATCAACGTTTTTGCTTTTGTACCCATCACCTCCAACAACAACAAAAAAAGAAAAGCCTTTTGGAGCTCATGAAGCTCGGGCTGTGCTTTGTCCCATGTTTTTCTCCAAATCTAGGCCACCTTCTCGACTAAAGCGTCCATCAATTTCCCTACTGAATTGCCATTTGAAGCTGTTAAAAGGCACCAGTGTTTTTTAAGGACGTTGCAATACCTGTTGCCTGATGAATTGAATTGACTTTCGTTTTTCATATTAGTGAAAGTAGGTTTCTAGGACTTGGCTTTAAGAATATAATTGCTGTTTGATCATGGAAGTAGGTTTTTCATCGAGAATTTTATTGTTCGGGAGCTCTGGAGAGGATGCTCAGGATATCTGCTGGGTTTGGGATTATATTCTGTTAGAAGGTGATATTTCACACTCTTCCTGAGGCAGTTCTCTAGTCCCACCCCTGACCTCTCAAGGAGAAACAGAACAACTGATTCTAGATCAGCTTATAAAGAACCACCCATAGTCAGTACAAAGCACCCGCGTTTTTGATCCATAGCAGTGTATAGTTCTACTGCAAGAAATGTGAGTTTGCACCAAAGCGTTGGCTGCAGGGTGTGTTCAGGGAGATCCATGATCGCACTCCACAGTTCGCACTCCACAGAGCCTTATGAAGTTTCTATGGGATTCACCGTAGCTGCAGTTACTGCCGGCTGACTTTTGTATAGAGTGCCTTCAGGAGACAGCAGGTTATATAAGTGCACCACCGTGGGTCGAGGCCCTCATGCTGCCTGGGGCAATTCCCTCAAAGTTCCAGTCAAGCTCACACAAGTCAGGCAGCCCTCCATCCTGACTGCGCTTCTACTGTTCCACCAGGAGCCCGAGAACGTGAGAAATGAAGGGCTGCATTGTTTCTGGGAAGCCCAGACGATATGTTAACTCTTCCAATATAAACCAGCCCCAAGTTACTTGCTGACAGACAGGTTGGCTAAAAGTATGTTGTCCAGTTTGTTTAAGTGGTCATGGAGTAAAAATTATGTGTAGACCAGTTTTTGTATCTTCTACTCCAAATATTCCCTAAAATTATTATTAATGAATTATCTTATAATCTTTTGAAATGTTTGAGGAAGTATGATATAAGTGAATGCAGTAAAAATCTATCCTTAATTTTGTAACTACATGACAATCTTTTTTGTAGAAAACAAGTAGATTTTTTCCCCCCTGTTCTGATCATCGTTAAATGGGTTGCCATTAAAAAAATAAGATGATTAAGTTAATTAAATTGACTGACTGGCAAAAGGGAAAACCTGTCATTTGTGCTCCAGTGAAAAATAGGTATCATGTATGTGGGTAATTCCAGTCCCCTCCAAGGTTTTCTTCCAGCTGGGTGACAAAAATGTATATGGCAGGACTTGCACTTCTTGACCCTTGAATGTGTACACCTTTGCAAATTACAGGCTGTGCTATATTATAGGTTGTGCGAGAGTGTAAATTTAGTGGGACCTCATCCAAAATAAGAGTCACGCTTCTGTGCAATAGTGAAACGCCCTAGTGAACGATTTGGGACCCAGTCCTGGGACTGTCTGCTTCAGAGCTACCTACACTGGCCTTCCACATATTCAGTACATCCTGGCCTTAACAAATGTTGATTTTGTGAATCGGCTGTGACTTTGATTTTGTCTTGCTGGTGCGTGTGAGTGTGTGTGAGAGATGGGAGAGGGGGGAGATGTGCCTGAACATGGGCTCTTTCTATTTGTACACTTGTTTTGCAAGCCTTGCTCTCCTCGTTCTGGAACATTTGCTGACTACGTATTATTGTGATATAATGTGCAAATTATTCTTGCTTGAACTCTCATAAAACCCATCCCCAAATAACTCACCTACCATGCAACTTGCACACGATTGTCTCACTGTATGTTATGTGCTTTCTTTAAAAGATCATTTTAAGTCAGAAATAGCAGAATGCCCTTTAGTAAAGCGGTTTCTGGAACAGCACGTTCCTCTCATTTAAGGCAGAGTAATGAACGTGATTAGTGGTTGAGAAGCCTGACCAGTATGCTCTCGAGATGAGACTCCGCCCACACAAGGACGCATGGTTCTCAGCTGGTGAGGCCTGCCGTCTTCAGAAAAGCTCACGTTAAATCAGAGAAGTCGTTTGTCATGTCAGAATGAGGAAGTGGGAACTGCAGGCCTGGGGGTTTTATGATAGACTAGCTCGGAGAAGGACGCCACTTGAATGCTAACCTGCCAGTGCTGCTCATTAAAACAAATGTTAACACTTTCCACATGAGCTGCTTTTGTTTTCTATTGAACCTGTTAGATTAGAGTGCATCAGGCTGGTTTGAAACAGATTTTTATATATATATGGTGTGCTTAGCTTTTAGCTTCAGGTAATCGGGCGTTTTTCTGAATTAATGTTGTGCAACCTGTCCTTCGTTGCAGTACATCAAGATTCCTTCTGCTACAGCCTCCCCTGATGCTTTCCGCATCTTTTCCTTCTACCTGTCCAGCGACAGCAAAGACCAACCTCAAGCCAGCTTTGACTGCATTCACCAGTATGTCTCGGGGTAAGAACTCCACTCAAAATCGCTCAAAGTCCATTTATGATTCCTCAGAGTACAAGTCAGGAGGAAACCGATATGTGCAGCTTTGTGTAGATGGGGTCCACCTGGATTAATTACAGAGGATCACTACATACAAACCCAAGGTGGCATTTACTAGGATTATTCACTTTTCGTCATAATTTAAACTGCTCCATTTAAAAATGATATCATAGTGTAGAACCTTTACTCTGCGATTGTTAGCATTTGTTGAACCTTGGAGTTCTGAGTTAATGTAATGTTCTGAGTTAAGTAGCTATTTTTCCTCCTTCCCCCAGCCAAAGCAACAGAGATATGTTAGTTCTGAGCCTCAAACGAGGCTTGTAAGCTTTACAATACTTGACTTGTTTTACAGAAAGAATAGCTACACATAGGTTTGTGGGAAAAGGAAGATGCAAAGCAATTCCAGCAAACCGGTTGTGGGCATTAGTCGTAAATTAGTCACTCTGGTTGAACTGTGCACAATAGACCCAACTGTGCCACCAGTGAACATGGAGAAAAAAGGGAAAACCGTGAGCAGATCCGCACTGAAGTACGAATGCACTGCTCTAACAGACATTTGGGCTTCAAATCCAGTTCTGGTTATGACATGCTTTTGACTAATTTATCAAGAAGGTGTATGTTAAGTTTTGAAAACTGGAGTTCATATGGATTGTCATGCTTGTTCACCATCTTGTTCACCATTTCATAGCAAAAACTTGAGTAATTTAGACTATTTTTTTATGTTGGGTTTAAGGGTACAATGGCTGGAATGATTAGGACCATTAGTATAATTACTGTAGAAGTCCTAAAGTCTTTCTACTGTTCTGCTCAAATCAGGGATGGCAGGGACCACCTGGAGGGCCAGGGCAGTATTCAAGACAAGATCACGGTGTGTGCCACAGATGACTCTTATCAGATGACCCGCGAGCGCATGTCCCAAGTGGAAAAAGACATCTGGAGCCGTTCAGCTATTGAGATCAAACCCGGAGCCACACATCCAAGTACGCACAGATCCCCATACGCTGGTCCTAAACCACACGCACACACACACTCTCTACTGAAATCTCTTCACCTTCTTCAAGCCAACTTTGCAGATTGGTCACTGATTAAGCATCCCTTTGTAGAGTGAGGCAGTGTGGTAGGATGTC
Source organism: Sternarchorhynchus goeldii (assembly GCA_028565775.1). NCBI lineage: Eukaryota > Metazoa > Chordata > Actinopteri > Gymnotiformes > Apteronotidae > Sternarchorhynchus > Sternarchorhynchus goeldii. Next base: position 22,445,083 of record JAOXYF010000027.1, on the reverse strand, counting down.
CACTCCTTCCCCGAACCAGAGCCAGATACTTGCTGCAGTAACATGACTGAGATTGCCGGACGTTTGCACTAACAAGCTTCCTGCTGTGTAGATGAAGCTGTGCCCAGGATTTTAATTACTATGGCTGGGAATCAATTAGGTTTCCATCTGTAGAAACACTGAATTATACATCATGCTCTCTCTGAAGTGGAGTCCACGATCCCCCCTGAGGAGGTTTAAAAGGAAAGGATTTTGTCGCCAGTCTTATGTGTTTGGAACAGCTTTATATGTGCTGGGGAGAGGAGGGAGGGGATGTTAGTTTTACCTCTTAATGTAACTTCTTAATAAGTGGCCACACAAGCAGGGTCCTGTGACTTTGATGATCTATAGCAGATCTTGTAATCAAAACGGGGCCAGAATTAGCTGACCGCGCAAATTCCAGCACTTTGTAGAGCGCCCTGATGGTTTTTTCACGCCACGGTCCTGCTTGTGTAGAAAGAAAAGGATTGCAGACTTGACTGATGAGCCGAGAAGCTTCTTGTGGTACCCTGCTGTATTTTTGTGGTGAAGTAATGCCATGCTTATCTTTAAGGACTTACCAAATGCAGCTTTTGGGATCATAGATCTTGGAAAAGGGTTATTTTAAAATGTATGGCAGGTATTCCAGAGCAGGCTTGATTATAGAGGCCTGGGCTGTTTTTTAAGGTCAGTGCAGTCTGTCCAAGCAGACTGGGTTGTGTGTAATAGTACCTCAAGAGTTTTATAGTCCGTTTACAATTGATGCTGTTTGCACTCCTAGAGCATAGGGGACACTTGGCCAGGGGTATACTGTGAGTGCCAGCAACTTTCTGTACACTAGTAAAAAGGAATAATATACAGCCAACAGACTATAGAATGTAAGTTGTCAGCAAAACATTTCATTGAGTACTGATAAAACATAACAACAGCAGAGACCTCAAATTTTGCTCCTCCATAAAAGGGTTCAACTTGGTCGGCAGTTGGAGTGTTTGATGGAGTGATTTGTTTGTTTGTTGCTTAGAGTGTCCAGTTTAGGCATCAAAAGGAATTCTTTTGCAACATTTTGAACATATTGAATAAATAGTGCATTTGCCTTGATCAAGAAAAGCACAAGGTCTTTGCGAAGATTTAATGTTCACGGCCAAGACGCAGGTTTTATTCTGCGTAAACCATTTCCAGAGAAGGTATCTCCAGTAAACTTGCTGTCACTCGTCACTGGTTGTTTTTCTTTGATTCTGATGACCAGTCACTAAAAGAGACAGACGATAAACCATTTATATTTCTGCCCAGTTACAAGCAGGTGTTCTTCTGCTTCATTGTGGGGCTGTAACTCCTTGTGTTATCTCTGATCCAGCGCAGTGAAGGTCAGGCAGAACATACTTGGATGTACACTCCCATGCAGAGGCAGGAACAGAGGCCGACTCACACACACATAGAGAGCATGAATTTTTCATAACATTTAACCCAGATGAATTATGAACACCAAATGTAATACATGAGTAAACCTAATATACGTATGAAAATATAAAAGTATCACTACCACGACGGAGACACTATTTATCTCAGCTTGTCCGTGGTGTTATTGTGTACACTTCAGGACACTAGCTCTTGCTGGACACTCTTTAGCAGCAGCAGGGTTTCTCTGGTTGTTTCATTAGAGGTGTAATGTCTTTGACTCGCCAGAGCATGATCAGTGAAGGTGACTCTAGTGATGTAACGTCTTTCTGCTGAGATCTTAATTAGCAAACCTACAGCTGGTCCTGAGGCAGAACTGGTGTGGTAGAAGTTCGCTACAGGTGTGGTTCTAACTTGTCCTTCAGTGGAACTCCATTCCATTCAACAATTATAGCACTGTAATGGTGTTTGTGGGTATGATGGAATTTTCTTAAGGTGGTTCAAAGCTTCTACTTAATTAGATGATGTCTTTGAAAGATAATTTGATGGAATAGAAAAACAGAAAGGAGTTTTTTCAGTTTGCTTTTAAATATATGTAGTGTTGGTGAATGCTGGTAATTAATCTGCTGTAATCATCAAGCCAAAATGACCACATTTCCACATTAGGTTGATTTTAGGTTGGGTTTCATGAGTTTCATATTTATTTAAAGCCTAATGCAGAGGCACTTCCAAAAGTACATCATTCTTATTTTCCTAAAAGTGCAACAGGAAGCCCCTCCGTGGTGTAATTATGTTAAGTAACATCATGTAAACAAGCACGCAAGCTCAAATCACGCAGGCTGTCCACCATGCAAACAGACTGTCCTTCTCCTCATCTTACAGCAACCTTCAGCTCGCAGCTTAAACTACCTAATGAGATTAGACTTGCATGATATCTGTCGGTGGTACTGCAGCCGGCCTGCCTAAGTTTTAGGTGATTTAGCACGCGGGTGGAAAGAAGGAGAGTTTGGGGGAATGGGAGACATGGACCTCTGTTTGAGCTACTTCAGTTTCCATGGCTGGCTTGTTTGCACAGGAGAAAGCTCCGTTTACAGTTAAAGCTCTTTCACGCTCGCTGGCACGGTGTCTCTGGAGAGCACATCCGGAGAGCAGGTCGCAAGAGTTCCACTGGGCCATGTTTACTCAGACCACGTTTCCTGCAGTGGCCCCATGCTCTGTTTGGTGTACTATATGTGTGACAGACGTGTGTCATGGCCCCTGTGCCAGGATCAACCCCCCTCTGTCTCTCTCTCTCTCTCTCTCTCTCTCTCACTTGCTCCTGTTTTCCTCCTGCCCCTCCTTCTCACTCTCTCTAATTTCACCTTGCAACACCCACCCCCCCTTTGTTTTGCATAACGAGAGCGGTGGGACTCGAGCGGTCCCAGAGGCGCCGGGCTATTTGAGGTGCACTCAGTTTATTTTCAGGCCTGAAGAGGTAGTTGGGTTAGGCAATAATCCCTCAGCCACCTCCCTCACGTTTAACTCTATACTTTCTGAACTAGGCAGTTTCCCTGAAAACTTTTAAACTCATGCCATGGGCATGAATTTTTTCAAAGGAGAACTTCATCATTTGGGGCTTTCTCTTTGACTGATGGAGAGATTAGAAGAAAATAGTTAACAGTGTTTTCTATGTGGTGTTTCCTTTTGCTCTTAGGAAAGTGTGTTAAGATTAAGAGGAAGCAGGGGTTGCCAGGCACCTTTGATGGGGTGAATAGACATTCACCCGGCAACAAGAGGACTGGAGCAGCTACCGCGGTGGCCCACAGGCCCCTGAAAGACCGTCTCATTCACCTTCTGGCCCTAAAGCACTACAGGAAGCCAGAGCTACTGCTGTGGCTAGACAGGGAGAAAGCAAGTCCCAAGGACAAAGCTGATCTGAGCACAGTGTTGGAGGAGGTAAAATACATGCACAAACACAGACGTATACGCACACACACACACACACAAACACAGATATGTACACTTGCTCACGGGCAAACTAGCCCACATGCTGTGCAGAACACCCTTGTAACTGACATTAAATAGTGCATGTACACAAGTACCCTCAGCCCCTGTGTTGTAGCTGTATTTACTGGGTTGTCGAACACACTTTCTGGGATGGGCTCACTGTATGATAGTATACAGCCATAGGGAGAAAAGCTCATACTGAGCATTTTGTCAACACATACTGATTACAATCTACTGTGTCCCGTTCTTTGTGATAGCTCACTCATTCTTTAAGAGAGTGGAACATTTTTCTTTTCTTTTCTTCTGTTATTGACTTATTTGTAAGCACCCATGTCTAAAGATCTGGGGTGAGAATTCAGACTTGGTAGCACAGAGCAGCAGACTGCTTTTCTAAATGTTTTTTTCTTGGAACTGGAACTGGGGCTATGTTTTTAACACACAGACCACTGATGTAGGATCACGATTCCATCTTGCACGACCAAATGGCTTTAGCCACTCTTACTCTGAGACGACATGGGCCACAGTCTACTGCTCCTCTACAGTCCTAGTAATAATGGGCGTCTTTACAGGCTGGGCGTAATGGTGCTCCGTCGACTTCCTCGCTAGGTTTATTTGCTGCACGTTTCCTGTAGCGTTTAAATTTCCAGTCATCATAGAGACTGGCGCTGGCGGCTACAATTAGCAAGATGCTTTAATTCTATTTGGAGGAGAGGGTTGTATTTGGACAGAGGGAGGGCTTGAGGGACTCTGGGCTGGATGTGCATGCAGTATGAGAGATGTTTCAGGGTCACTCTTAAAGTTTTGAAAACTGTAATTCTACAGGTCATTTGATACATTGTGTATGTCTCAGATCCTCATAACTTTTCTTATGTATTTTTTGACAACCAGCCTGAACACGCCTTCAAAACACCAAATGCAAAGTCTGAATACTTTTCATTTTCAATGTGTTAAAACTTAAGTTTTTTTTCCCCCAAGCAGTATTTAGTAAGAAGATACTTCGTGCTGTCTGAAGGGGTGTTTTTTGATCCACTTTGCACAATGCTCTCCTTTGCCTTATTCAACCAGATAGAATCCTGAAACATCTCAGTGGGCCATGAACGCTTCTGAACAGGCTGCCATCAGAAATAAATCATAACTGGAATGTTCTCTTCCTCTTCCAGGTGGCAAAATTAAATCCCAAAGACCAGAGCTTCACTCTGAAAGATGACTTCTACAGGAACGTTCAGAGGGACTGGCCAGGCTATGTGGAGGAGGAGAGGCAGCTAATCCACAGGCTTCTAGCCAGGTGGGCAGACCTTTAACCATATTATTATAACCCCACCTCCAAACATTTTCTATGAATATGGATTCCCACCACATCATTTCAGTCAACTGTAAATAAACACTATTTTGTATGGAAGCTCCTATAAGCCCTGAAGGCATATCTCTTTGGCCTTCTAGTGGAATGACCACTGATATTTTGCAGCGGCCCTGTAAGTTCCACCACAGGCACAGGTATCTTGTCCCTTGCAGCCCCCCCTGCTGGTACATTTGAGGAGCGCTGTTAATTTGCATCCTTTTACTGATGATCCTTTTAATAAGTCTGTTAGGGTGAGTGGCCATGCAATCGCCACATGGTGTTGTCGAATAGAATTGCAGTAAGGTTTTCTGAAACAACTGAGCTCCACCATAGAGCTGGAGTGAGGGGGAGGCAGTCAACACTGCCAGAAATATCCCCATCCTGCAAAAAAAAAAAAAAAAAGATTTTGGCGATGTTGTTTTTCGGGAAGTTTGCCACGCTTTTCCGGACCAGTGGTGTGCTTGGCCATTCGCCTTCCACACATCTGTGTACCATTCTTCAGGAGCCAGGCCAGCAGGGAGGCGTCGGTCTCCAAGCAGTGCTCACAGATCCTGCAATGTACAAGGGATCAAACTCCTGGAGAAAGGGTTATTTAGTGTAACATGGTTTAAAAGAACTTTGATCCACTAATATAACATTCTATGTATTTGTTGTTGAAGGCAGCCCACCCCCTGCCTTAAGGACTAGTCTTGATGTGGTTCACTTCTGTGGATTTCTCATGTCACACTAAGTAGGTTCCTCAACAGGCCACTGGGGAGGCGTGATCCCTCAGTGAGATAATACGTGGCTCTATCTAAGGAAAGAGCTGTAGGAAGTAGATTGCCAGAGGAGAGCATTTGAGGAGAGAGAATGCGTCTGGCACTATTGTTCTCTCTGTTGGACAGTGCCTGCTCCACTGCAGATCTTATCACCTACCCAGAAACTCATGACCAGCAGCTGGACCTTAGTGCAGAAAGGAAAGGCCAAACAAGCTCCGACATTCTGACTAGGGTGTGGGAGTGAGTGAGTGTGAAAGTGTGTGTCATAAACGTGTGAGAATGGCATGGCCTAAACACTTGCATGCCATGCCTGGACCTTGTAGATCTCCTCGTAGCTATAGGGACAAACTTCCTTCTTGTTTAGTTTTTCAGTTCCCTGAAAGTACAGCTTGTCCTTTTCTGGAAATGCTTACTGTAACTTCCTTGTTGAGTTCACATATCTTTGCATTGGTGGTTCTATCATACCCCCCAGGGTAGTTGAGAGGATTATTTCCTGTTCTATATTATTCAACATTTTATTTTATCAAGACTATATGATGTTCGAAAAACGGCCTATAAAAGCCTGCTGGCCCAAAGTAAAATGGATGTGATTTTTAACATGGTGGAATGTTCATCGGTTCAAGTTTGATTCATTTTCTCTTTACACTTATTCTCATTTAACTTTAATAAGTATGTGGCAGAGTGTTTGGCATGTTGTTGTTTTTTTTAACATCAGCTAAACAATGCAGGTCATAGTTTACAGTTCATAGATAAACAAAAAATGACTATAAACAGCGGATGTGAGTTATTGCTAGGCTACAGCTCTCCATGTATTTTCCTCTAAATTTTTATAGCCATTATATGTTGTTGTTATTTTTTTTTTATTTTTTTATTTTTTATAGCATATCTGCTTCTAATAGTACTGAATACAAGTTATGGGGAGGTGGAGCTAGATATCATGGGCTAAAATAAATGAGCTCACATGGACATGTAATCAAGTTCACTGTGTGTAATGCATCAAAACATACTGGCCAAATAGGTGGTGTGAAGCTACGTCTTGAAGCTAGATCAAATCAGTTCATCTCATCAATCATTTCATATGTTTTAATGACATTTAGGCATAAAAAATATGTTCTTAGGTCCACAGAAGTCCTAAATAATCTGTTTCAGGGCCTTTCTTAACAGTAAATAAGACTAAATGCATGTAAAAAATATGATGGATTATTCAGACGTCTGAGACTATTAGTTGAAAAGCAGAGGGCTTAGCCCCACCAGTCCATTTATAACAGCAGTCCCTGCAGCAGTGGATCAGTAGCGTCTTTGAATGTGTTTGGACTGAGCGGTTTGTGTAGAGTAACACCTTGCATGTGTTTTGTCCTGCAGAAAGCTTCAGCCTCTTAGTAGCAGTAGCCAGCTAAAGACCTTTCAATCCAACCATTCATTCCACAAAACCACAGGGGATTCACCGTCTCAGCTCAGCCCAGTCAAGAATCTCTCTGTGGTAAGTTTGTACCAAAAATTTGTAGTTTTCTTAATTTACTTTTCATTCAGAATGTTTCTGTGATGTAACTTTTTTGAAAAGCCTGCCATTAGCAAGTGTTAAAGCTAATTGGGGGATTTAGGAAATGATTCTGACCAGTTATGTGAGGAATGAGGTGTTTCTTGGATCAATGAGGTTATTATTCACTTTATTATTCCATGTAAAACATTGTGTGGCACTACTTTATAATGATGGATTTACTTCAGTGCCTTCAGTTATTCAGGAGTCATTCAGACCGCTGGACTGAAGTATAGCAATTGATTTCAAATGTTGGTGTTCGTCATCAAATGGTGTTTTTGTTCAAATCATTTCATACCCCTCCATTCATGCTCCCAGAAACGTCCAGTGCTTTCAGACCACCCAGAAAGTCAGACTTTGAAGAAACAGAGACTGCTAGACCAGAACTCGCTTTTGCAAACTTCTTCTAGTGGACATCTTGGCTCCTCCATGGGTCGGAGTTCATCTGCCTCTGGAAGCTCCAATTTACTGAACAAAACAGAGCTCGAGAGGACCAGCAACAGTGTTCAAGAAGGCCTCAATGGCCTTTACCAGCGGCACAAACTCAGCGAGCCTGATGGTGTCCATAAGACAGAGCGATCAGACCCTGAGCCAACAGTGTCAGCCAGCCCTAACCCCCCACGGACTGAGTTCCCTATCTGCACTGATCAGCAGCTTGTCAATGGCCAGCACAAAAAGAAGAAGCCCAAGAAGCACAAGGAGAAAGAGCGTGAGCGCTTAAAACCTGGATGGGTGGAGACAAGTCCAGACCTCAAGCATAACCAGGGAAACCTTAATGGTGGGTTTACTGCCTCTCTTCACATGCTGTATTCTTTATATATTTGTGTACATGTTCTAGACAAAAAAAACTGTGTCTAACAGTAAATAAAGACTAGTGTACAGCATTTAATGCTAACTGCCCCCTCATAGATTTCATTTAGGAGTGCTAGCAATTTTGGCTGAAGTATTTCTTTAATGGGGAACATCAGATTTAGTGGCCGAATCTAAATTCTTATTTTTACTCCTACACCTTGTTTTCGAGTGTCCTGTTGACCCTTGGAGCTGTTAGAAGGGGGTGGTGGTTGAAATCTTTGGAATGGAAGAACCTTTCAAGAACCTTTCAGTACGATAATGACATTTTCATTGCAATATGAAAATGCAGGATCATCATACACAACTGCAGTAACGATGCAACATTAGCTAGCTAGCTACGGACACATACTACGCGCAATTCTTTTTATGCTTCCTATGAAGAAAAGGACCAGAATAACATTACACCGAAATGACATTAAACTAAGATAGTACTGTTTCTATTATAATTTTTAGGTCTTTGATTAATGGACAACTGTTTTTCTTTCTCATAACACTCCATTTGGAGTGTGCCTCCGATAAACCTCAGTTTCATGGGCCATGTAGCGCTACACCTCTATACCAGCAAGGTTCACAACACCCTAACCCTAGGCATTAACTCACAAAACAGGCATAGAGCAAAGTATTGGGGACAAAGGATGAATTGGGACTGGGCCAATATTTCATGTATAGAATTAAGTAAACAAATCCAGATCTAATGACACTGATAATCCTAACATCTTAATGTTGGCACAGATGTCACTGAGGATTGATGTATTTGTTAGAGATGAGTTATGACCCACGCTAACACCCAATGACTCTAGTATTTGCATGTCACTTAGTCTATAACTTGGTACTTGCCCTTGTCAGTCAACCCATCCAGGCATCAGGATCACTCTGGGTGTGTAAATAGTCATTTTAATAGGACATAAGTGCCTCATTAGGAGAAATAAAAGTACAACAAGTCACAGCATATCTCTGATTTAAAGTAAATGTATCAGCATTGCCAAAGGGAACTGTTGCCATGTGTCCTGGTGCATGCAAGGTGGCTAGCAGCCTCTGGCCTAATCTGTCTGCTTGGTTGATGATTGACTCAGCAAGCAACAGCTGGCTGACCTACAACCCAGAGAGCCAGCAGGCAGGGCAGAGCTCAGCCTGCTTGCTTACGTACAGCCACCCAGTCTGGGGCGTCTGTCACCAGCCCTTCCCTTATCACAAAAGTGCCTGATTAATGACTCTGCCATGCCTGGCAGCATGTATGTTTGATCACGTTTGCACTGTTGGATTACATTTACCATTTATGCTCTCTCTCTTGGTGTGTGTGTGTGTGTGTGTGTGTGTGTGTGTGTGTGTAGACCATGAGGGCCCAAACACACCTGTCACCCATGCCTCGCCGGAGGAGCTGCCAGACTATTTATTGTGAGTCAATACTAATTGCCATGTGCAGCCTGGTGCTCTTGGAACAGTTTGAGTGTTCAGAGATTGCTTCTTTGGTTGATGTGCCTTGTGAAAAAATCAAAGCCTAATTGTGCACTGTAGTATAGCAAACAGAGAAGAACACCTTCCTTTGGTTCTATAAGAACATCTGTGTACTTAGGTAATTCGGTATTTGCAGGTGGTAGCTGAGCACCCGCAAGTGACAATGACTGCCTCAGTTAGTTTCAAAACCATATGAAGTATGACAGTATGGTAGGAATCTCTAGACCCCGAGACAGAATTTGTGTGAACATTCCCAGCTCCCATCAGATTCAGCTGTAGAAATGAGAGAGATGGAAAATGGCACAAAACTCCAAAGCTATAATTTTCTATTTATACCTCATGATGTGGCCTGACCTTGCATAACTCATAAACAAAAAAAAAATACCCCAACACTCCAGTAGCAAATCCTTACAATATAAAACACAGTCGGCTATTGAGGACTCGTCCATATTCGCTTTGGATTACAGTGCCACCTGTTGGTAACATGATAAAAAGTGATCTTCATGCTCTATGATTAGCTGGCCATCCTACCCATTATGTTTACATTATCAATTTATGTCTATATGTCTGCTTTTTGTTTGTCTCTATCCAGAAAATACAACACTATAACTGACATGGAACAACGGCAGCAGTATAAGGAGGATTTCTGTGCTGAATATGATGAGTACAGGGATCTCCATGAGCGTATTGGGAAAGTCACTGAAATATTTGTCCAGCTGGGGTCCAAGATAAAGACTCTGTCCCCTGGGACTCAAGAGTACAAGGTAGGGACATGTGAATGACATAACCCCTTAGGTGGAGGTAGAAATTAAATTACTGAATCTTCGTACTACATGAACAAACAAATTTGTTAATTGAACTTGAACAAAGCAAGATCCTGTACCGAGTGTGCATTACTGTGATTAATAAGTGTTTGTCAATCTTTTAGGTAATGGAGGATCAAATATTGGAGAAGTATAGGAAATATAAGAAGGTAAGAAATATGAAACTTTGTAATGCTTTAATCTTCTAAGCTTTTTTACTTTACTATAGGATTCTGTCCATGTTTTGTCTTCTTTCTGAGGATTGTTGAAAACCTTATTTCTTTGCTTCTTGTTGCAGAAGTTCCCTGGCTACCGGGAAGAGAAGAAGCGTTGCGAGTATCTCCATCGGAAACTGTCTCACATCAAAGGCTTGATTTTGGACTACGACCGCATTCAAACCCCTTCTTAGTACTCACTGCCCCATTCCCTCCTCCTTCCTTGTCTGGTTTCCATACGGACCAAAGGACTCCTCAATGGAGATGAAATAGGAGCAAGTCTGGTTCTCCTGGATGAACCTGAAGAAGCATTTTTCACTTTCTCCTCTGCACAGTGGTGGCAAAGATGTGGGGTTTTGGGATCGAGACCAAACCTTCACATGTAGGCCAAGACCTCCAACTCGTGAATAAACCCCTTTTAGCTTTTTTGTTTGTTTCCATTTGCTTGTTGTTGTAATAAAGTGTTGCATTTGTGCAAACGTGAGAGTAGAAAATGGTGAGACGTGACTTAAACCAAACTTTATTTTATACATTGGCTCACCCCTCCCATCCCTGTTTTATATGGGTTCATTGTACAATCTTAATTACTGGACATTGAGAGGAGAATAATCCCCATCCTATTTGCTGTGTCTGTGCTTTACTGCACTAAGCACACATTCTATTTTGATATTTTACTGAATGTACATCTTTAAACTTGTAAGATCATGACTTCAACAACAGGATTTTAATCACTGAATAAAATAAGGGAAATCTGAAATATTCAAGAACCTGGGTAAACATGCTGAGTTCTGTAGGATATTAGGGTAACACTTTCTGGGTGGATCGTTTCTGTAGATGATGGCTGATATCTGATTTAGGCCACATCTGTGCATCGCTGCTCTTTCAACATGATCTGGGATCCATTTCAGACAGAAGTTAGCCAAACCTAAAGGAAAGGTTGGGTCAGACCGAGGCGCAATTATAAATACAAGTTTGATTGTAATACATTATTTGATCTCAGCCTTAGGGGCCAGATTTTGATCTCATTTGTTTTATCTATGGGGCAGTAGAGAATTTTCGTCTGGGATTTTTCTATTTTATTTGGTCCAGGCCGAGACTTGGTATGTCTTGGAAATACTAGCCCAAAAGGATACTGCAGTAGTGATAATCCCATCAACTCTCTGTCCAGCACCAGGTGCTAAAACCACTACAGTACAGTGTCCCTAGCACATTATTATTATTATTATTATATGCATCCACAGCATACACAATCAAGTTTTTAAATCACATTAAATTTCATGTTTATTTAGGATTGTTCTTACGTTTTCTTTTTGTTGTATGATATATATATGTATATATATATATATATATGTATATATGTATATATATGT
>JAOXYF010000027.1:22416315-22433276 GCA_028565775.1 Sternarchorhynchus goeldii | reverse complement strand
TTTTACTACGTCCATCTGTTTCATTGAGCCAATGTCCATATTTATTGTTTATGGAAATGTAGTGATTTATGAGAAATGCACATCAATTCTCTTACAGGCCAGATATTTCACAGTGCAAAAGGGACATCTATTCTGATTTTCTTTTGATGGTGTTATCAAGCTTATTGCTGTACAAATGTGATTTATGCTCATTTTGTTGAAGGCTACTTGACTGACTAGAGTGTACCTTCATATCTTCTAAACCAGGTATCTCCAACTTTGCTCCTGAAGAGCTTCCATTTACTACAGCATTTATTTCTAATCCCAGAATGGGTTTCTCTCCAGGAATTAGGGCTGGATATATCTATATTGTATGCAAACTGCTTAATTAATATTGTTTTACAACCAACATAATGTTTTATTGTCAAGTGTGACATCTGGTAGAAATTGTGCGTCTAAAGGTACTCTTACTTCTCTTTAATTAGGTTCTTCTTTTAAAACAAAACATCCCCTAATTCAACAAAATGCTAAATATGGTCTTGTGTGCAGATGTATTATTTCTATATGTCCGGCTGTATGAGTCCTTGTCACGATCTGAAATCTCATTTTATCCACTTTCCTCACATGTATTTTTGGAAGTATTTTTGTGTTAGTTCTGTGCTTCGACATCTCTCTCATGGAGATGGCTAAGTTGTTATTTATGTCCCTGCAGTGTTAGTTCTCTCTACATCCCAGTCCAAATTTGATATCTGCGTGAAAACTGATAGAGTTGCCAAAATAGCATAGGTCTCTCTCTCTCTCTTACACACAAAATCTTTCTTTTTAATTGTAACAGTTTATGATGTTTTTTTTTCATGGGGCTACTTTATGTATTGATGTACAGTAGATGCCTTAAATAAACTGGACCACATTAACTTGACACACTGTATGAACTGAATCAATTCAGCAGGCAAAAGAACAATGCTAACATGTTCCAGCCACAGCAGGAAAATGTAGGCTTTTTGTCATGGATAAGATTGAGTCAGGCTACATTGGGTTTACAAAAGAAACAAATTCGGGAACTCTGAAGGAGTCAAAGATGGTGTCACTATTCACACAAGGTTGTATACCACACATGCCATTTCTAGTACTTTTATTAGTACTCCTAACTTAAAGACCAGTTAACTGGACATGGATTAAGTCTATTCTTGGATTAAAGAATATTTGCATTAGAAATTTGCATTTGCATTAGAAATTTGTTTAGCAGTTGACACAAATGGGATGTTTCTCAAGATAGATATAGGCCTTTAAGTGTAATAACACCCTTGTTTATCAAAAAGTAATATTTAATTAACATATAATAGCCATGACACAGAAAAACTCTAAAAACTGATTCAAATTCCATGTAAAAAGTAACTAAGATCTATGCTATAAATCATTGTTGCCCAGCAAAATTAGCCTATTGCCTCAGTTAATCATATTGCAATGATATTATAAAATTATTGTTTTATAGCTACTGGCTCAAATAATAGAATTTCCATGACATTCATTATTACTCCTTGGGACTTTTGAAATAATGGAATCATTGTGTAAAACATTTCTTTGAAATGGTGCATATAAGTCTTTTATTAAAATTTATTTTGTTTTCTGACATCTGCATAGACATAAAATTAAGCAGCCTCATTATGTACATAATGTTAACAGTAGACATACTGAATAGGCTAACAGAGTGAACAACTGTTCCTTGATTACATTAAAAATCTTATCTTTAATCTGTTGTACTACAACAAACTGAATAACAACATGTGCATTAATAAACGGAACATTTTTCTTCTAAGGCAGGCTTTGAAATATAATGAAACCACCATCAAGAATATAGCTTTGGTCATCGTATAACATCCCAAGTCTACTATAAAGTATACTGAAGGAAATTATATATGAGGCAGACTGCAGTTGCCTACCAAAAATACTGCTTTGTCTTTCATAGTGCATGTTTGCAGTATTAGTGCATTTCCATTTTACTACATTTATTTTTCAGACATATGAAAGCAATTCCAACTCCAGCCCTGCAGAGTTTATATCCGATTCTTATCCTACCACATCCAGTTAACCAAGCTTACCTTATCCAGTTAACCAAGGCCTTCGGGGGCACCTTGAGACCAGACTGAGATGTGTTAAAGTTAAACTCTGCAGAGCAGATCTACCTGTGAGAACTGAGCAGGGCACCTGAGAACCCAGTTCTGGTTCCTGTGACTAACTTCAATTTCCAAGGTGATAATGTGAAATACATCATCTAATCTGGGCAATATGAGAGCATTTCATATATAAGACGGTTCTATCTGGTAAACTAAGTGAGTACAAAGAGACAATAAGGCATGGTGTGCTCCCTTCCCTCACAGTTCATAGCTGACCAGCTCTAACTAGCATCACAGAAAACATTCACTGTTCCACAATGAAAATCAAGATGTCTCATGACTGCTGGGATTTGTAGTAATTGCTATAACCTTTAGCCTAAATGCACAAACATTCGAGCATTTAAGGCCAGTCTGCAAATCTCTACAACTGAATTATACTGTAGTCTTAAGTCTAGGACTAGATTTAAAAAGCATATTTCTTAGTGTTAGTTATAAACTCTACAAAGTCAGCATTGCCTCTGATCTTTTTCTTTCATATAAGACATGCCCTGTAGCTAATTTAACAGTGTGTACCAATCCAACTATATATGTATATCTAAGACAAACTACTGGTCTCCACATCATAGAAAGGTTGCATAATTCGCATTAATCTAATAGACCAACAGGTTTATATGTAATCCATCAAAAAAAAATCTAATTGACATTTTAAGCCTTGACCCTTCCTCTTCTCACCTTATGGCTTTATTTTCAGATTGGGCTTCAGAACTGATATGATCCCTATAATAGAGGAGACAAATCCACAGATCCCCACAACCCCTGCATTGGTCTGGTAAATTCCCAGCTTGTCTAGAGGAAGGAAAAGATCACATACGTTCTTGAGCGTGTCAAGAGCCACAGCTGGGTGACTTCTGAGGCTCTCGATGAGCAAGAGCAGAAACGCATCAAGTGGAGGAATAATGACACTACCCATGTCTATATCGTCACTAAGGTGCTGGTTGACCTTCTGCTGATATTGCCTATCCTGAGATGTCTTTACCATGAGCTGAGCAATCACATAAGCATCTCTGGCTAGACTCATCACTAACGAAAAAAAATAATATCTTGTGGCATTTAAGCTCCAACGGTCCTTATCGATGTCCTGGATGAGGCCGATACTTCTGGCCCAAAGAACATTATCACAAATGAAATAGAGCGCACGGTTGACATTGACCAGGGTGAGACAAAAACGCAGCACTGGGTCAGTGAGGTAAAGGGTTCTCTTGCCTGCATCGATGGAATTCATAGTACTTCCAAGCCTGAAAACTGAAAAAGAAAAATGAAGTTACCATTTGTTTTGCATTTATATGGCTACGCAGCATATTTGAATTGTTCAGTCATTATCTAACCATAATTTACAAAAATTTGGGATATTCACCGCTAATTAACGTAAAATTACAATAAATATTTCAGTAATTCAAAGGAAAAGTACAGAAGACTCTTTGGTATATTTCTCACACACAAAAAGTATGCATCCTGTTTAATTCAATAGTTATTACAGTTAAAAAAAAAACAACACAGCCCTAAGCATAGAAAGTAATTTGTAACCAGTTGCTGATTTGGTAATCACTGCTCTAGGTCTAATTTAATTCTATTAATCATTATAACTATATTCTTAGTAGTAAACTTTAAACTTTTTCATTCCCCAACCACGCACAGCACCCCCCCTCCTTCTTCCCAGGGGACTGTGAAAGGGGAAAGGATAACACCCAGAACAGAGTACCATCCATCACCGGGCATGCAGACATACAGTCACTCACAAACAAAACACACAACACACCAGGACAATTATGAGTAACCAACTGCCATGTTTGGGGACCTTTTTCAGGTTGTAGTAGGAAACTGTGGACCCCAGAAGAAACCCACTCAGATATAGGAGAGCATGGATGCTCCACCCAGATAGGAATACAAACATATTAATTAAGTATAGACTGCTGAATATGAATCTTTGATATTTTAGGTGAGCTTTAGATTGTGAATTCTGCTTGAGTTTGTACACTATGCTTAAACCTCATCTTAAAACCTAGGATTTTTTAAAAGGCTTTTGCACTCTTAGATAATCTGAAAAAGAATCTGGATCTGAACTATTGATCTTATCCAGACCTATAATAAATCCCTGACTTTATAGAATCTTCACTACACTTATAGGAAGAAAAACTATTGTCTTGTCCAGTTGAAGTCACTATACAAACTGTTGGACTTAACATGAATGTTCACATCATGAATGTTCACATCAGAAGAGCTCTCTCATTCTGTCTTGATCTAATTGTTCCATTGATCTAAGATGTTAAGGGGGTAATACACACTGACAACTTAAAGTAAATCTGCTTGAAATGCTAACTAATTTAACAATGTTAGACGTGTTCATCTCGCAGCCTCGACAAGTCGTAGTTTTGGCTGACGTCGAGTTCATAAAAATGTAACATTTATTCTGAAGAATATTACATTTCGCATGTGGACAGATTAAATATTTATTAGCCTGTGTGCTATATTAACAGTTCGTGGGTGCGCGTTTGTCAGTCGATATTCTAGCCAACGCGGATTAAATTCTGCCGTCATCAAGGCGGCTCATGCAGCGCCTGGCTTTGAAACCTACACCCGCGCATGCCATAGTGACGCCGCGTTAAATCGAACAATCCTGAAGTCTCCTTGCACGTCAGCCTCACAAATCTGACGTAATGACGTTGCCACTTAAGTATAAACTTCATGAGAGCGAAGTCCACAGTCCGGAGATCAAGCTTCGCCATTAGATTCCCCGTCTTGTTCTCTACAGAATCCTATGAATATCAGTCACGTGAAAAGGATGGACGGCGTTGTTCAAAGATGGAACTGATGTAGAACAAGCCATACAATGTTTGGGATTTTCTTAACCTTTCGGGTCGATAATGCCAAATAACTATGACATACACCGATGTACAAACTGTACAATCAATTGCTTGTTTATGAAGACACAGCCAAGACAATTAGACAATTTACACATTTCAGAAGTGTATGGTTGCGCCCACTGCTGACAGATTTGAACCATTAACATACAAACAGGGATGACTTAAACAAGTTTGCCTGTATAATAAGTATGCACAACTATGCACAACTATGCACAACACATAGCTTTTCTCAAAAATTTGGCTAATTTACTTAGGTCACATCACTTTTAACAAAATATGTATGCTTTTAAATCAATAATCTACAAAGAAGAAAGAATAATAAACTTGATATTATACACTCATATTAGGTTATTTGGTAGTAAGTTTGAAATTCAAATCTCTTCATCTCACTTTTCTTTAATCAGCTTCAACTCTGAGGGTACCTACTTATCAATCAGTGACACTTACGCTTCCGTCCTGAGCTCATGTTCGACTCCAAACTCTGCAACTTCTGCAACATTTTTTTCTTTGTCGGATCGTTTCGAAGTATGTACTTCGCCAAAGCGCATGCGTATTGGGTTGCTCTAAATACGAAGCCAAAAAAATAAGGTATACATAACCTGTACCTTCTGTCACAAGTGTGACAGCGAAATTGGTGTGTTTCTAAAACATGAAAAGGTTGCTAAAGTTAAAAGAACTTGAAAGCATTCACCTGAAAATACGATCCCTTCCTTGGCTTTGGTTGGTGAGGACGATGAATGATTCCATTTTAGCAGAACTCAGGCAGGTTAGTTAACTAGGTTACCTGATTGGTGGTTAGCTAAACCAGTTGCCTCAACGCGGTTGAAGTAAAGTTAGATAAGGTAACTCATCTGTTGTAATTTGTATGTGGTTACATAGGCTACTAATACGTTTAGACAGCTTCACTGTTAAAAAAGTTAAACCTGAATTTTCACCAGTGAGACTTCCAAAGTGTTCCGAAGTTCAACAGGTGAATACGCATGCAACATACTAAGCGCACGATGGGAAACAAACCCCGTTCCATCTTGGTTCCAGATAATAGTTCAATTCGAGTATTGTGCAGCCGTGAACATTTTAAACCTGATTGTTCTTACCACGATCAGATATCAGGGCACAAGAATCTTCTTGGTTTAGTTACCTATACCTCTTGAGGTTACATCTTTGTTACTTGGTATATAGCCGGCTATATAATCAACGAATGTAAGCACTAGTCATGCTCTTGATTATTGTTAGCGAAACAACTAACAAAAAAGTGCTCGAAATAGGTAGGCTATCCTCGTTTGACAGTTAACATTTATTGTTATTACAAAGCCTTACGGCTTTGGTTTTAGTACGGATATTTAAAGTGGGCGGACAAGGTCTAATTTACTTCCTGTAGTTTTTACTACAAAAAAACAAACCAAAACGGTGGGACTTGACACATAACGTCTTTATATATGTACATAGGTGATAAATGAGATACTGTCATTTAACTTTTGATAATGAAAAAGAATACATTATGCGTGGAAAACGTTATAAACTAGTTCATAGTAAATAAAAGTATAATAGTAAAATTTTATGAACTACTTAATAGCAAATAAAGAGAATATTTAATTAAGAACAAATGAGCTGCCATCACCCATAATTCATAATTAGTGAATTGTGATTTGTGTTTAGAATCTGTGCAAATTAATTGAAACAGTTATCATTTCACTGTGCAGTTACACTGCTGAACCTGCAGAGGGCATCAATGCCTGTTATAGTGAGGCTCTCAACATTAACCAGATTTAAAAAAAACAAAAAAACAACTTTGTCCCTAGTTCTGGTGAAATATTAGTTCATAGTTCAAGCAGTTCAGTAAACAACCACAAAATAGCTTTATTATCATTTTCCAAAAAGAAAAAAAAAAAAAACACGACACGAGCCACCTAACCTATGCATCACTTTTAACAAGTGTATTTATTACATGTGCAGGATCAATAACAACTGCCTTATGACTTATGTTTAATTTCTGTTTTATTAGATTTACAAGCCAAAAATAGAGCGCATGTAACGAGGTGTGAACCTAGGGAGACTGAGGAGGACCAAACAGACATTAAAAAATCTTTCTGGTGGCAGAAAGTGACACTTAGGATATTGTGTACATACAGGAATATGTATCATCTGAATCCTTCTGCAGTTATGTTAACGATTTGGCAGCAGAAGGTTGGTTGTCGCACACAAGTGGTTATCAGCCAATCGACTCTCCCATGTCGACCTACCGTAACCCCTAAGATAACACTTAGCAGTGGGGTGAAAGTTCCTCTCACTCATTGCTGAGTCAGTGGGTCAAGGATCACACTAAATGGCCAAAGTTAGTGTCTGGAAAAACAGTGTCCTGTACAAAAAGAAAATACATCCAGGAGTACATCTTCATGCATACAATTTCGAGAAACTGCACTTACATGGCATGGCACTTTTTCATTGTTTAATGTATGTTAGAGCAGAGTAAATCAATAGATCTACTGCTGCTAATATTTAGGTGTTTGTAAAAAAAAAAAAGTTTATTGGTTTAAATAATATTTCGTGCTGTTAGCCTAATTTACGGCTAACGCAGTAAAACATTTAATTTGTCCATTTAATAGTTTGCAACCATGAAGATCTCCATTTTGTCTCAAACAGTGCCTTCATTTTTCTGTTCTTTTTCTGACATCCAACAGCACAACATGGCATTTTTTTGTCAATATTCCATGGATCTCACCTGTGTCAGTGCAATTGTATCTGCTATTTTTCCATGGCGTAACCTCTCCAAATTGGTCTATACTTCTGTGAAACAGCTACATAAATATACACACATACACACACACACACACACGCATGCTGAGAACCAGTCTGACAGAATGGTTGAGATGCCCGTGTACATGATTGACGTGGCGTGCGAGAAGTCGGGACTTATAAAGAATGGTCAAAGGAATGCAAAAAGACAGCTGCATGGGGTATGGTGACTATAGAAAGAAAATGTCAACTTGAAACGAAAAGCCAAATCCCAGACATTTTAGACACATTTTTAGGTCCCACAAAGAGGAGATATCTGGGGAGGGGGGTATATGGGAGGGAAGAGGACATAAGAGGACATATGGTCACCACAGAAAATGCCACCATTGTACATTATTGGGATTTCAAAGCACAACACAACCCATCCATGCTTCACAATATTACTGCAGGTCTGTGACTGTCATTGTACACACTTTTGATGGCGCAGCATAATTCACAATGAGGAGAATATAACAGGAAATTATTGGATTAGGACTACAGTAGTACTTTTAAAGCAAACTCAGATCAGGAATTAGCATTTTAGAGTTTATATTGGATGGCTTGGTTTACGTACATGGCTGGATATACCGTAAGAGGTGAAGTTTGAACTACATGACAAGGAATTGAGGCAGAGATTGGAAAAGTGTGCTGTTGTATGTGATACCATGGAGAGCAGGGAAGGCTACCTTCAAATTGCTTTCTTTTACATATTTACATGCCTGTTTAGCATTGTAATAACTAACTTAAAACAAAACACTATGCAATTATGTCAATTTATTTAAGACTGATAGATGTGTGTTATTATTTGCTTCCATCAGTGTCATCTGAGTAATGTCTGTTCCCTGTGAAGTTTGCTTTTAGTTTGTTTTTCCTCATAAAGCCCCACATTAGATTAGGTATGGCAAAACTGTTCAAAGTGATCTTATAAAAAGACTGTCCTTAGGTGGAATATGAATGCTGTTTCCCTAAAGTATCGATGCATGGGTGTACTGATAGGCTTTTAATATGTTGTGTAAATATGGATGTCAATAGTATCAATTAGAAACAATGTTTTTGTTTGATTTAGCTCTGATTATGGCTCTAACTACACAAAACCAACCAATCAAAACATACCTCACAGTCAACTGTGAAGAACATACAAGAATGGAATGGCCTTCACAGTCCCTAGACTTGAATAGTTTAAAATCTGTGGGGAAAATCTAAAACATGCAGTGAATGTAAGACAACCTATGGGTTTTGCTCTGCCAGAAACATTCTGCAAGGTAGAAAAAGGTAAAAATCAAAATGCAAGATCTGAAAGATCTTAGGGTATGTTTGGAATCTGTGATCTGTGAATCAAGTACTGACAGTATTTGCACATGCCACATTTAATGTTTTTTTTCCAATATGTTAAATTTAGCAAATACATAATAATTGTGCTCTGAAATATGCAGAAATATTTCGCGGTAATGTTTTCACCTTGCAGAGGTTTTATTAATTTCTTCTCACTTAGAGATTCAGCAGAACATAGAAAACCTACCAGGGGTGACCAAACTTTGCATACAGCTGTGTTCTAGATTTTCCCAGCCTTCTCAAGTAATAACTCTGAAATAAAAATGTTGTTCTTATTGTTACATACTCTCTAGGCTATATGAACCATCTTAAACCATCAGAGGTCTCTGTCATGGTCTACAAAGATCTATTTTCCAAACTTGATGGTCTCTTCAGACTGCCCTGTGTCTCTGTAGGTAAAGATGAAGTCCTCTGGGGAAAAGCAGTTTCAGGAGCAGCTACAGAAACAAGAAACTTCTCTAAATGCAATCCTCCCAGGCTGTGGAGAAATTAGTTTAGTTGAATTTGATTTGCAAAATGTAAACAGATGACCATACCTTAACTTATAATTTGTGTTCAAGTAAATAAAGCAATTGGAAAAAAATGTTAAAAAAGAAAAACGAAAGTGAAAAACAGCAGCGAAGAAAAGAGAGTATGAATCAAAGTGTCCTGGATTTCTTTATTCTATTTGCAGGTGTGGTTTTGGCTGTAGTCATCATGGACTTCAGCTTCCTTCTCATTCAAATTTTCTTTCAGGTTTTTAATATGTTGTACATACTGTTGTACAACATGTTGTACAGTGCACAAACAGAGCAGCAGTTGTGAGCTCGAGAATAAGCTTCTCAATGCAATCTTCTAGGCTTTTTACAGAAGGACAGTATGAATGTTTTTTTTTTCACATTTGTGTGCACACAGAATATGAATATTTGTGTGTCAGAGCTGGGTGTTAACTTGTTGCACTTGTCATAGTTCCTGGAATGGACTTAAGGGACAGAGCAGCCAGTTCCCCACATTCTGAAGTGTTCTCCAATGTGTTCTCCACAAAAAGCCTCAAATGCTTTTATAGCAACGCACCAGCGTTTGGGATGCTTGTACCACAGACCAAAAAATAATCAGTTTTTTAAGTGCACTTAAGGGTTCTTTTCCCATGAGAGGCCTCAGTGAAGTTCCACATTACTGTCTCAAAGCATTTCATAAAAGGCTGATCTTCACCCTAGCTATCAGTGTAGCCCTCTTAATTTCTATCATATAAAATCATGACGGTATTAATGATGTAATATAAACTAAAAGAAACTTGTGAATTTTTTCTATAAAGACCTCACAAGATTAAGAATTTTATTGCTTTGTAGACCTCAAGTGAAGCAGGTAATGCTCCATATAGAATGGCTGCTTTAGGACGGACTGGACTGAGAATACTCTACAATGAGACCATCTTTTTGTATTCTGTTTTCTTCACTCTCCTCTATGGATAAGGAATAAGACTTTAGTACATGGTAAAAGCATCCTATCACAACAGTATCCATAAGCATGGAAACATTCGAAAGATCAAGTCTTGTTTTTGTTTGCAATGACATTGTTGTATGAAACATAAGCAGTTCTAACAACATTGACAGTGTAGGCATCTGTGCAAGTTCATTAGACGTCTGTGCAAGTTCTTTCAGCATAATATCAGCTGTCCTGCAAAGAAAATTTGGAGGAATCTACACACTGCTACTGCAAGACAGGTTGTTCCTGTAGATTTGTGATCTACATGGAAGGAACTGTATGAGGGAGACAATGCTGTATACACAACACCAAGAAACACAAGACATTCAATTTAGGAATTACACAAGACATTTTATTACACAAGACATTCCATTTGGGAACGAAGGCATTTTGTGGATGGCAAAGAACATAAAATATGGAAAAAGATTGTCAAGAGCCACATTAAATCCATGCTGTTGTCCAGACACACTGAAACCCTACCAGGCAACTCTGGATAGGAGTCATGTCTACATCAAGAAAAGAAATAGAAGACAAAAGGTAAAAAAAAAAAAATACAGTACACCCTTGCCTCCCTCTGGTGGTGGCCTGAGGCTCAACCGTCTAATTCCAAATAAATCCGACTAAACTGCATCCGTGTAGACAATTGCAATATGCTGTTTTCATGTTTTTAATGAAACATCTCGGCATCATCTTATACAACTTAAAGCTCCCCTGTCTTGTTTCTCTCACCTTTTTCTTGCTTTCTTAAAGATATGTTTGAAACGCAACAAATCGATAAAATGGTTGTGAATTTTGTGAATGTGAATCATCTTACACTAAAGGTTCTGGGTGTATTTCTGGAGAACAAAGATGATGATGATGATGATGATGACAAAACTGAAGCTGTATTATTTGCTGATTGAGAAGTGCACATTTGTTTCCCACTACGTAGCATAGCATGACTTTAAAACATGTAAAACAAGGGCACATCTGGAGGTTTAATGTTACAAGTCTGCCATGTGACTGAATATTTATCACGAGGGATAAAGTGCTTAGAAGGACACTAATGGAACATCAGTCAGAATTGGTGACAGCCCTCAGACAGAAAGAAAAAAATGTATTGTCTTACTGAACAGGAAAGCCAACTTAGAATAAATGACAAAAAACTGCTTAGTTGAAGAGGAAACCATATGAAGTATGGATAAATCAATACAAGAGACCTTTAATGCTGTTGGAATGCAAACATGTACAGTCAACTTGTGTTCAGTTGCATATTCCAGTGTTAGGATCTCTTACAAAGCAGAGGGGTAGAGATCAGAAAGATGCAAATGTTAATCATCCATATTTGCAGTGTTTTACTGCTTACATTTTCTGTGATAGATTTCATGATGAGAGTGTAGTATTAGGTCATTTACATAGGTAGAATCTTTTATAGACCCTGTTCTCCAGGGTCATAAAAATAAAGTAAACATTTCTGGAGGTGTCAAGCAATCTGTCGTGTCTCCCACTCCACATAAGATTTATTGTATTTATTATTTCACTAAAATTAGCCTGGAACAGTAGAATATTGTGCTGTTATTATCTGCTAAATGTCACTTTCCACATCATAAACATCAGTAGACTACTGTCATTTGCTTTGGAAAAGGCAGAAAACTTTGGAACTGGAATTTTGAATTGTCTCTCAAAATATATTACAAACTAAATATATTATGAATTTTGTATGAATTGTGTTGCACTTTGATGAGACTTGTTTTGCTCAAGATGGTGCAGGTGTATATATCATCAATATTGCAACAATACACAGATGTTTCTCTATCGGCTGAGAAAAGTTACCTCACAAACTGTACTGAGAGTTTAAAATCACTGAAGCTTCAGACATTGATGATTTCAGTGAGCCTATTGTAGAAGTTGAATCTACACATACACAAAATTACAATGTTTTTGTCATTATGGAAGTTTTAATCAATTACTGTGAATTTACATGAAAGTCATGTGAAATGAAGAGTCTCTAGGTAGTTAAGATAAGTAGTTATTGAAAAATCAGTGTACATCACATCTATATCTATTTAATGTTGACACGCATTTGGATGAACTTTTGGGGGGGGTGACATTTATACTGAGCTGGGAGCCAGGAGCTAATCAGGACTCATTAGCCTGATCTCCATCAGGTGGTTCCACACTATATAATAACTGCATCCCAAGGCTGCAGCTGACATGGGATATATCCTCAATAGTTTAAAAACTGTCCTATTAAGATTCATTCTTAGTAGCCTGTTGTTCGCACAAATGGAGCAGTCAAACTTAAGCAAAAAGTTTTCTTTCAGAACTATATTCCCTCACCCTTCAAGTGCTCTGCACATATGAGAATTTCTTCAAGACTGATGGAGAAGCTTCATAGGCAGCTGCCTCATGGAGCTGGAGAACACCAACAGTATGGAGCTGAGTACAGTAAAGAGTGGCTACTTTAAAAAATCTAAAACAAATATTGTCTATCATTTCAAACAGCTCCAAATGTAGGCTGTATTTCTAGATTTCCGGCTGTTTGTCAGTCTACCCCAGGCACCTCTTCCATAGTGTGATGGGTAAGGTTGGGATCCTTGACTAAGGATTTGATACCCAGACTGGGCTAAATAGGTGTGCCTCACTCCTGTCATCACTAAGCCCCTCTCCTCCTTCCTCTGTAATATGCCCAGTTTCTTTCACCTTCTCAGTAGTGTAGTGTAGTGGGCCCACTCCTTCAGTTCTATCCCCTTCCTTATCCACTTCACCTTTCAGTTGACTTATGCCACTTTTCTCCATTCCTCTTCCCTGGAGCACAAAAAATAAAAGCCCAGTGTTTAATCCAATTCAAAGACAAAAATGACATTTTTAAAAAGAATTTACCCTATTCACAAGCTAGAGAGGCATTGAAGAGTGAGGCTGAAAAAATTTGAAGACTTCCTCAATAATTTAGCACTTTGTTTTTGTGATGAAGAATACCACAACACAAAAGCATAAATAAAGTTGAAGTGCAGCCAAGACGAAGTTTCATAATGAGAGAAGAAAACCTTCAAGTTTCAAGTTTGCAATTCTTAATATGTAAATATAAACCACATAATTCCAAAGGCCCCAGCGATTAGGAGATTTTATTATTTTCTCATGGATGATAGGAGATTCCTTTTTACCCCAGTTTGATATAAAACTGGAATGTCCTGAAACATGAAGAATTGCCTTCTTTTTTACATTCTTATCACAGGTATCAATGATACAGTGAAAAAGCAAAAGAATACAGACAGGTCAAAAGGGTCTAAAAAAGACTTTCAAATATTTTTCCTTTGCTCCATGTGTCAGTCATACTTGGACACTGTCTGTAGACGATGCTTGTAAAGGAAACATTTCCAGTTCTTTTCAAATGACATTTATATTTGTTAGGGAAAAAAATCACACTACACAAAAAGTCACACTACACACTACAACTATTTAAAGCTCGTCTTAAGCTCTTCCAAGCAAATTTCCCCTGAAGTTCTTCTGCCCCTGTACATATGCTGAACAGTGACAGTATTAAAGCCACTGACAGGTGAAGTGAATAACATTTAATTATCGTGTTACACTGACACATGTCAAGGGATGAGATATATTAGGTAGCAAATAAAAAGTCACCTCTTGAAGCTGATGTGTTGGAAACAGGACAAATGAGCAAGTATAAGGATGTATAAGGAGCAACTTTGAGAAGGGCCGAACTGCTAGATTAACTAGCTAGCCACTCCCTCTGTCGTTGTTTTGCTAGCTATGAAACCAGCTAGCTCACTAGTGATTTTCCGACTGCGTATGCAATTATTTATTAAAAATACGACCTCAAAATACCAAATGAATCTGGGGAAAAGGCAACTCCAGAGGTGTTGAAGAGTTTAAATTCTCCGAAAATGTTTGCTCGATTGTTTAATTGTATGTGTAAAATTGAACTGATTTCTCGTAGCTGCTATAGACTGTCAAATTTATTTCCATTTCCCGACAATGAAAAATCAGACGTTAGAGTAAATGTGAGGGATTAACGTTGGTTTCGCTGTGCATTATGCAATTGTAAAATGAATCGACTAAAAATAAATTACTTTGCACATCCTCACTCGAAAGCCTTTTTTCTAAGGTAATTGTTATTACAATGTGACTGTTGCTAAAGACTTTAGCGGTACTGGTTTCTTCTGAGGTAAAAGCAAACAAAAAAGTAAAATCTTCATAATTTGACTTCGACGCCATTGGGATACATGACAAAAGAACAAGTGAGTGCCACAAAAAAGTAATGATGTAATGGGGCTTTTAATGAATACGTGTTGTATAGTCCTTTGTGGCTATCCAGTACGTACAGCTTAAGCATCTTGGTGTCTTCAGAAAATCACAATGAGACGCAATGTTGACATTCTGTTCATTGTATATACAAGTCTGTGGTGAAAACAGTGCATCGCAGGTTGCTGCATGTGGAGCTTGTGTAGCTGCAGAGCAGAGCGCCCATGCTGACCCCTGTGCACCACTGAAAGCACCTATAATGGGATGTGTAGGATTGGACCATGGAGCAAATGGAAGAAGGTCGACTAGTCTAAAATGCTGAAGGTAAGTGGAAAGTGGTGATGAGTCACCTTTTTTGTTTAGACTAGTACATGTGTCAGGAAGAGATGGTACCAGAATGCAGTATGGGAAGAAAACAAGCACGTGGAGGTGTTTTGATGGTTTGTTAAATGTTTTTCTGCCTACCTAAATATTGTTTCAGACTAGGTAAATTTTTTCATGGCAATCGTATTCCTTAATGGCTGTGGCCTTTCAGCAGCATAATGCCACAGGGCAAAAGTTGTTTAGGAATGGGTTGAGAAACATGAATAAGTGTTCATGGTGTTGAATGGGCCTCCAATTCCCCCAGATCTCAGCCCAGTTGAACATGTGTTGAATGTTCTGGAAAGGCAAATCTGATCCACAGAGGCTCTGTTGCGTGCCTTACAATGGCAGACTATCAGACTTTTGCATTTTGTTCTGATTGAAAATGCATGAATTACATGAAAATTTACAGCAAAAGGGATCTCCACAATGTCACAGTGATGCATACAGATCACAGAAGTCAGTTGTTTGAGTGTGAATATACGGAGATCATAAAATCCATTATTTTTTCTTTGCAGTATTTATTTTGAAAGACAATTGCACTTGAAATTGCTTTTAAACATGCATTGATGATATATTGGTTTGCTGGTATATCTATGTTTACTTATCCATTCATCCATCCATTCATATTCCACCGCTTATCTGGGTTTGGGTCGCATGGGCAGAAGCCTAAGCAAAGTGGTCTAGACCTCCCTCTCTCCTGCAACATCCTTCAGCTCTTTGGGGGGGGGATACCCAGGATAGTCGAGAGATGTAAATCCCTCCAACATGTCCTTTGACTCCCTCCACCACTTGGCTGTTCCAAGAAATTCTGTCCATAAAAGTTCTGAACACAATCGGTGACGAAGGGCATCCCTGGCAGAGTCCAACCCCAACTGACTTACTACCGGCCATGCGAACCAAGCTCCTGCTCTGTTTTGTAGAGGGACTGAATGGCCTATAGCAGCGAGCCACATACCCTGTACCCCCAAAGAACCCCCGAAGGATGCGATTGGATGGCTTCTCCAAATCTACAAAGCGCATGTGGACTGGTTGGGCAAACTCCCATGTACCTTTCAGGACCCTTACAAGGGTGAAGAGGTGGTCCAGTGTTCCACGACCAGAGCAAAAGCCCCATTGTTCCTATTGTAACTGAGATTCGACTATCAGCCGGACTCTCTTCTCCAATACCCCTGCATAGGGAGGCTAAGGAGTGTGATCCTCCATGTTGAGGTGAGCTCAACTATATCTAGTTGTTATCTCTCAACTTCACACACCAGCTCAGGCTCCTTCCTTACCAGAGAGGTCATGTTCCATGTTCCTAGAGCCAGTTTCAGAAGCCAAGGATCAGAACTCCAGGGTCCCTGCCTTCAGCTGCCACCCGATTCACGAAGCACTGAACTTCCATACCTAACTCTCCCATGGGTGGTGTGTCCATGGGAGAGTGAGCCCATGTAACTTATTCAGGCTGAGCCCAGCTGGGCCCAGTGGGTGGAGATCCAGCCACCAGGCACTAGTCGAGGAGACCCTCCCACAGGCCTGGCTCCAGGGTGAGGCCCCGGTAACCCTGATCTGAAGCTGGTCCTGTTGGCTTCAATCTTTGGGGGGTTATGGATCACCCTTTGTCTGGCCCATCACCTAGGGCCCATTTGCCTTGGGAGACCCTACCAGGAGTTTTTTGCCCCTGACAACATACACTATATTGCTAAAAGTATTCAGTTACCTTCCTTGACTCACATATAAGCTTAAGTGACATCCCATTCCTAATCCATAGGGTTCAATATGACGTTGGTCCACC
>JAOXYF010000027.1:22345759-22406432 GCA_028565775.1 Sternarchorhynchus goeldii | reverse complement strand
TATATGTATATGTACTAATTTGTACTAATTAAAATGTATAGTATTTATTGGATGAATATTTTATGCTCCATTGACAACCTCCATTTTCTTACAGATATTACCATTTTTCATAAAAAGTAAGATATTTGTAAGAAGTTCACAGGTGTAAGAGGAATGAACTGTTCAAATTATGCACATGGACCAGTGTACAAAATTCTAATTAAATGAAGCTGACTGCTGTGATTCAATATATAGCCCATTAGATTCATGATGTCTGACCGAGAACAGTTGTGCATCAGGGCAGAATGATACGATTTAAGACTATAATGCTATAATGAAACGACTGATCTCATCAGAAGTGGAAGTTTCCTAAATAGTTTTCTTACAGCATAGCAATTGATTTGAGTGTTTTGCACTTTTATCTAGATTTCTTTCAACAAAACAGGCAGTGTTTTTCATTTCTCAGCATTACTATTTGCCTAACATTTTACTAACCCTACAAGCACTTTATGTAAGTTTGTTATAAGATGAATTATTGCATCAGATAAAGTGCAGAGTTCTTGTAAATCCAGTTGAACTATTATGACAATGGAACTACGTTATGTAAAAGTAATGACATCAATGTTTTTTTTTTCTACACAAAATATTTATGGAAAAAAGCCATGTGTTAAATGTGTAACATTCTGTTATTCTTTTCATCTCGAATATTTATTCAGAGAATCACTATATACTGTACATACAATTCTGAAATTTGCCACAAAATCAGTATGACACTTTCTAAGGTATAAATATAATTTCTATTGCAACTATGAAATAATTGCAGTGAAACAAATGAGATATATAATTCCATGCACACAATAATACTCAGATGATCTTGTATTATTTGCTCAGTAATTTGAAGAAAGAAAGAAAAAAAAACCATGTTCACATGCACAGTAGAAAGACATATAAGCAAAAATATATATATATTCTTTTGACGATCACAAGGTCTTAAAGAGTATATTAAAGTTAGCTATCTTATTTATGTCACAGCACTAACGTAACTTTGCTTATTTGTTTTACATGCTGACAGAGAATTCTTGCACCAAACTCTGGCACACACTCATCTCTTCTGTCCAAAAGATTATGCATTTCATGCCCAAAATGGAAATGAAGGAAGAAAATTTTCTCTCGGTGTGCTCACTGGCTTATCACATTTCTCCCAGCTGAAGCATTCAAGTGGCTCTTATTGTCCAAATGAGATATATTTAAGA
This sequence comes from Sternarchorhynchus goeldii, assembly GCA_028565775.1. Taxonomy (NCBI): domain Eukaryota; kingdom Metazoa; phylum Chordata; class Actinopteri; order Gymnotiformes; family Apteronotidae; genus Sternarchorhynchus; species Sternarchorhynchus goeldii. The sequence continues at coordinate 22,405,200 of JAOXYF010000027.1, read as the reverse complement.
CACAACAAATATAAACGGCATAACTAGAGGAAATTATAGACCACTCACTCTAAAAGAAACACCATTTTTTCTTTATGTGGGAAAACATCTTTTTTTCATGATCTATTGTTATAAGATTGGTAGGACAAAATGCAATTTTTACAATTTAAAGTGCATTCAGCATAAAGTACAATGCCGAACATTTGCTGAAAATGCTGAATGCTGAAAAGGGAATCCACAGTGGATTTATTCTGCAGCACAGGGGTAAAATTATTTACTTTTGAGAGTGCTGCAACACAATAACAAGCTAACAAGCTGTTAGAGCTGGGAATGTTCTAATAGTCTGAATATTTACACTATATTTGTGAGTTTATATTTGGTAAACAAAATACTCTGTATGATCAGTTCTGTATAACTTAATAGATTGCTTTCCAACTTCTAAAGACTACCATCCAAATTTAATTTGATCTTGTCTTTAGTCAGTAGTCTATTTTGTAACCTCAGGTGCACGTAAAGTAGTCCACTCTGTTGTCAGAAAATAGGGTTGGACATTATCAGGGTTGGACATTATCAGTGTCTCCTAGCACATCACAGTCATTAATCTCTAGTCAGATCACACTTTCAGGAGCTATCTGATTCCTCTCTCCATCACCCCTGTTGTGCACTATCAAAATGCTCCTTTGTGGCCCTGGCTTTTTGCCCTCCTTGCCTTCTTTTGCCTCCATTCCGTGACCTTCCTGGGTAAACTTTCTCATTCGCAAAGGAGACGGTGAGCATTTCAAAGAGCCAGTTAGGACCGTGTTGCTCTCTGGTTCAGCTAGCATGGCTCTGCCGTGCCGATAGTGATTAAGTCCCTTGCGGAAATGGATGGTGAAGAGGCCGTAAGTGATGGGGTCCAGGATGGCACTGAAGAGGCCAAAAATAAAAAGAATGTGAGTGAGTGAGTGGGAAACAGTCTCCTCCAAGTCATCAGGGAGAAACCAGTACCACAGGCCCAAGAGGTAGTATGGTGTCCAGCAAACAATGAAGGATGTAACAATGACGATGCTCATTTTCAAAGTCCTCATGCGTGCCTTTGGAATGTTGTTGATGGAACGTCGCAGATGGACTCCTTTTGAAGACTCTGCAGGAAAGACGATATATTTTATAACTGTAATCATTTAGGTTCATGACATATCTTTTTCTCAACAACCTTAACACGAATTATGATAAATGAATAGGAAACGAGAACATTATTGCCAAACGATCTCTGGTCATTTTCATTTCATATTAGCAATATTAGTACTTCTGAGAGGCATTCTCTTTTAAGCCAAGAGAAGAAATTAATATATGCAAGATTTCATGAGGCTTTTAGGTCAAGTGTCTTTTCAAACATTAAAATTATCTGAGGCAATTAAGCATGAAAATAATGATAATAATTATGGCCAAAATATTGTTCCTGAACTAATAATAATAACAGTTTCTGCTCTGCAGTAATTATCTTTATAGCTCTAGTTAGTGTTTGTGACTTAATTATGACCTACTGTTTCCTTTGGTCATTCTCTGAGAGATTTCCACCAAGATACGTGTATAACAGAAGATCATGATGACCAAAGGCAGTAGAAACAGGCACACAAAGGTGAACATGTTGTAGAGGGTCTCCTGCCAGTGTCTGACGAAACTCCCTCGTGTGGTGCACTGTGTAAAGTTGGTCGGAACTGTGATTGTCACACTGTGAAATATGAACATCTGTGGGGGAACAGAAAGATGTCTTACCATAACAGGGCTGACATGTAAAAGACAATATTAAAGAGAGAATATTCATCTTAGAAATATCCGGTTCTAAGCAACCAAAAATGTATTTTGATAAGAATGAGGGATTTTATTGGTTGACTGTATATGGATAAAATGCAGCCCTTAACTTTAATAAGTGAATGACCATGAACAGCTGTGTGCCATGCCCTTATCCCAGCAAGGGATGTTCAATATGTTCAGTAGAGAGAACAACATTAATATGAAATAGAGATCAATCAGTTGTATTAATATTGTCTGGCTGATTGCTATTTATATTATGATGTAAAATCAACAGCTATCTGCAGCTCCTGTGAGTCCAGTGTCTCCTTGTGATTAAAGACCTAAAGTCACATCATACATTTAAGCTCAGATTTTAAAGGACAAGAACAAAGTAGAAAAGAGTAACAGTCCATGTATTCATTTATACTCAAAGCAATAAAATATGAAGACAAAGTTTAGTAAAGGTATATATTTATTCTGGCCTTTGGGTTTTTCCAGTGATTGCAATGTACTCTACTCAAAGATTAAACGCAGGAGAAAAAAGAAAGAAAAAAAAATATATATATATTCCTGATTGCTTACCTGAGGGATGGATAGTATGAAGCTCATGAGCCAGGCAGCACTCAGCATTACCTTGCTCTTCTTTTTGGCCTCACTGATGCCCAGTGGGTTGAGGATGGCTGAGTGGCGGTCCAGGCTGATCACCACGGTAACGAAAGCGCAGGAGTACATGGCCACCAGCTTGAGGAACATGAGAAGGCGGCAGGCCAGGTCGCCGGCCTGCCACTGCACCGTGATGTTCCAAGCCGCGTCCACGGGCATGACGATGAAGGTCACCAGCAGGTCGGCCACGGTCAGGTTGATGATGAGGATGCGCACGTGAGACTTGCGACGTGTGCTTGTGCTGGCCGCCCACAGCACGGCCAGGTTGCATGCAGCCGAGGCGGCGCACAGGGTGAAGGTGATGACCACACGGGCCTTGGCCGCCGTCGTGAAGGTGGGCAGCCGGAGGGCCGCCTGCTCCTCGCTCCTGCTGCAGGCGCCGTAGTCACAGCTAGAATTCAGGGTGCCATTTGCCCGCTGCTCCAGCGTGGCAGCAACACTGGGAGAACTGTGGTTCATCTCTAAAGTAGTGGGGAGAAGGCTGGTTTCAGTTTTTTCTCTTCATCTGACATAAGGTTGATGGTAGGACAATGGAAAGAAGAACTGCATGGCAAAGAAGAGCTCTTGCACATTATTTTACTTACATTCCAAATTCATGCTTTTGAGAAAAAAAATATTAGTAGAAACTTAGTTTTGCCATAATATCAAGTGTGCAATTATCCAGCCTGAAGAAGCAGATGGTAGAAGATTGAAAGTGTAGAGGGGGTCTTCAGCTGGGATTCAGGGCTGACATCCAGGTGTTATGTGCTGTCAGCAGATGGGGGCGGAGGAGAATACAACTCATGTATTCTGACTGGTAGCATAAGCACAGGTTCATATATTCTAACTGGCAGAGGAGTATGGCATAGTCTTTTTTTTTTAATCACGTTGCAGTTTGCAACAGGCTTTATACATGATCATCAGAGAAGGTGTGGGCGATACACGGAGGAATTTGCATATATTAGACAGACAATAATTAACCATAAATAAACTGAAAGTAAATGGAGAAAAATGCATTACTTTAAACATATCAGTAGTTTGCTAACAAGACAACGAGGTACAGGATTTCTACAGAGCATAAATAAATGCTGACATAAAAAAAAAAACGATCAGTGACGGGTTATCAAATATCCCTCAAGGACCCCGAGAGAAAGCAGGAAATATAAGATTTATTACAGTCGTAAATTTATCTCGTTTAAGATTGACAATAAATATTAAGGTTATATAGAGGAACAGAGAAAGCCTAACAAGTCAACAGTCAGTTTGAAAAGCTATGCGTAAAGAGCCGAACTTATTTTAATTCAAACACATGAGAAAATACATATACTAGCACAAGCACCAAAATGGTTTTAATCAGTCAATGCGATGAATTAACTTTTTTTAAATAAGGATGCAGTTAACAGCGGTCAAATGTGTCCTGTTACGAACGTGCTGCTATATAATACTTTGACTATTGGTACTATTGGTAGTTTATTTAACCATATTAGACTCACCTGGTAACTCTAAATGTATACTATCAAAGTATTTTTTGCATTCGGTACAGAATCCAACGACCTTGAATCACGTATCCGTGCTTCAGACAGGATTCTTCGGAAAATCAATAGCCAAGCGTCAAAACACCCTTCTTGAATCTAGTGTCACGCTCAAGTCCAGTTAGAAGGAGCACAAATTCAGAAAACGTGGGGCGCAGGTGTGTATCGCAGTTGTTATCCAAGGGGACACCTGTTCATTGAATTGTCTTACTGAAGATTTGCAATAAAACGCAAAATATAATAATAAGGTACGTTCAAAGTTAAGACGAAACAAAAATGCCTAGAAATTTGTCTAGACAAACATATTTTCTTTATAACCGAAATAAACATTGAAATTGAAAGTACAACAAAACATAGCACAGTAATTGGTTACATAGTGCATTGAAACGAAATGTCTTCAGGGTCGGCGTGTCCAGACCAAGTACGAAGTCTACAGACGTTCACTCCGTCGGTGTAGTCCTCAAGTCTTCAGACATGCGCCCCAAATCCCTCGAGCGTCGCTTTATTCTACTCCTCCACCCCCAAGCCACATCCTTTGTAGACCACTAGCGTAAACGCCATACTTTGCGGGTTATCACAGTTCAGTCCTTTACGTTGTCTGTATAAAAAATAAAACACTCTTGCTTTGAGTTTCACATGATCACATATTTTAAACGAACGATGAAAGACTATGGTACAAGTAAGCTCATATGTAACAGGCGCTTCGAATGGATGAAAGTATAATTCGATTTTAATGCTAAAGTATAAAAAGCTAATAGTCACTGCGCCCAGTGTTGAACTTCCTCTAGTCACCCTACCACAGGCAATACGCCATCTTTTAACCTATTCCAGGTGGCACCGAAGTGCACTATGTGCGCATTAAAAATTAATCAAAGATGATAACAGATGTTAATCAAAATGAACTAACCAAACACGAAATAAGACACCACAATATAAGCAAACACTTTAATTTTGCAGAGACTATACTGAAAGTAATTTACATGTCATTTACAGACACCCCCACGTATAAAATGCACAGTAAACATAATGGTGTAGACAAAGAATTTGAAGATTTGTTTGAGAGGGATTTGGATTTTCTTAGAGGGATTAAAACAATTTCACACGATTCTGACCACGTTAAACTGGATAACTATGTTTTTGTGAAATGTAATTGCATAATTAAAATGTTATTATTTACACGTTCCCGTTTTCATTCTCACTAAGCCATATTAAGACTGAACATTTTAAAATATTTCTCAAAATTCCGGTATGGCATTATTGAGTTGGACAGGTCTTTTGTTCACTGGGAGTGTTCCTGGGGTAAGACATAAAAGCTTGTCATCTCCGTTATAACCTCCGCTTGTCAGGTTATAAAATCTCTGGAGTGTGGCAATCAATACTAGTACTTCAGCAGTTGATGTTACTGATTTATTTTGGTGTACCAACTGGCAAAAGATATGATGTAATACTGTCGTAAAAATCTACTTATATATACTAAAAATATATACTTATATTTAAAATATAAGTATATATATTGTATATTTTAAATATATACTTATATTTAAAATATACAATACTTTGCATTGTAGCGGTTACTCTAAAGTGTCTGTAGATAGAATAAAATCACTGGCTGCAGCAAAACACTTGTTGACTCAAGAGCTCAAAGATTTATTCCAACCAAATAGCAAATCGGGTTAAAGAACGTAGACTTGGACAGTGAAGGAAAAAAAAAAACTTGGAGAAATATGTAGAATACTACTGCACAACGATTCATTTGCAGTGCAGTATAACACTGCACTTCAAACACAGTCAAATACAGCGAAGTTTAGGAGATTTTTTTAAAATACAATTAAAAGTTACCTGTGATGATCAGGTTGAAGTCAGTTACAAGACATGAAAAGAATTCATTACATCACCCTGGAGTGCATGCATGATGGCTTTGTTCACAATCAGCTAATATATTTTCAGTTCATTTATGGATAATTTACTAATGCTTGGAGAACTCATGTGTGACAAAGCATCAGAGAGTGGCAAAAATATATAATATATTTATTTAGAATGTAATGTATAAGAACAGCTATTTGTTCTGTTAGACATCCATTGGAATGGTTTTGAATATTCAAAACTGCACTACATCTGTTTTGTTCATTTGAGGGACCAGCTTCAGACAGTTTATTGTTTATGCCTGCAAACATCCTAAATGAATACATGATACATGAAGCTTAAGCATAGGTTATTTTTCTCTTCCCTTTTCAAGTATAAAAGACAACAAAAAAAACAGTTTATTGTGTCAAAATAAGATAGATATGACAGTGAACGTATATTAGAAGTGTTGAGAAGATAATTTAGTACATGCAATGAGATAAAACACAAGAATCGCACTTGTGTCAGCACAAACATAAGTTTACAAACCCAGATCCTTCACTAAATCAGGCTTTGCTGTGAACCATTTTATGAGCCTGAGTTCTCCTTTTCAAAAGTAATCAAAAACAAGTTGCAGTACCAAATATAAAATTAATATTCAGTCATAAGAAGTTTTACTCACCATAAAAAGTTTGAATTCTGGAAGGTATAAAAATAATTTATGACAATGATAATCACTTTAAATTTGCAGAATACCATTAATGTTCAGTCCTCACGGAATAGTAATTGAATCTCTTTCTATGTGTAACCTCATTCTATGATGGAGCTGTCAACTTGGCCACACACTTTAGGCTGAAGAATCTAGATGTCCTAGAAACCTGTGTCAGAGTATCGTTTGTGCACTACAACTCGGCCTTTAAAACTGTAGTGCCAGAGCTCCTGCAGGTGAAGATGTCCCAGCTATCTGTACCAGATTACTTCTGTCAATGGCTCATAGACTTCCTGAAGAACAGAAGTTAGCAGATGTGACTAACAAAAATATGTTAAACACTTGGACTGTGGATCCTGAAGTACATAGGGCTGTATTCTCTCACTCCTGCTTTTCAGTCTCTAAATGAAAGATTGCATCTACACTGAGCTGACTGCAAAGATCCTGAAATTTGCAGATGATACCACTGTGGTTGGTCTTATAACTGGTCTCATGGCAATCTGTCAGCCTACAGGATGGATGTAGAACAGCTAGAGTAGAAAGCAATGGACACTCTGCACTCTACTCTCACCATTGCCCAGCTCCCATGTAGCATCTTTACAGATCCTCAGATTCTGCTCATAGACACATATTCACATATTCAGCTGGTGGATGGTCTCTTCAGTCTCCCACAGGACAGGAACTAGAAACATGGTATAATGAGTTCAGGTTCCACAAGGGTCTGAGTGGGAGCAGGGTCATGAAGATGGCCATGAAGAACACTAAAACTTGATAAACAGATAAATAAAACTATTGGTCTAAATAGAAAACCTGTAGAATTTGTCTAAATAGAAAATAAGAAGAGTTGAATTAAACAGAACAAATTTCAAAGAGATCGAAATAATAAAAGTTCCTGCAGTCTGTCAGTACTGGTTTATGGGACACTTCTAATCGGTGTCTCCACTCTTCAAACTGTGAGTTTGACAGCTAAGAGCTTGCAATTAATGTTATAGTTCAGTGGCTAGGAGCTTGCAGAGTGAAGTAAGGACAAGGATAGAGCATGACTGTGCAAGAAAACTCCTGAGACAATCCAGCATAGAGTAGCAGGATGCTAGCTTGAAAAGCATACACTGTGATACACAATGTATCATATGACAGGGATCATATACAGGAATATATGCAATGCACATGAAGTGAACACTCCGGAGTTCAATTGGGAGGAGTCACAGAGATTGATGGGTAACAACAAAGCAGGGGTTATGAAAGGATTTGGAGAGGTTGGAGTGCTCCTACATTAAATGGAGAAGTGGGTTCAACATAAGAGCATTGATCTCATTCCAGAATAACAGCATCAGTCTCACTCCAGAGGAAAACAATAGTAGAAACATTAAAAAATGTTGTCTCATGTCTTCAAACTCCAAACATTTTACAAGTTTAAATGAGCACAAACCAACAAAGAGCAAACATGGAAGACTATGCTCAAACCAGACAAATACATGAGAACAAGTAAGTGGACTACATGTAGATAATTACACCAGGTTTAACATGTACTAGTTAATATGATGAATTTGTAGTAGATCTGAAACTAGAAGGTCCCTTCTTACTGCTGGATACCTAAAAGCTGCTGTCAAATCAGATTTGCATTTGCTTTCCCCTTCCAGCAGTTTGTGAATTCCTCGAAGGTTTCAAAGCCTTTCAGACTTATTTTATCCATCTTATTTTAACTTTCTTCTGCTTTCAGAGCAGACATGAGCAAACCTTGATAAGCAGAACAAAACGTGTCTCTTACTAGGTCTGAATAAATGACCAATTCTGAGATCAAATGTCTTAGAAAATGTTTTCTAAAGCATGTTAAATATTTGAGTAATTTCTTTATTTATTCATTCGTTTAGGAAAAAGGAAAAAGAGGGAGAAAATGGTTTCACTGGTTTTACTATAATACACACAATAGTAAAGAGTAGAATTTTATTGAAGAAAACACTGCAGTTTTGACCAAATAACATGATTATGTGTCCAATTACATGACTTTAAAAATTTTCTGTCATTATACTGTTCACATTTTATAACATTTATTTCTTTTGACCTGTTGTTTCATAGTTTGCACTAGAGCAGTCTGCATAGTGCCCAAGCAATTGCTGTCTCACGTGGAGAGATTCCAATCAAAGCACAACTGGATTATCACACATTTCTACAGTTTTATTTCTAACATACTGTAATTTACACTCTGCATAGTATAGTATATATTCTGCATTATCGGTTGTTGGTGTTACAGCCCTGGACATTTTCTGTCATGAAGTCCCATGCACAGTTTAAATCCTGTGGCTGTAGTATTTTTTTTTCTTGTAAATCAAGCATACATATTCACTTCTGTCATATTTGTGTATTGTATTATTTTGCAATTTTTTCTTTTGTCTTTTTTATGTATTTCTCTGTGAAGGTTTTCCTTCCATTGTTGTCTTGTCAGGTTTATGCCTGAAAAACATTCTGTGGTACTGGAAAAAGTTAAAAAGTTAAAAATGTTAGTAGTGAACAAACAGACCTTTTATTAGAGTCTGCCACTGACAAAACCGACTCGGTCATGCACATCAGATTTCTGACAGGTAAGACAAAGAAATTAACAAACCTACAGAAATGTACATAGCTAGAAGCTATTGCTGTTTTCTGGCAAATAATTAAATATAAGATATTAATAAAGAAAGAAAAGGTTTATATGTACATCCTGTCTGGACAGTAGTAATTTCAGGTTTATTTAAAATAAAAAAGAATGCATTTTTACCTCACCATTTTAGAATATGGAAAATGTTCTTGTTCTTGTGTTCTTATGCAAATCTGCTGGGGTTCTGCTGTTCATGCGTTTTCTTTTATATAAAACTCATGTCATACAGTTCACCCTTTACATACAGCACTTTGAATATATTATTAGAAATCCTGGACCATGCTAACCTTGAATAATCATACCTCAGAGAAAGGATAGATATATTTTATATTTTCTATATATTTTTTCAAAGCCTTTTTCCTCATTGTTACCAATGGTGCCAAATATAATAGTGAGAACTGTGCAAGCTTTGCATCTGAGTCTGGGTTGTAACCCTGTATAGCATTCAGATGTGCCACTACTGTTCTATAGTCAGACGGTTTTCAGTTGAAATGAGATGCAGTTTCACTATTCCAAAGGCTGGTCTGCAGGCCTGGAATGAACAGGCAGTGAACCATGATAAGATGGAAATCAGTAGGCAGGTTTAGAATTCTGTCTTCTTCCAAGTGTGGTACTGACATGTTGTGTTCAGTTCTGCAAAATAGGAAAATAAGAATAATGTTGTGCATCAATACCATACCATCAGTGACAGATAGGCTGGGGACTGTCTGTGGGAATGTAAGAGCTCAGTGAACTTGAACTGGAGGAGAGGAGGCATGGAGGTAAAGAAGGAGCAGGGAGACGTGGAGGAGGTGGGTGCTGTCAGAGACACGGAGAACGTGGACACGGTCTTTGCCCCAGATTTAATTTATTTTAGTCCTCACTTTTGTGAGTGCAGACCATACATTCAATGACAGTTAAATGACAGTTAAAGCAGGGAGTGAATTTGAGGCTATGAGTGTCAATATGACATTTGTGTTGATGTCTGAGTAGATGGTGCCATGTCAGAAATTAATAAAGTTTAGTCACACCACAAAGAGTGGCATGGTCTTACCTAGCATGCCTCAGACTCCATATTTGGTATTAAATATAGGTGTTTTAAGGTCATGAATGACTGAAAGGCAAGGCTATGAGATGGGATCAAATGTATGTTACGATAAAAGTATTTTGAAATCTTAGGAATGACTTTGAGTGTTGAGGAGAATCTAGATGGGAACATTCTAGAACATTCTAGAACATTCTAGCAGAGCATTATTTTACTGAGATGGAAGGCATGCTTCTTTTTTTTGACTCCATCAAAGACTAAGCTAACCTGTGGGTGACTGGTTAATGCAGGAGTTGAACTGGTAACATGATTGGTGTAAATGAGAATTTTTATTAGTTCTTATTTGTAAATATACTTGTTCGACTCCAAATTATGTACGTTCATTTATTAACTTGATTTATTTAAACGCATATTGTGAAGACTACATTTAGGGCATTTTAAAAGTCACTGTTCCATTTCCCGTACAAGTTATTGGAGACACTATCTTTTAAGGCTGTATACAAGGCAGGAGAATAGCCATTTGAATGAGCATTTGTGCTTGGTAACAAACAGGTTGCAAACATCACTTACTAGGAGCATCACAATGTACTCATTCTTCTGAATCTCCATTTGTAATTGCTGGCCAGAACTCCTTTGAAGACCTAATATCAGTCAGCCAAACAATGGATCGCATGCATATACTTCATTATTCTACTCTTCACATTTTTTATGAGTTTGGTCCACAAATGTCTGTCAGAACTCAGAAGCAAAAAATCAAACAGAATTATCAAAAGGAAAAATGTATAGAAGAAAGACTGAGCAAAAAGTAGCTAAATTAGAATTAAACAGCTGCAAAAAAAAGCTGTTTTATTCATTAAATTAATATAATTGTCTGTTCTTGCACATTGGTTTTTTAGATTTTGATAGTTATGTTGCTTGTGGATCTTGTAACTTTTTTTTTTATAAAGGGAATGTTTGGCATTTTTCAAACTAGACATTTTTTAATAGGACTTCACATCATTTAGAACTGCGCCTTGGAGAATATGTGACACGTCGTACGCAGGAGCAAGACGTGAGGAACAACAGAACAGTCTTTTATTTAGATACAAGAAAACACTTGCGAAAGCATTGAAAGGAAAAGCCTGAGCAAAAACAGCAGCTTCAGAGCCAGGCTTAAAACTAGCCGGTAACAGAATAAGTGCAATACCGTTGATGACCTGTGGGGATAAAACAGTGTGGGGGAAATGAGAAGCAGGTGAAGATAATGACCAAAGTGGATGAGGGACATGTGTGTGTGTTTGTGTGTGTGTGTGTGTGTGTGTGTGTGTGTGTCTTCATGACTGGGTGGCAACTAGTGCATGATAATCTTATGCCCCTTGACAGCACCTGCTACATAATGAACTACCTGTCATTTCAAATTTACATTTTGGGAAGATATTATTGAGTTGCTCCAACACAGTATTGTTTCTCACACACATAACAATCAAAACATTTTTCTTTAATCTATCTCATATAAGCCTTCATTATTAGCTTTGATCAGTTAAAATAAATCCTTGCCAGGGTTGGTTGTTGTAAATAAATATGTTAACTACATGGATCAATCAATGACTAGGACCAATATACGTAGAGTTACTGTCTCATCCACCACCATCACCCTCAACTCTCCAAGCCTTTCCATTATTTTTGATTTTCATATAGGATCCTACTTAAATAACTAAAGTCATGCAGTCAAATACGTGTGGCTATAAAGCAACAGTATAGCAGAGGGAGGCAAAGCAGATTCACCAGATGAGTAGATTTATGACTTAATCTCAAAGTCTTTCCTTATTAGTGATGAGCACAACTGATTTATCTAAAATAATAGAAAAACTCAAATGCTCAACAATCAATTTCCTCAAAAGTAACCAATAATGCCGTAGTACTGCCAATAAAGGAGCTGTGAAAATGTTAGGTCTTATGATATATCAAAAACCTTATAACAATGGCCATGAAAGTGTTAGGAGACACAGTGCTTATCAGTTATTAGTTCAAATTAGTTCAACACTAAAACAAAGCTGAATGTTGCGAGTGAATGTTGTGTTTGGTTCATATAAGAGCACAGGGAAGAGATGGGTTGAAAATGGATTGGACTTGATGGGCTTAGAGGCAAGATTTGTAGCGCAATGTCAGTGCACAAAAACCCCCAACCTGAGGGACACGCCCACTGACACACATACACACACACACACACTGCACCTGCTCTACTCCCAATTACCTGATTATTGAACATGAGCACCTGTGCCTTGTTGTTTTCTCTACTGTTTAACGCTACATTCCCAACAACTGGGAACACATATTAAAGTGTTCACATGCATTTAGGCATCTGATGTTGTAAGTAGGTATATTCACTGTAAAATGGTGGTGGTTTTGTGACAGAGTGAGCCTAAAAACATCATTAACAGTTTTAAATAATATTATAATTTTAGTCATGGTGTAAATTTTATTTAGTTCTCATTGATAAAGGAGATCAGAGTGGCTAAAAGAAGCTGCACTGAAGTATTCATCAAATTGCCCTGCACCTGACATGAACTACAGAAGACCATCTCCCCTTGCTTAAACAAATAAAGACCTGGCTGATTACCTGATTGTCTTCTGCTGCAGGTTTCAAAGGGACATATTCACACCCCTCACCTGCTATAGTCCAGTATACACGGTGCACACCAGTTGCAGATGATGCTTCCCCCAATTGTCTTAAAACCTGTACTGACTAATTGGTTCCAGGCTTCACACACATTCAGCAGATCCCTGTAATCTTCTTCTGCTTCGAATAATCCACTATCATTCTGGTCTCCAAGAAGCCCTCCATCACAAGTCAGAATGACTTCAGGTTTGTTGTTCTGACAACTATGGTCAAGGAGACTTTCGAATGAGTGGTGCTGGCCCACGTGAAAAACTGCTGGAGCCTTTACAGCAAACACGTCAGTGGATGACACAGTCAACACAGGACTGCACTACATCCTGATATATCCTGCCTGCCCAGGGGTACATGCAAGATTGCTGTTTATGGACTTCAGCTCGGCATTCAACACCATCATTCCAGATATTCTCTCCTCCAAACTCTACCAGCACACTGTATCCTCTACAGTCTGTCAGGCAGGAAACAGCAGGTGAGTCAGCATAGGAGATCCCCATACATGTGCATGTCATCTCTCCTCTCCTCTTCTCTCTCTGCACCAATGAATGCACCTGCAATGATAGCATCTCCAAATATAAGTTCCTGAACTTTGCAGATGACACTACAATCATTGGACCCAATGACTGGGTTCAATGATTGGGAAGTTGAACAGCTCATACTGTGGTGCAGTCAGAGCAACTTGGATCTCAAGAGTTTATAGATGACAGTAAACTTTAGGAGACAACCCTCAGTACTGCTGCCCCTCACAATATACAACAGCCAACAATGTCAACCATCTAATCTTTCAAGTTTCTGGGAACTGCCATTAACCATGATCTGAAATGGGAGACCAAAATCAACTCTATCTTCCAAAAGGCCCAGCAGTAGATGTGCTTCCTGTGACAACTGGGGAAGTTTGAAGCAACTTGGTTCTACACAGCAGTCACTGAATGTCTTAAACACATTCATCACAGTCTGTTCTTAGCAACAGGATAGCAACAGGCTGAAGCAAGCAGTATTGACAGCAGAAAAGATCATTTTGTGCTCCCTTGCCCTACCTCCAGAATATGTACTCCTCAAGAACCGGGAAATGGGCAGGGAAAATCATTACAGATTCCCTGGACACGGCCTCTTTCAATTCCTTGCCTTCAGCAGGCTCTACACAACCCTGTATACTAAAACTTCTAGACACAGTAGCGGTTTCTTCCCTCATGCCATCACTCTGATAAAAAGATGACTAATACCATCTGCCATGACATAGCTTCTAGCTTGTTTTGTAGTATTTAAAAAATCAAGAATCAAAGTTTTACAAAGAATCTGAACAAGGAGCAATTCAAGAGGAAAAGCTAAGTTTTTAGTTTTAGTTTTGCACTAATTTTAAATATCCCAAACATCTTTCTATCTACCAAAACATGTCTGATAGGCTTGCTAAAATTTTCTCTTGCTCACAGTTTTCCCATGCACTGCCAGGATGTCAGCTGGATGATGTAGCACAACAGACAGGGTTCGTGTAACACAACAGACAGGGCTCGTGTAACACAACAGACAGGGCTCGTGTAACACAACAGACAGGGCTCGTGTTACAGGTCAGACTGCAATATGCAGTATGTCTGCAACATAGTTTACACTTTTGGCCCTTCTTGGCATTGGCACATATAGCTCTTAGATATGTACTGTGAGTTTGGTATGAGCTGGATTTTCTAGGATGTTTCACTGGTTTGTTCTTGCATCTTTAGCTCATTTCTCCATGATAGTGAAGGGCACAGATCAGCACCTTCATTGTCCAAGGCCGCCTGTATTCATACATGTGTACTCGGTTCAGTTTCTCCCTCAACTCGCATTACATGAAACACAAACAAATTATTATATTGTATATGTATACAATATGAACATACAAATGTATTTTTTTGATTATTATTCCACATACATGGTCTAGGTAATGCAAATTTTGTGGTCCATATTTTTTGTATGTATTGAATAAGGTACCGTATACTATACGTGCAGCGCTTTCAGTAAAATCATTGGAAAATTTATGAATTTGTAAATGTGACTGTGGGTCTCTTTTCTACAAATACTCCTACAAAGTGAATTTTGCCCTTCATGGCAGAAAGGCAATCAGAGAGAAGATGAGTATTTTTTGTGAGAGAAATGGAAAGGTTACCAACTGTTGGAAATTGGTGGAAGTTGCTGTTGTGGGAGATGATGATTCACTCTCAGTAACAAGCAATTATGACATGCACATTCAGTACCAAGCAATGCATGCCATTTTGCCCAACCTCCTATCTCACTATATTAGAACATATGCTTTGACCTGATGTTCTCCTATACATGTTGTTGTCTCCTTGAAGCTACTTGGCACTTGTTCTGAACACTTCTGTACTCTCCTTAGTGTGGAAACGAGTGCATTGAACAACCAGAATAGCCTAGGATTGTTGATGTAAACACTGTGCACATTTGTGCTCATATTTAATGCATATCTACACCCAAGGTCAAGTGAAGTTATCAGCATTTGGAAAAATGATTTTTTGTTCTTTCTGAAACACTGGTGAGACTTCCAGAGATTATTTTTTGTTGGTACATTAAACAGTAGCAAATGGTGTGCACACAAACAAAAATTCTAATTATTTAGAATAGTTTAAAAAAAAGACTGTGCATGTAACATTATTTGGAGACATACTGTTGAAAATGGGTAATTTCACAAACTACCCGGAACTACCTGGAGGAGGGGAACTACTGATGACATAATATTAAACATAAAACAGTGCATGATTGGACTAAAAAAAGATGTCACCAGTATACTCAAAAGGGTTACTGTAATACATGAAAGTTTCACACTTTATTTTTTTTACTGATACAGTTGATACAGTTGGTACCAAGTCTTTGCAGTTTTGTGGTATTTATTAAAAAAAAAAAAAACTATAGCTATTTACCTATGGACACTGTAGTGAAACAGTTATGCAAACTCAGTTGGTAATCAATGTTTAAATTAGAAAATTTGTAACATAGGAATGAACTTAAAAGAAACTATTTATTTATTGATATTGATAGTAGACGCATTGACAGTTTTTAAAGACGTCATGGTAACCGCCCACGACTCCTCCCTCGGTCTTGCGTCTGTCTTATTTATTTCACCTGTTCATTGTCTTGTTAATGTCATGCCTTGCACGTGCGTCTCGTTGTCGTTGGTGTATTTAAGCGTTAGTGTCTTTGTTGGTGTTTAACGCTTCAAGTTCTCGACTCTGGCGCGATGTTTTAAGTCTCTGTTTATCGTTTACGTAACACGCCTCGGCCTCCTGCTTCTTCCTCGCAACCTTATGACAGCCGAAATACGAAATGTTCTTGACCAATTCAATTGCACGTGCAGAACCATTCTTGATTAAAATTTGTTTTACTGACCGATAAATAAATACACGTGAGACATCATGCAGAGTCCCCTTCTGTGCACTTTGCATGATCACTGATTTAAGGGATTGTGTAATCACTAATGGTGATTTGACCTCCTTATAACGGTATGGGTTAGTCCGGCTTTGTGACGTCAGATGGCTTTCCATCACCTGAAAGGTGACTGAATAGTTATTTGAATAGCCATAATTTATCAAACGTCACAGTTAAGCGTCTTTTATTTCTCTGGTATGTTCAGAGCAGTAACTACGCAATGATTCTACTGAGTGTCTATAGAGTTCTAAAAAAGCAGCATTAGGAGTGTGATTTCACAAACATTCCACCAGTGTTTCCCTATCAGAAAACATTTTGGAAAAGTTCCTGTTTGACAACCCTTAGTGTGTTGCTGCCTGACTGAAGCGTACAGTGAGAAACATATTTGAAAGTCTATTCAGCCTTTTCTGTGTTTGCAAAATTACAAACCTTTTGTAAAAATTAGATACCATGACTATTTTATATGCATTTTTGCATGCCTTTGGTCCCTTTCACATGGATTAAAATTTTTCACGTACTTCGTTAAACACACAGCTTTGGCTTTGACATATACACATAATGCAAATATTATTTTAGAGAAGTATGATGCAGAGATATAATTAAAAAGATAATTAAAGCATAAAATGTGCAAGTTAGATTTATGCTTCATATTTGAATCATATACGTCATATTTGATACAGGTTTTCTGTAGACCCTTTGCCTATATGTGTCAGGAAGAGAGTGCAGGGCTTCCACTGGACACCAATGGCAGAACACAGTGCTGGTCTGTTGTCATTTGTTCTATTACAGAAAATATTGCTAGGATTTCTAACCATGTAAAAGAAGGACAGGAATAACATCTGCCACACATATCAGTGGGTTTGGCATGGCAACCACATTTACCAACTGACAGCAGTAATGTCTAATTACCACAGTACTTCAGAAAGGGCCTGTGATTAGCTTGTTGATTATTTTTACGGTTCAAATACAAACGTGGTCAGATGCAGACATTAAACTGCTTCAGATTTCCTCTTATCTGGCACATAAGTATTATTTGGATTAGTTTTTTCTGATTCAGTTGGATAAATAAAATGGCGATCTGCCAATATCTCATGGTTACTGATTATGTGGTTAATATGTTTGTCTCTTTTACCCCAAACCATCCCTGGTTCACAGCATGTTTAGCCAGTGTCACAGGCTCAGAAGTGTGTAGGGCACCAGGGTGAGGTGGAGGAAGAGATGCGCTTCCTCTTCCAAGTATTCTGCTCATAAGTAAGCAATCCTTGGAAAACAAAATGGGTGAATTGCACTTTTGCTTGGAACAAGGCCTGAGGAACTGCAGCATCCTGTGATTTACAAAGACTTGGTTGAGACTTAATATCCCTGGCGGTGTTGTGCAGGTGCTGCGATTCTCAGTCTACTGACTCCACAGATTGTCAGAAAGGAGAAAGCCGGTAGTGTGTTACTTGGTGTAAACCATATGTGGTGTTACTCATACGGTGTAAACCATATGTGGTGTACGGATGTGTCCACTTTCTCCAAGCTGAGCTCTGTCGATACTGAGCCACTTATGATAAAATGCCATCTGTTTTTTATACCTTCCGTCGTGCCATGATCACAACTGTTTATATTCATCCACAGATGAATGCTTCAAACACTCTGAATGAGCTACATATTACTAAGCAGAATTTACACCGAGATGAAGTGGCTTTAATTGTGACAGGAGATTTTAATAATTGCAAATTAATTTTGCAATTTAAATGTAATAATTTAATTAATTAAAGACAATATTTCTGAAATATTTCCTACGGATCATGGAGCTGTGCTTTTACAAACGGAAACTCAAGCGGAGGAAGTATGCATTAGCACTATACAACTGGGCTGATGAGCTTGTAATGAAACTTCAGGGGTGCTTCCATAGATTGGAATATTTTTTAAACACTGCAAAGGATTTAAATGAATGTGCAGAAACAGTAACAGACTATATCACTTTCTGCACTGACTCTTGCATTCCAATGAGAACTGTACGAAAGAAAATTGGCCCAATCAATTGCTTTTAAATCTGGAGATTTGGACATGTATAAATATAAATCATATCTGTAGATCAAATATAAACTACTGAAAGAAATGAAATCAGCAAAACGTCTGCGGAGAGCACCTGAAGACCCTCTCCAAAACAAACCCAAGGAATGTATCCAACTTCAGACAGATATTACACCTGAGAACTTTACTACAACTTGCAGGGGAAGATGTGCATAGAGCCTTTGGTAATAGAAAATGAATGACAAAGCAAATGTCTCCACCACACACACCCTCCACACCAGCCGACAGAGATTAGTCTCAAACACCCCTTCCTTCTCCTACGTTCCCAGAGATCTATCCATGAGAAGCAGCTTTATTTTTCCAATTTTTATTCTGCCGTAAAAAAAATCAAGCCCATTTATTAAATTGCATTCACTTCTCACCAACAGCTTTAGTCATCAAGGCAACTTTTACTGACATTCAGGTTTGATTTGGAATAGTTAGTTACTTTTACTGGCCATAAAAGACACAGCTGCCCAGAACCAGTGAAAAGCTTAGTCACTGGCATCTCTTCCTGTACCTGGCAGAAAAACACTCTTATAAAACATTAACCTCCAGTAATTCCGCAATTCCGTGAAGTGTAAAAAAACAAAATAAATAGCTAACATAATTATAGCCAGCAGTCATGTCTGTTTACTCTTTATCATTCTGATAACCTGAGGATAAACCTTGTGGTAGCACAGAGTCTGTGGAACCTCCATCACCATGGCAGGTCTGAAAACACCAACATATCAAAAAAGATATTTGTGCTCTGTTCAGGCAGTGAGTTGTATAAAGAGATGGAACATTGTCCAGACCAGTTGCCTTCTTAATGGGGCTAAACCCTTTCATGCATAGTGGTTACTATAGTGGACAGACAAAAAAAATCCTGATTCATGTCATCATAATTCATGTATAAAATGGTTCGCCTCTCCAATTTGAGTCAGTTTTATTAGACTGATATTTACTTCATGTGCAAGTTGCCTAATAACAGAAATGTAGTCAGGTTAGACTACTTCCTAATTTATTTTCATTGATTTCTGAAGCTGTATTTTAAGCACATTTCTCTTCTGACCTTCAGTGAATCTTCATCCTCCATCTTTGGTCACAATGGTAATGTTAATGGCTCATTTTCACCAACATGACCAGGATGGTCCCCATGACTAGAAAAGCATTCCATGTCATCATCATCATCCATCATCATCATCATCATTTTCATTCATGCAGGGTTAATCAAGATGAGTCAATACACAGAATGTGATCTTATGGATCTAGACATATTTTTAGTGTATTATGCCACTTTCATGCCCAATGACCTTTTCCTGAGATCAGACCAACTGTGTAAGTAAATGCACAGCACGCAGTGAGCTAGAAAAAAAAAAAACTAATGACGTAGAAACATAATTATTAAAATGTTGACTTTGTCTTATTCTGTGCATGGCTGGTGTACATGTGTACCCAGTCCACCCAATTTCATTTCCGTGAAAATGAAACATGCTACAACTTAAGCATCCTTCAACTTTTTCCATTAAATTCCAAGGAGAAGCATCTTTGTATTCACAAAAAATGATTCATTTTCTTGCATGACGTTTCTGTCAAAAGCTTTGTATGGGAGGTGGACACACAAAAGTCCCATATCATTTAACCCTGTTGTTTGAAACGTTTGATCAAGACTAACTAGAGATGCACCGACCGATTGGCCGGTTTTCTCACTGGAATCAGCGTTTCCAGCATTGTTGGCTCTAACCGGTGACCTGCAGACTGTGCTCATATAACCGATTCTATTGCTGGTACATTTACACTTGTGCACCGCTCAAGGGGCACAGTGGTGCGCGCACACACAGGGCGCTTCTACTAAATTTTAATTCAGAATTCAGTTCATGTGTGAACGGAGATTTAAACAGGATTAAGCCACCCGCGTGTTTGTTTATGAGATGTACGCTGATGACGAGGATGTGTCCAGTTTCAGTTGCTTTTTTGTGCTTCTTTGTAACCAAATAGCCTCTCCGTGTATAGTGCAATACTAACGAGGAAGAAGGGATCGTGTCTTCAGCACAGACGTTGTTCATAGTGACGGCTTGTAGGCAATGCATGCATGGCGAAAGTAAAACGTGGAGACACAACACTTGAAACGTTAGGAACAACAAATTTAATACGACATTTAAAACCGCATCACTCCACTGAATACACGGAAGTTGACAAAAACAGAGGTTAAGCTGAAGCTTTCGAGAGCACAGAGTCTCAGACACTAACACGTAGCACCTGTGAGCTGTTTATCAGTGGAAAGACTGAAGCCTAGCGAATAATCAGCCAGTCAAATGTTAAAAAACATAAATAAATAAATATCAATCAGAAAAAAAGAACATTGCAATCAGTGCATTTCTATTAGTACACATGTATAGACCGTTGCACCCAAACCATTTTTCCCTAGTAAACCATTTTGGAAGTGATAATGCAAACTACTAGAGATACAGAGCCTGCTTTGTTAAACATAATGGAACATAATGCACAAAATAAACAGAATACGTATTCCAGTGTATACCATGATTAATATAAAGGTCACTGTTCTATCTAACAGCAACAATAAAATATCCATCTAGGGCATGTTAGAATTTAACTCAGTTTTTAATTTTGTGAAGAAGTTGATTATCAACATTGTCAGTGTAAGAAGAACGCGGGGTTAACATTAAGGTTATGACTAAACTCTGTGGGCTTTGTATGCTGGAGAAATACAGAGCCTGCTTTGTTAAACATAATGGTACTCCAACTGCTGTATCTTTTTGAAACACAAAATAAGCAGAATAGGTATTCCAGTGTATAGCATGATGAATATAAAGGTCACTGTTTATATTCTGAGCAACAATAAAATATTCATTTAGGGCAAATTTTAGAGTTTTTAGTATTGTGGCACTTGAAGACATTGATTATCAAGATTGTCAATGTAAGAAAACACTGTGGGCTTTGTAGGCTGGAGAACCAAAGCCCTTCGGTCTAATATATGTAAACAATAAAGTAGATAGAGTTCCTTAAAGTTTTTTGTTGGATTATTTCAACTGTCTTTTAACTACTGCTAGTACTAGTCATGTTTAAGAACAAGTTATGCATGTGTTGACAGTGTTGGCATTAATACATTAAAATATGCATGGTTTAAAGACATTTTGTGAACATCCAAGTTGAATAAATCAGGCCTCTGAAGACTGTGTGCCCACAACACTCAGATCTGATTATCATATTTTATAGTTGTTTAGTGCATGTAACCGCATACTGAGATTAATTTATAGTGAAGGAGCACTCGTTATAGTGTTGAGAGGGAACAGACAAGGAAAATACACCTCATTATACCCTTATCCTCACTTTTTTATGTTCCTTTCCTATTAGGCAAGAGGTTTTTAAGATAAATGCAGCCTGTGTTTTGCATAGTGTACATCTGTATGATGTGAAAGAATGGATTTCCCTTTTTACCTTCATAAACACTTCAGACTTCTCATATCTGTGTGTGCCTTGGCTGTATACATGGAAAAAGCTCTTGTTTAGGGAATGAACATGATGCTACAGCACAATGGCAGACTTCAGTTCTCAGTGATGCTACTAACATGAAGTGGATGGTATCAAAGCTTCCACACAGGCTAAGGGCGAAGCAGAGCAGTGAAGCTCAGGAGCGTGCAGGAAGAATAAGAGGATACCCAACACAGGAAGCTGCTTTACCTCACCTCTTGGTTTTCATAAACGAGGGTGAGTCAAAAAAAATATCCTCACACTGGCTGTAGGTTTAAATAAGTTTTAATAAACAGAGCATGGACCATTTTCAACTCACCCTCATAAAAAGTAACAGTAGTCTTGAGAAAACAAATGAAGGCTTTGAGCGTAACGTTCGAAGTGCTCAGTTAACAATCTAGCTGTGTTCAGTCATAATATCATCTCAATTAAGTCATTGATGTGACCAGACTTTCATATATGCAACAATCTTGTAAACTATATTGTGTGCTGTTTGCCCACATTAACATGAACACTTTCACCTTCATATAGTAAAGTATGTCAAAAAACATTTGACTTTTTGCCAGTGTACAATTCTCTGTAGCATCTATATTAGAACATCAGTAAAAATGTCAGTTTTACTGTTTGTTGATTTAATTTAAAGACGCACAAAGATAGCCACAGAGCCATAGCATTGGACTCATGGTTTGATGCTTACAAGATGTTGTACCCAATAGCAGTTAAACAACAAAAAACCTTTTAACTACAGGCCTAAACCAACACTTCTCACGCCAGTTAAAGCATTAGCTTTGGAACACAGTCTCCAACAATGCAGCTGCAGCATCCAAAAGAAAAGGCAGATGTTTTGACTGGCTTGCTGGTGAGCATATCAACAGAAACGGCTTAGATACTCTACAGTCCTGAATATGTAGTGACTGATGTCAGAAGATCAAGCAAGGCCAGGAAAAAAACAACAACAACAACAAAAAAGTAGAGCACTGGCCTCTCTAAGCATTCCCCATACAAGGGAAATTGCAGGAAGATGAATTGGTTGGCCTAACCTAGCACATTTTAGTATCCCTGATGCAGCTAAGACAATGTGTGAAGAAAAGGGAAGTTGTTCAGAAGGACCTGAACAGACATGACTAATAAAAGAGGCCCAGTGACTTCAAAGACTGACAAGGGCTGAAAAAAACTGGGCCTTTAAATAAGGAGCAACATAAATACATAATGATCCTCAGGTGTTGAGCTAATTAGTGGAGAAAGCCCGCCACCTGAGGAAAGCATGGACAACGTAAACCAAACATGAAAACAATAATAAAACCATCCATGTGCTTTGCTGCTGCCACTAGCGGAGAACATCAGTAGGGGTGTGTCTCTGCATCATGACAGTATAAAGAAGGGTGGTGGTAGCTCAATGGTTAACCCTCAACTGCTCAAGATGTATTCAGTCACAACTGTAAGTCGCTTTGGATAAAAGCCAAATGCTGTAAATGAAACCAAATCATTTCAGACATAAGTGGGTGACAACCCAACTGATTTGGACCTGCCTTCTGAGGTCAAAAAGCTTTTATAAGGCAGTCTTTAAGAACAGGAATGGTACAGCAGCCTTGAGGCCAGCAATTAATGAAGGAAGTCTAAACTTTTAAAATATTAACCTTTTAAAATATTTTTTAAATATTTAAACATTTGTAGCAGGTTAGTTTTCACGGAATGCTGGATAATAGTTCAATTTGTTGTAAATATGCTCAGTGAGATTAGGGCAAGATGGAATGCAATTAACTTTTCTAATTTTGTCTTCTCATTCTCCAGCTGCTGGTAGACTGCTAAAATACTATAAGACAAACATATTAGTAGTGTAGTCTCCTTCATCAGTGTCTGTGCTTCAGTATTTTAACAGAAGTAAGCCAAAATGACCACACTGCAAGTGTACATTTCTTTCCACATACATAATCATCTGCCTCTGAACTGTAGGGGTGGGGGATAGTTAGTAATTCCATTGCCCATCTGTTTGTTTACGTTCCCAGTACTCTAGCAATACTGAACCCTATAAAATTTTGTCTTTGTTGGTTTGCACACTGTGCAGACATTTATATTTGTTGCAGATTTTTGATAATTTGTATTATACTCGTGTATATATATATATATATAACACAAATGAAGTACACGATGTTTCCAAAGAAAATTTTTCAGACGTTTCAGACAGAACTTCATCTGCTGTGCAAGCAAAGTGTTTGTGTGTATATATATATATACACACGCTGTACCACCAATGCAATGTTTCATTTTTATTTTTTATCATAAGGGTCTTTCTTTGTAAACACTGACATCTAGTGTTTATGTGAATGACAATCCAAGACGAGAAGAGGTAGCCACGACTTTCCTCAGTATGTTGTCAGTATTTAAATATTGCTAACTACACTATCCTGTGCATACATTTTATAGTTATTTTAGCATACATTTTATAGTTATGGAATACACACGAAGACTAGGCATAAAGGCACCAAGAACAGATCTACAGGATCTGACTAAACAGTGAAATACTTGCTGCACAAAACAAAAGGTTTATTTAGGAATCATATGAATTCACTAGTATTACATCGTGAGTCTTAAACCCTTATGCACTTTATAAAGCCTTGATGAATTACCTTCAGTGAGTGAATGGGATTCTGTACTAATAGATCAGTTGGTATAACAATACAGGGGTAACTATGGGATACTGTGAAATAATTATAATCCAGAGAATGTGACATTTCCTAAATGACCCTTTACACAATGTGGGTAAAATGTGGTTTCTGAAATCATGTCTGTCCCTGTTGAGACAGACACTAACATCATTTCAAAACTCCAATAACAGAGGAACACGAATGCCTAAGCTTGTGGAAGCACTCAAAATAGTTTTCCATTTGCTAGACTGGACATTTCTATTCATGCACAACTAGCTTTAAACTTTGAATACAAAAGTAGGTTACTTTTCTGTTTTTTCAGGTGTTGATTTTCTTTCAGAAGGTCTTCAGAATGGCAATGGAAGAAAGAAACCCCACTAAATTGGAAAACAGCCAGGTAATAATTTTTTTCCTACTGTTTGCTTTTGGTTTTATTATAATAGGAATAAACGAAGGAGTTAATTAATTAATGGTTGACTAAAGAGAAGAAAGAAGATACATACTGATGAATCTAGCTTGAGTAGTATTTTAACAAAAGATGTGATCAAACAAAAATAATAATACTACATAGTCAGAATATGTAAATTTGGACAAGGAGGTTAATAATTGGTTTATTATTTATTTATAGTTTTAGTTTTAAATTTTTATTTTGGCTAATGTGTTGTCTACCACCCCCACATACCCTGTCATCTCCACCCACGCCCACCTTCCCTACTCCCATTTGACATAGAATGTGCTTGTAAGACTATGGAATCTCCCAAGTGTCAACATCACGGTGGAGGTCATTGGGAGAACATACACAAGTGCAAAGTCGAATAACGTGCTCCTGTCTTCGGTTTGCGCCGCGTGTGAACAAGGGCTGATGAGTGCAGGCAGGCTGGCTGTCTGGACCACGCAGCCTGCCATCCTCGTCCTGCAACCACAACGTAAGCTCTCTAACAAAGGCTTGCTAGATGGCTAGAACGTTACCACGGTGATGTTACTCCTCAGTGGACAGTTCTGAAGTACTGGCACCCAGGCATGGCATACATCCAAAGATTTTGGAGCCTGCTCGGGGTTAAAGGTTATCTTAGAACCTAGCCCGGGTTAGAGCTACAGGTTAGAAGTACTGCATAGTAGCTACAGGGTACTATTGCAATCTTATGTTTTCTTTAATATCTCACAGACATTTAAACTGTGAGAAAATATGGAATTTATATAACATAATTATATAAGAAATATGAAATATATAATGTCAGGCTACAACTATATATCTCAATAAAAATAAGTCGAGACATGAATTAGTCAGTGGTATTCACATACAATTCTTTGAGAACCTTTTTTGTAATGCAGACTGTGTTAGACATGGTGAACTGCTTAACCTCCTCAAGCTGGTTATGAAAACATATGCTCTCATAAGCCAATAACCTTTAAACTACAGGCAGGTGTCAGAGCTGACAGAACGAGCTAATGAAAGCAACCAAGGTCAAAGATTTTTATAACTATAGAAAAAAGGGCTGCACTGCTAGCACGTCTTAAGCAGTCTGCATGTAAAGCCCAACTTTTCTTATTTTCTTATTCTAAGTCATTTAATAAGAGGTTATCATATTCAATTTAGATTTCCTCTGGTTTTATTTATTTATTTTAAGCTTTTTTTTATTTTATACAATGCATCTTTTTGCAGTGACAGATCTGGTACGTACACCCAGGCTCAAAGTGTCTCTGTGGGGAAAATGGTGGCAGCTGTGGCATCTGGTTCAACCAAGAACAGAGATTTACTATTTCACATTGATACTGATGTCCCACCACAAAGGAAACCCAGTCTAGAGCACAGTATGAGTTTAGAGACAGTCTAGACACAGTATGAGTCTAGAGACAGTCTAGACACACTATGAGTCATGACTTTATCTTGGCCTCTGAGAGACTGGAGAGCTGCACTTTGAGTTGAGAACATGGTCAAATCAAGGATCTTCTTAGTGCTGGTTTTGGGCATACTTCATTTCTTGTGTGAACTGACCCTAATAATGGTTTGCTTAAATTGCCATGATGTCAGTATTTCTAATATTAACAGGCTGGTGTTTTAGATTGGTGTAAAAATCAGCAGTTCACTTAGTTTGTCACTGGTTTGGGACCTGTGTGTGGTTCTGGGATGTTGCAGATAACTACTATAGTCTATACTTATTTTTCTCATATTCACCTTTTTTCTCAAACCTACAAGTTTTTCATTTTTTCCAGATGTAGATAATCCAAATTGGTTTCCTGTTGTAAAATTAGACATGAACAGTTTTATTGCGCCCCAGTCAGTGCACCACACTAAAGACCTCAGTTTCAGGGTCATGTCTAAGCTCCTGGTTGTGAATACAGGGGGGGGGGGTGTAATTAGAGGACCAAAACTGCTCCAAGAAAGAGCATGAGCAGAACAAATGATAAAGGCTGACCAGGGCCTGATGGTAGTGGGAACGAGGTTGATTGTCATCTGGATATATCCTGGCCGGCTTGCTGCTAGAAAAGCGGTACCTACAAAATACTTTGAAGCAAAGGATGTCTTATACAGATAAAAGTTGAATATATCTGTTAACTGGTAATAGCCAGGAGTCATCTGTGATCTTATAGTCCTCCTTCCATTCCACCCTAATGTGGATGAGTGATGGGAATACAGTAATTGGAATAGGGCCACCATGAGTGTTTCACTGGCAAGGTTAAATAACAGAGGACTCAGCTATCAGCCTTGTGTAGTCCCTCTGCGTACAGGGAAATAATTAGAAATAATCTTATTAGTACAAACCAAGGCCTGGGGTGTAGGATATAAGACTCTTACGTGAGAAAAGTGGGTCCAAGTCCAAACCTTTCCCAAACTACAAAATGCATTTATACTGGATCTGATCACTCTTTGTGTGTTCGCTTTCTAGAATATCTAGAATAGTTAATATCTTGAAGCTGCACCAGATCACAGCCATGACTCACACTTCAGAGGATCTTTTTCTTTTTTTGAAGAAGGACTGAAATCATGGCTATTGTAGGAGGAAGTGATTCCTGCTCCAGTGTCTTATGCATCCTTTAGAAGAGAGCTTAGTTTACATGATTATTTTAAAAAAATCATTGTCCTTGTTCATTTAAATCATTTTAATTACTCTATCAACTTCAGCTATTGAGATTCTTGACATACTACCTAAGGTGGGCATCTCTAGACTAGTAAATAGCTGAGCTATTTGCGCACCATCACATTTTCCAATGGTGTAGAGGTAACGTTTTTAAAACAGGTTATTATTGGGTTAGGGTTAGTAGTTATTCAATCTATAGTGCCTATTTCTGCTATAAATCCAGCCACTGCAGGTTGTATTAACTGGCATCACATTATTTTACTGGCTCATTCTCCATACTCATCAGATTCCTTTTGATATTTTAGCCCAAGCACCTCAGTTCCCGAGTCCAGAGTGTGTGGAATTCCATCAGCACAGTTTTTTTTCCTACAGACATAGTTGTTTGTTGCCTGTAATCAACATTCTTAATCAAAGAGGTCAGTTCATTTAGGCATTCTGGCCATCTTTTGTTCATACTGGCATTATGGGAAATTACCTGTCCATGGTTGTATTTGAGGACTGATTCATTTCTAAAAAGAAGTTGTTTTGAGTGGATAGGAAACTAACAAAATCTTCAGACAGAAAACATAGATTAAGTCGCCAGAGACATTATTGCGTCTCATCTTTAGGAAAGCAAGTACAACTGTAACTAGACTGTGGTCAGAAACAATGATACCCTCATATTCACTAGACCTCAGAAGGCAGAGTAGTTTCTTATCCATCAGAAAGTCCATCCTGGAATATGATTAGAATGTTGCAAAAAAGAAAGAATACTGTCTAGATACTATACCTCTATTGGATCAACAACCCTATGCCCGGAGCAGTGGTCTCTGCTTGCTGACTAGGGTTAGGGTTAGATTTTGATTTTGTAGAATTCCATTTGTGAGCATACATACATGTAAGTACCACTGGCTGTTTAAACAAACATCGTTGATCCATAACAAAACAACCACCTTTATTAGAAACTTTATTTGTATTGCACAGATTCTACACCTCTATGAATGAGAATAGCAGTGCCCCAGCATTTAGAATTTAGCATGAAAAATCTGAGTAAAGTTTCCTCTACCAATTGTAGTGTGGTCTTAAGTAAGCGAGAATGTGTGTCTGTTAACAATGCTATGTCAGCTTTAATATGTTTGAGAACACCTTATTGTGTTTTACTGAATGGTTATGCCCTTTGGTTTTCCAGTTAGTAAGTTTTAATATTTACTTACCCAGATCTACAATTAGTTGTTGCCATATTCTGGTAAGGTCAATGGCAAAATACCTGACTAGACGCAGTATGGTCTTAATAAGATTACATCTCTGTGTAACACTAAACAGTAACAACTCTGTGTAACACTATGGGGTCACTAAACAGAACACTAAAACAGAAAACAAGATGACACCAGAGCAGGTGTATGAGGAGCCTGCAGCTAAACTTAACTGTAATTAACTGTTTAACCTCTTTAAATTTTGGGTTGAATTGGATTAAGTGGTTCAGATAAGGAGAGAGTGAGGCTATTGTCTGCTTTCTTGCAAATGTCCAATTCCTATTCAGTGAATACATTTACAGTCTTTACTGGGCTGGCCCTCTGGGTATGAGCACAGCAGGTTATTATTCCAAGTGAATGGTGTTAGAATAAAAATTTGTCAGGATTTGGAAGACCACTACTTCTGCTCTGTGTGCCTCAGACGTTTTCCAGTTCCGATACATGAGAAGGTGTGTGGAGCTCTGTGAGAAACTGATACAGACACAAGTTCATGTGGACTAAAAGCCTCTCCACCTTATAACTCACACAAACACTCATGTGTAGGGAAGTCCTAGTCATGTTTAGAAGAGAAAAGACTAAAGAAAAAGAAAGATATGTTGTGTTAAAGAAAAAGAGACTAAATGTACCAGTAAGATAACAGTCAGGTTACCCCCATCAGAAGGCCTGTGATAAGTACAGTTTAACTACACAGTTCACCCCATCTTGAAAGATCAGATAAAATCGTAGTCAGCAAGCACAGTCATGTTTACAGAAAAGAACTCTTCAAACTACAATGATTTAACACTTCATTCTTATTAATCTAACAAAGGGAATTATTTTTAAACTAAGCATACAACATACAACAATCAGAACATTTCCTCTTTATGTCTAAGGGACAGGCATGTCAGTTATGAAAAGCATGTTTTTGTCCAGTAATTATTTAAAAGTAACGTTCACAATGTTTATATGACTGTGTCAAATGCATGTCATCTAATGTTATATTTGAATATTGACTTATGCTTAGTCATAGTTGCTAACTATCTGGCCTGCCAAGGCCTGGACCACCTCGAAAAGAAAATGGTGGCTTTGGAATACCCTCCTGCAAAGGTAATGTGAGATTTGACATCAATCATTCTGCAGCTGAGTGGCTGTCTACCTCTCACATATGGACTTGTAGCCTAATTTAATCATGCTAGTGTTGCTAAAGCAGTTCCTTTCTCTGACCTCCATCCCCCCCTACAGATTGTAGCAGGGATGGCAGTGCTTCTGTCTTCTGTCATACAGAATCCTGCTCTGCAGTACATTCTCTACACCAAGCTTTCTCGTCTGGCAGAGGAAGGCACAGACACTGCCTTGACTTTCACTGAGCGCTTGGTTAATTACATCCTCCCTGCATCTGCAGAAGAGAGAGGTAATCATCTCATTCTGTATGAGCTTTGTGGACACAAACCTAGAATCTGTAGGTCATGAAGAGAAAGCTGAATGGAATTGTACTGTTGAAAACTGACCACTAGATGGAACTATTATTATCATCTGTTGTAGGTGTGACCTCTTTGTGACCTATAGAAACTGCCAGATACACTGTAATGCAAAAAGTATTCGCTCACCCATCCAAATGACTGTGCACCAGTGCACAAAGCAAGGCCCATAAAGACATGGATGGCAGTCTTTTGAGGATGAACTTGACTGGCCTGAGGTCACAGAGTCCTGACCTCAACCCGATAGAACACCTTTTGGGATGAATTAGAGCGGAGACTGAGAGCCAGGCCTTCTCGTCCAACATCAGTATGTGACCTCACAAATGCACTTCTGGAAGAATGGTCAAAAATCCCCATAAACACACTCCTTCCCAGAAGAGTTCAAGCTGTTCTAGCTGCAAAGGGTGGACCAACATCATATTGAACTCTATGAATTAGGAATGGGATATCACTTTAGCGCATATGTGAGTCAAGAAAGGTGATCGAATACTTTTGGCGATATAGTGTATCTGTTGTAAAAGTTGACATTTTATGCTGCTTTGTTATTTACGTCATAGAACTGTGGCCATCTCATTATGTATTCAAAGAGCTGCATATAAACTTAAATAAAAAACCTTTGGGCTGATTTCTAGTTACTTTGAGGTGACACTAGAGGGGGGAGCTGTAGAAAAAATGTTTCAGCTTCTGCATTACTTTATCTGTGTTTTTAAAATACTAAATCAATCTTCAGTTAGCAAAAAGAACACGGCGTACAGAGAGCCGTCTGGGCTGAACGCATCATTACCGGACCTGCTGTTGAACAGCAGGGGGAGTGATGCGGGTCAGCTTCTGAGCACTCCAGCTGCCACGCAGCAGACAACTGTCTCCACACAGACGTGTTTGACTGCGTGTGTTATGGCATCGGCGTCTTACAGGCTGGAGGACGGTGTCAAATAAACCAATCTGATCTTCTGGACCTGCAAGGGCTACGTGCCATGTACAAAAGATCATATAGGATCATATGTTTATATATGTCAGTTGTTATGTGTTTGGTATATGCTTTCTTTTTCACACTTTATTTGACAAATACCTATATATCTTGTACTATATAACTAGTATCTATGTTAAATAGCTATTATTGTGAAATGCACAAATCCTACACTACTTATTGTATACGTCATACGTATTGTATCTGTTATTGTATATAGCTCATATGAGATTTTTTTGGGGCATTTTTTGGCATTTTGTTCCCTTTCAGAAGATCCATTCCACAAGAATACCAGCTTTGCACTTTGGTGCTTCAGCCGAAGTTTCCTTATTTATGGCTTTTTCCAGATGGTCTTGTTCACCTGCAGTCCCAGATAATTCCCACATCACATGGCTTTTGGTCAGTCACACATTGCCTCATCCTGAGCTGTTATTTTCTGCACCCCTTTGGCATTTTTAACAGCGCAACCAGCAAAGGGAATCTGGTTAGCTGGTGTTTTTGTCAAGCCATCTAAATCTAATAGGAGTTCTGTAATGTTGAGTTGCAAGCAGAAGACTGGAATATAGTCTAGTAATCTCTGGCTAATGTCCCCCTAGCAGTTCGTCCTCATGGTCACTGGTTGTTGTTATTGTACTGGGGCACATGGACTTGCTGTTTACACACTGTGGTATTAAAGTAGAGCTTATTTTCTTTCCATGCTTCTGCTTATGCCCACCAGCACAACTGGATCAGCTAAAGTGATGGCCTCACAAGGACGCTTCCGGCTTACTGTCCAACCTTGATATCGATGTCAAATCTTCAAATAGCTCTTGGATGGCTTTGTGAATAGACATATGTATAGAATTTCTGAGCTGTGCCAGCCACAGTGGTGTTAGTGCCGACCATCGGTTTCAGCAAAATAAGTAATTACATAAAAAAGAGGTATTTATAGCTTTAATGGTTAATAATATTAATTGTTAATCATGGAAAATATTATCATGGTAAAAAATTATCACCCAAACGTGTTGCACAAAACACTGCACAAATTTTCATAAAAGTACAGTTTTTAAATCAAAAATCAAAGCCAAGAAATATTTCTTTGTTCTGGGTAATGTCTTGAGTTATCATCCTATATCATCTCATATTCATATGGAATGGGAATTTATGAATCCACTGCAAGGGAACAGGCCAAATGATTTTCCTGCTTCTCACTGATTCTTCACATTTATCTGTCATCGGAGAGACAGCTTAATGAAGATGAGTGAACTTTGGGTGGTTATGAAAGAACAAGGACGCACAGGAAAACTTCCTCCCTTCCTCTTCTCCTTCTTCCCAGGCTTTAGAGAAGCATTCCATTTAAAATAATTAATTTGATATGAAATTCTCACAATTCCAACAACAGTTTTCTGGGTTAGGAATCTCATGTCACTTAGGTCTGGAGGAGTTGAATGATTCAGCTGGTGGCTCTGATTTTCCTTAGGAGACTCAAAGCACAGAGACAAAAACAGTGCCATATCCTCCTGTATTTCTAGCAAAGCTGATATGTTCTAACCAAAGTAATGGGTAATTGGGTTAGTGTGTTGGTGTGCTTGTGTTTCTGCTGTGGGTGTATATGATTTACGTCATAGGGAAGAGCATTAAATCAGAGAGTTGCGGTTTGTACATTTATATTGTCCTCCATTTTAATAAGGCTAGATTTCCGTTTTGCTTACAGTGACTCTCCAAGATGAGAACTCTTAAGGCTATATGACCCATAATTGTTATGTCTGGGCAGACTGTTGAGGGAATGTTGGCTGAATTATTACAAACTCACTCCAGAGTGAAAAATCACATATTATTTTAGGGATATTTGGGATCTTGCATGGAATGCCTCTTTAAAAAGCGGATTGGTCTTGCAGAGGAAGAGGAGGCGTGTCGGGTACAGGAGGCCAGTGCCGGAGCTGCTGGACCCAGGCCGAGGTTCATGAGACTGGGACTGCTGGCAGCTACTGTCTGCAGACGTGCTTATGGGCAGACAGCCACACAGCTCCAGCGAACCAAGCGTCAAGGACACCAGCTGGTTAAACGCATCTACAGCCTGACTCCTCTGGTAAGCTCCAGATAGATGCTTGGATCTTGGTTTAGACTTGAAAAGAACTTCAACAATACTTATTTGAAAAACTGACCCTCATAGCAGCCCAATTTGAAAGATATGCAAAAAACTACAAGAATATTATTTCAAAATCAAATCAGAAATATGTATGAATACATTATTACAAAGTTTTGCATTATCAGTAACACAATTAGGAAGCCAAACACTTGGCCTTAAAAATTAAGAAAACTGATGGTAGAAACTGATGGTACTAATTTATGCCATTCACTGAAGTCTAATAAAAGATAACAGATAAATTGTGACTGCAATGAAAGATACCCATTCATGGAATAGAGTAAATTAATGTAAGAAGTAATAATAAATACAGTAATTTAAAAGAGAAATTAATTGTGTCGCATAAACACAGAATCTGTCTAATGTTCTGATGCATTCTGGGAGATGCACATGCACAACGGAATTTAATGTCAGCTGTGTGGACAGAAAAGATTTACTTCTCAGCTATTGAGGATAATGTCAGTACAAAAGCTACTGCAATTCAAATCAGACCATAGGATCAGTCTGCCTACTTCTGGCAATAACATTTAGGTCTTAAAAAAACCTAGGCATTGATTACTTGGTTTTTATTATGTGTCTATACAGATTCAAGTGACGTCTCTCAGGTGCAGAATATGGAATGGTCTTAAAAATCTGCAAAGAACTTGTTAGTATTTGTGCTCCTTCAGTATGTTAGTGGGGTAGTGGGAAATGTTGTATTATTGGCATGAAATACTTTATTTGTTTAACATTAAGAGAACAATACAAGATAATAAAACCCTTAACCTCCCTTAGATCTTAAACTAAAATAATTTGTGACTGAATTAATGATGACGTCTACAGAAATGCTAAAAGGGAATAAAATACATAAGGGTGTCTTGGGATGTTTTTTAATGCTGGTTAATGATACTATTGAATTCCAGATTTGTTCAAGTTATCTACATCAACATACCAGTCCTCAAAATCATGTGTTTGATATAACTATAATTATAAAAAATATAACTATAAATAAAATTGGTCAAATTCATCTGGAATCTGGAGAAACACCTGAACATCTGAATGAGGAAAGCATATTTAAAGTAGGTATTACTTTGATTATGAATAGTTGATAACAGCAATTTCTTCTAATTTAATTCAAAGTAAATGTTTGGATAGGTAATGGATTTAAATCTGATCACACCTGCTCCCTTTCTGCTGCCGGAGATGTATTTATATCCTCTGTTTCTATGAAATGCATGTCTTCTCTAGTCTGATCGAGGAGTTCAGCACTGAGGGAAAACATTACATTTTTAGCTTCTACTGCATGATGGGAGCGCCAAACCTTTCTGACCCCCAACGTGAAAATAAATGGGTTAGATGAGTCTTAAGTGATGTTACACAGCATGTTGGGCTGTTGATCCTGAGGTGACTAACGATAGCAGAGAAAAAATAGTCTGCAGTCATTTTTTTGTCGGTGGACATAGTGTGTCACTGTAGACCCCTAAATGATCAAACTACCTGGAGTGGAACATGCAATAAAGAAGATACAATATACTGTAGGCATAAAATAGTTTTGAATAATGAAATGGTTGAATCGGATACTTTATGGTGTTTTAAATGTTCTTTACAGTTGGACAGTATATCATGAATATCATATGTATCATATATATATACTCTGGATGAGCTGAAAAGACACTGGTGAAAAATCAAAAACATTTCATAAACATGCATGTTTATATTTATACTGTAAATGCTCTGGTACTCCCGTACAGCATATGGTTGCTTGGAGACAATATTTAGTAAGTGTATTAACACAGTATAAATATATTGTTTTTCTTTGTAGACCATTAGGGGAAATGTTTTCTCTGGACAAAAATGGAGGAAATGGACAAAAAAAAGCTTTATTACAGCATTTTAAGCTTAGCCATGCCTGTTTGTTCAGAGATACACAACTTTTATGACTATATTTATTTTCTTTATCTGTTCCTGTTGGTGTCCCATGTTGTCTCAAACATGGCAGGTCTTTGTCAATAATAACTTGAATCAGCTGCTAAAGAACATTTCTTCAGGCAAGCTTTTCATTTCTGTCTTTTAGAAGAAGTCATTTTAGATTGGGGAGGAAGTTCTATTTCATTACTATATCTTTAGACTATTGTTTGTGTATAGTCTGAAAGTTTAAACTGTTACTCAAGCTTACATTATCACCCAAAATAAGCACTGCATAAGCTGCAATGTGTATAACAGTAGGCCTGGGTTAATATCCAGAGGGAAAAAAATGTTGTGTTTTTATCAAATACATCAACACTCATCCAGAGAAGGTTTACTTCAGTAGCAAGCCATTGTATTTTATGTTATTTACTTAAACATTTTGAAGTCATTCATTTTGTCAGTTATATTTAAGGGTCGAATTTTCAAATAACTTTGACCCAAGGATACCTCTGTGTAGTATGCAGTGGCTTCATAGTTGCTGCCTGCTGTTCATTTGCCTTTCAGCTCCATTTTTTTACACCCGTATCTGTCAGCACAGGGAAAACAGAATAAAATGTAGTGAGAGGCGCCTTGCAGGCTTGGGATGGAGCCTCCAGCAGCCAATCCTAACACAGCCTAGGGGGCCCCCGACCGCTGCGGCGTGGGATAGCGTGCCTTCATTCGGACTGCTCATACAATGCCTTGGCTGAGTCCTCTGTTGAATCTGGGTCGTGGCCTGACCCAAGGGCTCTGCAATAGGTCTTAACACCAGCACACTCTTTACCAAGCTAACAAAAACACTGAGCCACACCAATCAGCCCTGCCCAGCTCAGTGGCTGATCCAGAAAAGCTTTCCTGAGTGTCATCAAGTTGATCGAATGGCATGTGATTAGTTTGTGCCCAAGTTGATAATTCAGAACATGATGTAAATAAACCTGGTGCACCTCAGGTGATGTGATGCTTCGATTGTGTCACTGGAGAAGTAGGTGGGGACTGTGTTTAGTGTTCAAGGTTTTTTTTTTTTTAATTGCACAGGTGCATGCACAGACATGTACAGACAGTGCATGCAAGGGCCATGATGTACTAAGCCAGTCTAGATCTGACATTACCTTTGCTATTTTGTTTTCAGTGTTGTTTACCACAGTGGAAAAGGAGTAGAATGGAATGAGCGTGTGATTTTTTTTGTTTCTTAACATTGTGATTGAATATGGAAGTTTGGCATCTTCACTAAAGCAGTTTACAGAGCTGTGCAGTTGTTTTTATCAACAATATAACCAGAGAAATTGATGGGACAGGGGGAGTAGGTGTTCTCTTGTAGAGATGTGCTCTGCTGGGGGAACGTTTTCGAACCTTTACGTGTGACTTCAATAATGCCAAAGGTATTCTAGAATTTTCTGAACTGTTAATGTAATTTTTTCCCTAATTTTTTATAAGCAAAAACACTCCATGCAGGCCTGGATGTTTTACAGTCTACACATTCCTGACCTCCTGCCGAGTGTGACAGAGCCTGTACTGGTATGGTAAAAGCAGGAGTAAGGCTGACATGGAGTGGACTAATGGCTGCTCTAGTGACTTTTTTTAGTTGAATGCTTTTTTGCAAATCTTTGGAGCAAACATAAGAACTTGAACACAGAACAGTCAATCACGTTTCTCTCTATTGTATTGTCTTGCTTTTTGCCGTTTTACCAATTCATCACCTTTACTTATTTCCCATGCAAAAACAGAAATTTAAAAGTGTTGCTTTTTCTTTGTGTAGACATCTTATGAATGTTGGGTGCTTGCAATCACTTTATCAAACAACTTTATGAAGTAAACAGAACAGGTGCACAGTGGATGGTAAAAGAACATTTCCTTTGAAAGCATCCTTGTTAATAGTATGTAGGGCTGTAATCTGGTTCTTCAAGACCTGTGAGTGACATATTTGTCAATAATGTGAAGCTGTTTACAGGTCCAAAAGACACAGATCTAAAGGGCTAAGGCTGTAATACACTTCCAGGAACTCATTAATCTTGGTTGTGAGAAACAAGATGATAAAAACATTATCCAATCCTGGAACTACTGTCTGTGATATAACTAAAGAACACAGATTTTACAAAGGTATTTCGTTGTCAACATATTGCAAATATAGGGGTTAACAATATCCTTAAATAGCTATGAGAAAATATGAAACAGAACTGCTGGACTTTTGGCATTTTCCTACTGCAAAGGGATTAGCTATTTTAGCAGAGTCAGCGAATTATATATCTCTATGTACTTAGTCAGGGGATTATATATCTCTATGTACTGAGTCAATGGAATATATCTCTATGTACTGAGTCATGGGATTATATATCTATGTACTGAGGCCAA
Organism: Sternarchorhynchus goeldii; assembly: GCA_028565775.1. NCBI lineage: Eukaryota > Metazoa > Chordata > Actinopteri > Gymnotiformes > Apteronotidae > Sternarchorhynchus > Sternarchorhynchus goeldii. The sequence goes on along the minus strand of JAOXYF010000027.1, from coordinate 22,367,681 downwards.
AACGTATTTTACAGACAACCTTAAACCTGCTCCAGGAAAGTAGGAATCTGCTGATGGCTTTAACCCCAGTATCCTCAGGAGGTGAAGGACTCTGTCTCTAATACCATTTTCTTTTGACATTTATCAAGAATCATGTTAGAACGTGCATCTCTTCATTCATTTGTAACTGGTTGAAGTAATCACCATCTGCTTTTGTAAGTTACATAACCCCACTTCCAACTGGAGAAACACTGACAGATCAATCCTGTCACAATCAGAAACATCTGGGAACTAAAACAGTAATCATGAATATGTGTCCAGAAGGCTTCAGTAGCATCAAGGCTATATAATGCTGAAGTGGAATAGAAACCCATGGGGTATATGATTGCATAGGAACCCAATGGGGTATATGATTGCATAGGAACCCAATGGGGTATATGATTGCAGTGTTTTGTCAAAGTGCTACAAGAGGCCAGAAGTGTTTTCATTTCTGTATGAGACACAATTTGATGAGAATTTGTTGCAGCAAATTGAAAATTACTTTCATCCCTAAAACCACTGCTTTTAACTATCATAGTTTGACCAGTATCTGGTATTTTACTAAATCTCAGACAAAATAAACAAGAGACTATACACATCAGAGTTGTTCTTTCTTTTCTGAGCAAGGATAAACTTTCCCAGTCTACTGTAACATATTGAATTTACTTTCCCAGGTGCTGCGGATCAAGGTCTTTTAAAATAGATGTTAAAACAAGATGTTTTTGATCCCCCTTCTTGATGAAATATGTTAAAATGTGTAGGGTAGTAAATTAGTAAATGTCTTTATTTCTTGCTGTATTTATTTTTTGCAACAGTGAAACATCATGCAAAGTCTCATTTAAACTCTGCTGACTTCATCTAAAAAATATTGGCAGATATGTGGATTAATTTCAGGTTTTGCATCCATGTGCATTATACATGCAGCAGTAAGTGAATTAAAATATCGGTTTGAGTCAGTTAAAAAATTGCCATTAGTAACAAAATGTCATAAACAGGCAACAATAAGAGGGAACGTTCATGAATGGTATTCAGTCATTTTGATGTATTGGTGTGTACGTTCTGTAAAGGTCTTCAGTGTTCCAGCCCTTGTCCCCTTCGCATGTGTTGGGCACTGAGTATTTTCATTTACAGAATGATTAGTTCATTTGCTTAGTCTGCTTGAATGTCACATGCTTTGAGTGGTCTGAGCTGCAAGGTGAAGATCTGATCTGGTTTGTCTTGGAATGCATTTGTTTTTTGGAATGAGTTTATCGGCAGAAGCGAAGGGAGAAAGATGGTCGGTTGAGACTTGCAAAAGCTTGAGATGGCTGTGTGGCAGGTTTTATGAGCAAAAGATCTGTGATAGCCACATAGTGTTGTATAAAAAAAAACTGCATGGTTCTTTACACACAGAAGAGATAAAGTGCTTGGTTGCTTTGATTGGATCGAGATCAAATGCAAGCTTTTTGTTACTGCTTCTTGAGAAGGACCTGCTTTCTTTCACGAGCACTGGCAGGGCAAGTCTGTCCATTTTGAAGGTTTGTTGAATGCTGATTTGTTTACTTTTATAACGTTTAGCAGTATTATGAAGTACCTTTGCAGCCTATCGGATCAGCAGGGCAATCTCGGCTCCATCAGACAGCCTTGTAAATCAGACCCAGAGAGACCCTGAACTGTGTGGGTCAGGGAATGTGACGAAGAGTCATCCCAAGCTGTAGACTTGCTTATTCTTTTCTCGTTAATTCTCACATGGACCTGTTTGAGATCTCTTAAACCACTACATGAAGCAGGTGACTCCAACAGGTCTGGCACCAGTATTACCCTCACCATTCACCATTACTTCTCATAGGCCAAAGATGCTGTAATACTGCAGGGGCCTGATCTCCTAGCTTCACCACAGAATTTTTATGGGTGAAAGGTTTCAGACAAGCAACTGTCCACCCCCACCAGGTCTTCCCACCCATCTTATCCAGGAGCCTGAAAATTGCCTTTCCAGAAATTTTTGGTTAGCAATGTTCCACATAGAAAATAACTATTGGAACAGACATGACAGAGAAAGAACAAGAACGTTTGGTGAGATTATTAATGACCAGGACCTCCGGAATCAGAGCAATTGTTCTACAGTAGCCAAGTGTGTGTAGCTAGTGGATGCAGCCTTACAACTTTTAAAAGGTGTATTACGATTTTATTGTCATTCCATACCATGTAATCCTAATATGTATTACATAATGGGTTTGTCTTCCATGAACATTATGATCCTCAGGTCAGTGTTCTAGAATACTGATGACTAATTTAAACATAAATGCGTATATCTTTATGATTACACAATCCTAAAGATTCCAGTTTTGAAATGGATTTATTTTTCTTTGAAAACAGCTTTCTGGGCGATCCTCCAAGCCAAGAGAAGAGATCCTTTATTGTGAAGTTGAAGTACAAAAACCAGAAGAGACGAAGAACTCCTCTGATTGCTCTCCAACACTGAAGTCTAATGACGCAGATCAGAGGGCCAGCCACTCTCACTCCTCTCCAGGAGAGTCACAGAAGGAAAAAGATCCAACCACACTTCAGCCATCTGAGGAGGTTCACTTCCTCCATACCAAACAAATCCTAGAGGAAAACTGCCCAGCATCTCCCTTGGAAAGTTGATTAAGAAAGGTTATGGTTCCTCTTCTTTGCTGATAATCGATAAAATTGGCAGATTGATTGCTGATGTGATGCCACACATATCTAAAGAAGCCAGAGGTATTACAGAAAGGCAAAGCTAGACATCTTTGCTGCATACAGTAGCTCTTAAATCTGCTGCAAAGGCCTGCACTCAGTTTAATTTCAGTATATTTTTTTGAATATTTTAGATTAGTGTCAGGCCCAACATTAAATAGTTAAAACACTATAGAAGCTATAGAAATGGATAAGAGATTTCTCAGGCTCATAAAACACGTGATGCTACTTTTAATCATTAATTACTTTTAATTGTATTTCATTTTATATTTACATTTTCAGCATTTACACTTTTATCCATGGTGATTTAAATATATAATGTATTTATTATGTTTATTGTAACTGGTGTTTGTATAAAAACAAAAAACAAAATTCCAGCTTTTTTTGGAGTACATCTGCAGCTTAAGATAGGGTTAGGGTTCAGTTAAGGTTATGGTTAGCTAACCCTAGCTTAACTAAAGAAGTCCATTAGAAAATTGCCGACTGCTTTTTAGTCACTGCTTTTGAAGGACTGTTCCACCTTATAGAGATTCACTTTCACTTACCCCTGTAACGACCAGCTGGTTTGATTTTTACCCATATTTGCTTCAAGTAGAAGGAATAACACAATAGTTCAGCTTGCTTGCCACACCAAACTATAAGTGTGATCTAACAGATTTTTATTTTGTAGAATCTGATCTGAGTTTATCACTTATACGCATTCAGACATGTAATAAAATAACATTTCTGCTTTTGTAGTATTACAATATGTTTACATGCAAAGTTAAAAAATAGTCTGTGAAGAATAAAGAGTATGTATTTGAAAAAATGCTTTCCAGGAGTATAATGAGTATAATGAGACTTGGCAACATTGATTTCTGTTGCTGTGAAACTGCACTTAAGATGGTCTGAACAAAGAATCTTCTCAAAAAAAAAAATCCTGGCATGTTTATGCACCTCAGTACCTGGTCTGTACAGACAGGCCTATTAAGATTTACAATCACACCTTGTACATTTCTTTAAAACAGTGCATTCATTGATTCCATCATTTAATTACACGACACTGGCTGTGTCGTAAAGTGATTTCCTTCTTCATTAGCGTTCAGTTCAGTGGGAAGTTATTAAACGAAGAAGCTTTACTGCTGTCTGTTGTAGAGAGAAGACATAAGCAATGTGTATTTAAACCCCAGTCATATGTTATGAAGTGTACTGTTCTTTAAATACATATTCATACACATTCAGTAGTGCTTTAATTTGTAAGCTGATCTTAGCATGCATAAGATTTGATGGTGATTCTAGTGTGTGTCTAGCAATGATAGAATTTCATTCTATACAACAGATGCAACCATAGCCAAACCATGTCACATGGGTGTTATCGTCACAACAATAACATATATTATAACATGTCTTTCACTGGTTTAGCTATAAAGCTAAATAACAGGTTCCATAATGTTGTTAATAAGCAAACAAGCTTATAGTGTTTTCCCTTTTTGGTGGCCTATTTGAACCCATTTTTGACCCAAGCAAAAAGTTCTCTATGCTGCAGTCAGGTTCGATAGTCTTTCTATAGCAGCTGGCGGCACCAGGGCAACACGTGCTCCATCGTGCCTCTCTGTCCTTCCTCAGCGGCCGTTCCTCAGTGCTGGCCAGGCACCTCCAGTCACGGCGCCTGTACTGGATCCTCCGAGTCCTGACACTGGGGTCAAAAAGAATCAACCTGCCCTTTTCCATGACATCCAGCAGACCCTACCTGGCTCACAGTGAGTCGGTCCGTCTCCGAGCAAACACAGCAGACATGCTCTTGACGATGCTCTTGATGCCTGCTGGCTTTCTGACGGCCAGCCTGGACTCCCTGATCCGGTTGGCCAGGCCATGGAACACCATGAGAACACTGTGGTAGTTCTCTGCTGCCGAGACTTCGTAGAACTGACAGTCAGCTGAGAGCGCAAGCACCCATCCCTCCTCGCTGAGGACCATGCGCCTGTGCTGTAAGTCCTGCTTGTTTCCCACAATAACTACAGGCACCTTTTCTAAACCTACGTAGTCCTTAGTGGCCTTTATGCTCAGGAGGAGTTTGCTGATGATGTTGAAACTGGCCCGGTCGCAGATGCTGTAGACCAGGATGAAGCCATCTGCCCACTGCAGTCTCTTCTCGAAAGTGGTGGAATCAGGGGACAGGTCCTCCTGAGAGATTCATGAGATGTTATGAGTTCCGTTAGACAATGTACACTTTCAGCACATACCAAAAGCTGAATTTCAAAGTCATCAGTATTCCTGATTTGTTTATTAACATCAGGGATTATACTTGACATGGATAACCATGCCAAAAAGGTTAATACCTGTGAATAAGGGGAGTCCCATATATTGAGAGTTTGCTCTCTTCCATCCACAATAACACTATTACTATAAATGGACTCTGTGGAGAAAGAAAGTTTGACGTCGGGATCAGTCTGTACTGAGCATAAAATAAAGCAGTTAAAGACTTCGTGTCTTTAATAACCTACCAATATCTCCATATTCTCCGATGAATCTCCGGGTCAGGAAACGAACAATAAGTGCTAGAACAACAATAATTAGAATTAGACAACCTGCACCCTTGACCTTCATTAATATAAAATTTCGTAATTTAAAAGAATTGTTTAAAATAAGATCGTTAAAATTGTAATGTCTAAAAACAATACGCTTTCTTTTTATAAACTGCGTAATAAACACACCTGATTTGCCAACATTATCTGTTCCCAGTACTACAATATTTGCATCCATTCTTAGCGTGGTCAGTCCAGCCATATCCCAAGTAGGACAACGCAAGCCACAATTTTGGAAGAGAACGAACTTGCATTGGTCCCGAAACAATACGGTCTTGCGACGTCTTGCAGCCCGAATAAGTTCAAGTACAACATCATTGGAATATTCCATTTCTATTCGTCCGGGGTTTCCGTCAAAACATTCGCTAACAGCGTCTAACTGTAGTAAAGTAAAAACGGACATGTATGTTCATCTTCATCCTATTTAGATAAAGAATCAATTACTGTTAAAATAAAGTAATAATGTCCCAGGTTTACACAAACTAATTGGCTGGAAATGGAACATTCCGAAAGTCTAAAAAAAAGTCAAAACTTTATGCAGCCAGTTGGGTAGTAAAGTCCAAATCCGACATTAACAGTCTTTATTTATTTTGACAATGAAAAATATAAGCGTCTCAGAAAGTCTTAAAACTATGTTTAATGTTTGTTTATGTGTTCGTTTAAGAATAATAACTAAAACAAAAGCAATATACAAGATATGAAAAGCTGAGTTTAATAAAAACAGCTGATTAACGTTTCAGGGTGTAAATTCCCTGGAAAAAAATGTCTGGGATATAGAGTTTAAGAATATAAGATATATAGCCTTTTTCATTTCATACTAAAACTGACAGTTTAACTGCAATTACACGAATTAAGTCACAAGGGGGCAGTAGATGCTAGAGACTGGTTCTACTTAAGCGTTAGTTCTGGTCTCTCTAAACTGTGTGAGAGGCACAACTCACACAACAACGACGTGTTGCTCCATCCTGGAGACCACACGGTGGTAAGACGTCTTGGTGAATATATGGTTAAACTGTATAATACATGCAGAAATCTCCTGAAAGCTGGAAGTTCTCTATATTATGGTATTTTTTGCAACAAATCATCAATTGTTTTATTTATTTTCTGAATACTCCTAATTCTGTATATTTTGGTCTATTCCCAAGTAGTAGGGTTTTTCCATTTTGAACAACACTACAAGGCACAGGGTTCAGTTCAGGCCATGTTCAGTATGTAGAAAACCAACTATCATCTTTCTCAACTTCTGATTTGTCTGGACTGTCAGACACGAATTTCTCTGAATGACTCTTACTTTGGTCCAAAAGGAACATCGCCTTCAAACCTGAATCCCAGCTGTAAGATGATATACAGTACCAGTGAAAAGTTTGGACACACCTGCTCATTGCTTATTTTTAGTATTTTCTACATAAAAAACCAAGAAACATCAAATCAATGAAGTAACACATGTGATTATGTTGTGATAGTCACCATTTATGTTAGATTTGATATTCTTCAAAGCAGCCACCCTTTACTGTCCTCCTCAACTCCACACTATTGATGTTTCCCATCTTCATGAGGCAGCCGCCTATGATGCTTTTCCATGAGTCTTGAAGAAATGTTATATGTGCAGAGCACTTGAAGGGTGAGGGGCTAAGGTTCTGAAAGAGAACTTTTTGCAGAAGGTGCATCTACAATACATTGCTTGTGCATGTATGTAAGTGCAAGTGTGTGTTTTTAAAATTCATTCATATAAAGGCTAACACCTTTACCAATTTATATTTGTCTCAGAAACTAATTTAAGCATAATCAGATTAAAATCTTTGTTACTATTTAAACATACATTCAGTGAGGTGTGTCCAAACTTTTGACTGGTACTGTATCTGTGCACTGCTATTCCTGTACCCTCAGTGGCCAATGATATAAGTGAGTTCATGTATTAATAGCATTAGTAGTAATGCTGGTGGTGGTGGTGGTGGTGAGGTGGAGGTGGTAGTAGTAGTGGTAGTAGATGTAGACTGTATACGCAGATATTTGCAAGCACAAATGTTTTTTAAATATGTTCCATCATTACAAACAGCTTCTTATAAAATTATGAAACCAGTAAATTAGTTTTTACATGTAATAATTTAGACTAAATGTTTTATTTATACTATACAGTGCAAACATTATGACATTCTGCAGCAACTCTTTTTCCATGTTGTTGTAAAATACTTTTCTACCATAAGAGGTCAGTGTTGTACGATGCACCGCTAGACATTCGGTCTAGTATTCAGTATTCAGCCCAAATGTCAGGTCAGCTGAATGACCTTGATTTCAGTTGTTTTAGTACACATAGAGGCACAATTCAATTCAGGTTAATCAACTTTTCCATTTTCCATATGATTTACGTACAAAAAGTAATTTTCATATTATAGTGCACATAGTATTTGGACCCTGGCAGCCTGTTTAGCACATTGTCAATAAAGCACAGTAGGTAGTTCTAGAGACTTGGCCTGACACACATTATCTAGGCTAGTAGGTATATAATACCAGATGTGGTCCGTACACTATGATGTACCTGATTTTAGCAATCTAAAAAATCTACAACATGACCTAGAAGTCAATGTCAAAGTAATGACAAGAAATAGGTCATATGAATATACTGCACAATGAGATACATCACGTTCTTGATGAATGATAAAATGTAGCTTCTTTGCCTCAGGTTTGACTGCATAGATTTTGAAGTCTTTACAGCTCCCTCGGGAGAATATTTAAAAGCCTGGTGAAATGATTTATAAATGTTATATATGTTGGCAGTCACTGAAGGGAACTTAGATATTAGCCTTCTGTCTGCACCTTGTGGTCTGTTCCTCCATATGCAGGCTTGCTTGGCCCTCATTACTGCTGCAAACCTTGTATAAGCAGCATATCTGGCTAAACAACATCTTATTTCTTGCACGAATAAGTATGACATTGAGTTTAAGCACGAGGGCAGCGCTTTGCCTTTTCATCTGCTAAAGCTTTATAATGAAACCTCTCAGTGACAGATGTTGTCAATTGCAAAAAGTATTATGCAAAGAAAAATAGTAACTTATTTTAACGAAGCAAATTGAACTGATTTTGATATGGACAAAACCAGCGATCATCTAATGTGCACAATGCTCCAATTTTATGGTCCACTTTTGAGGAAGCTATTTAGGGATAGTTTATAGGACAAAGTCACACATTGTTTTCATTCAGCTAAGGTGGATACACAGGTTCTTCTTGACCATCATCTATATGAGTGCACAGCTTGGTGTTCTCCCTGTTCTTTATTGCACCTGACTCAAATAATTCATTAATTAGCAAGCTTGTCATGAGCTGGAAATGCATATGTGAAAGGTAGGAAGCCATGTCACTGCCTCATGCATGTGGGCTTTCAGGACTAGAGTTGGCATACTCTGATGTATGTAACTGAACTGAAGATCTTGATGCCAAATGCTGTATGTTTAATGTGAACAACCATAAATGTTGCTTCTCTGAACTTTGGCCAGAGGCACACACAGGCAAACTTCATTCGGTGCTCACATGCATGTTTGAAGTCGACATGTCCTTCACTGGATGAAAGATGATGCTGTGGTCAGTGGGTGAAGGTTGCACAACACTGAGCATATTTCCAGCTGAAAGGCTCTCAGTCTAGGGCTGGTGCTCAGGGTGCTCATTTAGTTTTGAGTTGGACATTCTAATTCTCAAGTGATCACTGTCATTGTGCCTTTGAGCGCCGTTCTGAGCTCCATCACTGAAGCACATGGCATTTTATATCCCCACTCAGGAGCCTATATTAGGATATAAAAGTATGATTTACAGTTATTTAAATGAGAACATTTCTAAAGATAAAAGGAGTGTGTTTCATGACGTAGGCCAAAACAATGAATCCAAGTTTCCTATTAATGCAAAAAAATGAATTATGTAAGTCATTATTTACTACACCACTTTAAAGTTAATGCCAGTATTCCAATGTACGTAAATGTAATGTAGAAAGAGATGCACTGTTTTATTGTATATGGATTGTAAAGAAAAGTTTGGAAAGCTCTCTTGGACACACTCTCTTGTATAGTATTGTCTCCACTAACCAAAATATCTGCTATTAAGCTAGGTTTATTTCCAGAAAACTAAAGATTCTGGTATAGAGAACAATATTGTGTTTTGTTTCTTTTAAACAAAATGTACTATGTCACACTATACCATAGCTATACCATTTTTGAAAGTATCTAAACTTCTAAGTAGCTAAACTCTGTCTCACCATCATCTCTGTGTACTTTGCCAAACCTACCACAGAGTAATGTAACAGTGTCCTTTTATATGACTCTTACCGGATTTGTCTTAGCTGGCTGTGCTACTGATCTGGTATTACTCAGATACAGTATATCCGTATTTATATCCAGTTTGCATGAAGTCAGATAATTCTGCATGTACTTGAGCATGTCAAAAAAGTAGTGTCCTACATCAAAACCAAATAACTTCTTTAAATGTCATTATTAAACTCACTTAAGCCATTCGTGGACATCTAAACTAGATGAAATATTAAGCACAGCATGTGTCTTTAAGGAAAAGAATCTAAAAGAACTATATAATTTTAAATTAATGTGTAATTGGGTGGCAAGGTTTTCGCAGGAATCCTTGTTCTCATGTTTGCAGTTTCTCCCAACTCCAGCTTCCCATTACATCTTATTCCCACCAAACCAAGCCCCTGAAATGATCATATTTGCTTATGGAAATTAATCTTCTTATAGACTAAGATCAGTCTTCCTACACATTTGTTAATCCCAACCTCTTTTAGCTCAAGCATACGTTTAGGGAGAGTTTTGGGATTAAATGGCTTGAGTAGCAAACATCCCATAAATACCTTTTAGGTTTGTAACCCTTGTTTGTCATTTTCCTTTTAAAAGTGTGAAGTGTACAAACCTAACTTCACGAACTTAACTCCAATATGTGACCAGTGTACATATGGTGATTTAAAATTAATACATTCTTCTTGTGTGAACATATTTGAAATAGCATCTATATCCAACAAACTGTTCACTGTCAAAGGAATAAACCTCAATCAGGATCAACCTATTTGAACCACAGGAATGGAGCTGCTTTGCATGGATTAACATTTTGGCGATCACACATGCTGAATTTTCATTACAAGTACAGACAGATATATATACAACATTTTTAAAGGTCATACAATAGTCTTATGTGCAGACAGCCCAGAAAATGGATCGTGTAGAGATATAGATGAGTAGCTCTAACTGCAGTTCCAAGCAAGGCTGCTGTTATACGTGTGAAGCAAACTTCACAAGGGGACAGCCGGAAGGCCAGGGCTCAAACTTGACAAACTACATGTTCATCTTGAAGGTTTTAAGCAACTGAGCTTAATTATTTAGCAGGAAAGTTCTTCACAAGATGCAGATCTATGACCTAATCTTTGCGCAGTGCATATAAGGAACTGTAAGAGTTCTAAAGAGAATTAGTTAGTGATATGTGGTGTTCTTTTAGAATGGAAATCATATTTAAAATATTTTTTTAAAAAAACAGTACAACAAAGAAAAATGTACAACAAATACACAAGCAGTTACTTTTTTACTTCACCTGGCCCTTCAGACACATAAAGCTGTTATATGAACAGTGTGAGAAAGGCAGCTTTATATATATATTTTTTTTTCAGGCAGTCAGTCATTGGTCCTGTTTCCTTATCAAGCATTTAGCCCAGACATGAGTGACTGATGTTCTCATAACTGGGCTTGATTTCCCACTTTTTTCCACATAAATCTTTCTGTAATAAAAATGTATAATTCTATAGACAAGCTGAGACCGTGAATCCTTATGTGAGTTAAGCAATTTAATTTCATGGTTATTAATTGATACAAAGAGGCAAATCTATATTTGCATGAGCTCATAGCAGTTACTTATGCTTGATCAATTATGGCTTGTGGATGGGTGCAAAGGAGGTTCAGAAGAACTTTGTTATGAAAGAAACACAGGATGGGAGAAGTGTAAGAAGTGTATGTGTGTGTATAGAACATATTTTACCCTACACTGAACAAGAACAGGGTGTGTAGCTCATGATCTACTCATCACATAAACTAAAGGACATTTAAAGGATGGATTTTTCCTGTGATTTTGTTTTCCTTGCTATGACTTGTTATGAGCCATTGAGCATTTGATGATAAACCCCCTCTAAATTCTAATATATAATATTCCAATAATATTTAGTTAGCTTTAATCCCCATCCTTGGGAAACTACTGTATATTTTAAATGAAAATATTTGTATTACAGAGCATAATTTAATTCATGTATCACTAGTTTAAATGTTCTCTTTAAGTGTGAGTTTAACTACTGAATGAATGTAGTTTTCCATCCCATTCTTAAGTACAATTTAAGGCATGGTTGTCTTTTGATCACTGGAACAATCCTAATTAGTTCTGACATTTGGTTTTTGATATCCATATACATCAAATACATGTGTCCTACCACAAACAGATGTCAGACTCACCAGGGCCTGAGTCTGTGCCCGGCGTTCATCTCGAGCCACTGCTGTATTCATTTGCCCATTAAGCAGCTGGGAAGGTGTTGTAACGGAGGGTTGAGGAGGCTGTGTCCATGCCCTCTCAGGAAGGAAGTGCTTGAGCTTGCTGGCTTCAGGATTACAGGCTGCAAAGTGAAGAACAAGGCTTTGCCAGGCCATCTTTTCACATGCAGCTGCACACGGTGCTTAGATGTGTAGTACATTTGGAGGAGCTGGAGCCTTTTGAATATGGCATTTTCAAAATTTTTCTCTCCCAAAACTTTTTGTGCCAAGGCAGCTCTCAGAAAAAAGCTGCAGCACATGTGGCAAACATCTTATTTTCTTCTGGCTGCATTCTGATGATTATCTCCACAGAAAGAAGAGGCTCTTCCCAACACCAGACGAAGGTTGTCATGATAGCTAAAATACTGCCTGGCTTCCTCGCTGTGTTCTTCTGTGAATAGCTGAAGCTCTCATAGCAGAGGGCATTTGTGCATCTAATGAAAAATAAAAACCTCTACTGGGACTTCCATGTGTTGTCTGTGAGGGACGCATCCCCAGCTGTGGCATTAGATTGGGATCCAGGGGTGAGCAGCTGTTCAAAATGAATCAGGGAGGTTCTCCCTGGCTGTGTGTGAGGATCGTCCTCACAATGAGGCAGGAAGTCAGAAGTGATCATCTCAAGGGCACTTCAGGCACCAGGCCCTGACTGAATTTTTCAGAACCTGGCAGGAAAAATAATTCTGCTGTTTCATTCTTCTGACTTTGACAGGAAGAAATAGATCTTCTGTCTTCCAGCTGTTTATCTGCATTTGGAAGTGCCCTGACGCCTAAGTGACTTTGCTTGTGAAAACTCACCTCAAAAAACTGTCCTTTAATTCACTGAAGTACATAAAATGAAGAATATAATTATTATCAATATTATATAATCTTCTTTGCAGTTAAACAGTGACGACTGGACTTCACTGTCCAGTGTGTTCACACCACAATCAGTAAAATGTGTCAAAAATTTAATTGAAACTGAAAATACAATAATATAAAGAAATAATAACTATACTAAAATAGGGTTAAACATATTTTGATGAAGTTTTATTCATCTGCATAACAACACTTGCCTTTAAACATGCTCACTCGTCCAGGACTTGTATTGTATAAGGTCTTGAGAAAAATCCCCCATGTTGGAAATCTCAACATTTCAGGCAGTGATGCTAGCAAGTCCTTTGGCTGAGGACTTATCTTTAGAGTTATACATGTCCTCCGAGGGTAAACTATGAATGAATATTTCATGTCATAAACACTGTGGTTTGCTATAGACCTTAAGCATCCACTGAAAATGATATAATGCTCTAGTCCCTTCTCCCCAGCGATGCAGTGGGTGAGTGATTTGCTTTAGTGGAGGTATTTCTTTCATTATTAAACACTGTAAACCGGATTACTGAAAAACCTGGATCAAATCAAGCATCTTGGGGCACGTTCTACCATGTGAACGAAGATAGCGACACTAGTAGAACCTCCAGCTGGAGTTCCAAAGCTTGTGTGCGAGATCATTCACCGAATAATCAATGGGAAATATTGCAAAGCACGGGTGCCGCAGAGTTTGTTCAATACTTATGTAACACAACTGATTGCAGATATTAGCTCCAGCTGTACCCAGTCCCACTTGATTGAAGATGCATATTTAGACCCTGCGCAGCTGGACCAAATGTATCAGGCAGCTGAATTCTGGAGGCGTAGATCTCTGCTGAACCATTTTTATGAGGTAAAATTTGACAGTGCTGACAAAATGGTATGTTCTTTTAAGACCAGAACATGAGAAAGTACCAGATTTGCCTGACTGAATTCACTGTTGCGTTTTGTTCTTTTATAGCTATCAAAGTATTGCCCCAGGGAGTAGATACTATATGAGACAGACAAAATGCCCCATAGTTGGTCATCTGATTTTGCCTGTACTCAAACTGCCTCATTCATTCATCAGCATACCATGGTTTAACATTCAGTCTAAATGAACTGCATTTAATTCAGTTTAAGGGACTTAAAACTGTGTTCAGCTTCAGAATTCCCATATTCATTGGTTTAATATTTTGAACTTTTATTTTATTCAACAGATCTGTAGTCTGCACAGTGAGTAGACACGTATAAAATCCTGCTCTCTTATCTCAGTTACTGTTACAAGTGTGTGGTTCTACAACTGTTTCACATCCTATTTTTCATAGACTACTCTATGAAATACACATCTGCGTTTCTGAAAAAGGGTCTACTTGCCATTGGTAAATATTTATAAAATTTCTCATAACAAGATGATGTCTAGACTATGTACCACAGCAGACAGGGTGAGCCCATGTCAGGTTCCTATTGTTTCTAGAAAGGAGTAAAATCAATGAGTGCTTTCCTTCTTTAGAAATGCGCAGGATGTAAGTACTTTGGGTTTGGGGTGTGTACTGTACAGGACAAAGATGAAAATAATAACAGCGAAATGTTATTAAAAGCTTTGTTTTGTCAAGTGTTTCCACCCACCCAAATTGCACACAGCACATATTAAGGGAAATAAATAAGCGGAATACTCAAAACATATATAGCGAAAAAAAAATCACAATGGCCTGAGGTCACATGCCAGTGGTGTGACATAAGGACAGATAAGAAGGAAGGTTAGATGTATTACTATCTGTGGGCCATTATGTCTATAGAATGAGAGTTAAGTAGTCTCAGTAGACGATAGACCACTACTGTCTTCTCTCTGCTATAAAACACCTAGTTCTTGAAGGGTTTAATAAATATCTGATGAGTTGACTCTGATGAGTGATCACACAATAATTGTTTTCACATATTTGTATCCAAAGATCTTCATTGGGAGTGACTGTCAGGTCTTCTTCCTATTGATTGGTTGGCATGGTTATATTTGGATCTATATTTTTATGAGTGTTTGTTTGGGGAGGATATGTTGATCAAATCAGAAATTGCAGAAGGTAGGTCTCTCAGTGTTTTCCTATTTATGTGGGGGCAAGGGGGTTTGTTACTAATGGGTGAACTGATGTTCTTTGCATGTGGAGAGATTGTGATTTTATGGAGTTTCATCCAAGCTGATTTCTCTGCTTCTGCTTACTTTTGTTTGAGTTATGTTAGTAGAAGAATATCTGCCTTTGATGAAAGGCAGATATTCTTGTTTGGTCAGATGTTTGGTCAAGATGGATAAAATGTGGGATAATGGTTTCTGTTGTGTTTGTTAATGAGTTATAGAAAATTTTTGTGCCAGTATTTCTGAGTGATCGAGGTCAGTAATTGGAGTGTATAGGTTAGGTTTGAGATGGAGGGAGATTATAACCATACTTATATAATTAGGCAGGAGGAGTCTCGTTTTGTTTAATTTCCATTATTCATTTCCTTAAGAGTGGTACTAGGACTCGCCAAAAATGTGTGCACAAATCAGCAGGGAAGCCATCTGGTCCTGGTGCTTTATTCTTGGGCATTTGGTTTAAGGCTTTGTGGAATTCTGATTTTTGGCAGTTTGATATTTTTGAGAAAATCGATGGTGTCTTCTGAATTAGGATCATGGTCTGATAGATTCTGAAATTTCTGAATGTGTTTATTTCTTCTGGGTTGTGTTTTTCCCATAATTGCTGGTATTAATTGTTGGTATTTCTGTTTTTCTTTTGTTTCTTTTAATAAGGTTTAGTTTTGTTATTTATCAAACTATTTAGCTGCATTTTCTTAACTCATTCTTTGCTTCTTCTGCAGGATTGTGTATTATTATGGCTTCTTTTTTTTTTTTTTTGCTGTAATATAGATTAATTCCACCTTTAATACCATAATATTGTGGACTGGGCTTCTTGAGAATCATTTCTTTCTAGGAAAGATGCCCATTATCTTTTAATCTAGGTGTGGAACCTAAATGCTGGTGAAGTAGAGCAAGGAAGAGGAGCAAAATAAAAGGGGGGGGGGCAAGCAAACCAAACTAGGTTTGGGACACAAACAACAGGAGAGTTAATGGATCAGGCTGCTGCACTACTGGAGGAACGGTGAGTGGATAGCTGATAGCAGGGAAGACATGTGGTTGGGCTTGGTGGAGACAAGAGGAAGGCAGGCGGCTCTCCCAACCAGACAGAATGGGTTTACAGGTGGACCAGCTCCCACTCACATCTATTGGAAAAGAGGGTTTTGAACTAAACAAGAGACCCACCAGGTCCAGGAAATGAACCTCGGCCTGCAGTAGTAAGAGGTCTTGACAGTAACCACTGATTTTCTAAGTTGTTATTTGGATAATCTGAAAAGTCAGTTGGTTAGTCAGTGACGTATAGAGGGTATATTATTAGTCAGACATACAAGACAACGTACTCTCTAACGAGAGTATGTATTAGTAAGCTCCTCACAACTGAATAACGAATTGAAGGTGTTGAAAAAAGGGAAAAATATAAAACCTGTAGCACTATGACTGTGCTCTCTGACGCGCTTCCACTATGACTGTCCTGTCTGACACACTCCCACTATGACTGTCCTCTCTGACACACTCCCAAGCCAACCCTGAGAAACATCTCCTTATCAGTAGAATCAGGTGATGTGGTGCAAGGCTAGAATAAACACAAGCAAAGCCAGGTCTCTGGTGGCTGTGTTCCCTGTGGTTTACCATATAACCCACTGCTAGCAGTGTCACTTTTTTCTGAGACCCAGCAAGCAGTGGTAAAAAAAAAAAATCTTGCAGTTCTTGAGGCTTTAGCCATTCTCGATGATTTTCAGTGAAGATTTGGTCACAGAATTTAGATGGGTTTCAGATGTGTGGTGAAGGGGTGACAGTGTGATCTGGTGACTCAAACAGGGGGTGTATAAGAACACTCACCTGTTTTTAAAAGCCCTGCCAAATGCATTTCAACATTAACATAATACTTGTTGCTATAGCTTCTGGAGTCAACATACTTAAACAGCACCGATCTTTTCATTTGAGAGATTCCTGAAGTTCTGCTTCAAGAAACTGTTATATGAAAATATGTATATCCTTGATTGTTATGTACTGAGTGATCTTTTCTACACAATGATATTTTTGTTTTACATTTTAAATAATATTGATCACTCTAAATGGATTCTACTCTGTCAGTAAAGAAACAAAAGTTCTCCAAAGCAAGGCTTCTTTGACATCTTTCTCTTTGTCTGTTAATGGAACAGAAAAACATTTGCCAAATATGGAACGCATCACTCATTTGCTGGTAAGCATGGTCAGTATTTGGTTGTGTGGTGTGACATTACTGATAAATAAACAAACCTTCTGTACTAGGCTGTTTACACAGCTCTGTTTGCTAACTTATTATCAGAATTGCATAAGTTGGCAAAGCAAATACTCAACCAGCAAACTTCACTGACAATGTTAGACAAGTGGGCTTGCCTAAGTAACCTTAATATTCCGGTGAAGTAACATATCTTATTTGTTACATAGCTTGCTTGTAACAGCAGCATAATCCTGCATGAATATTGCTAAATGCAATCAAGATATCACACCAACCGATTTGTTGTGTGGTTTGTAAGTCAATAAATTCATTTAGCCTTCTCTGGTGGCCTGGAGTATATTAAGTTGCAGTATATAGCAGCAGAGCAATGTATTATTTATAGTCACCTCTGTGTAATGTGTCTGGATTTTTCTAAACTGGTGGACCTAGAAGGGACATCTGAGCATGAATTATCACTCCCGCAAGTCACACGTTGAATGCATTGACACATATCACATATTATTCAACAGGTCACAGTTCCCATACAAACCTGTTTTGTTTGAAAATGTAATGTGCTTGTGTTTATGAAGCCTTGTAACTGCATACTTCATTAGTTGAAAACAATAGCTGTGTGAGAGAGTTCTACTAACCCTCCCCTCAAGCCAGTCCTTCTGTAGTAGATTTTTTTTTTTTGTTCAAAAATGTCTTCATTGTGTAGATTTCCTGTATTATTAAGCAGTTAGTACTAAATATGCATGAGATTGAATAATCGAGTAGGGATTTACTGGATATACAGATGTACTCCTGATACTGGAGCATTTTGATGCTTTCAGGTGAATGTAGATGTTTTCTGTATGTTGTGCACTTCTGACCAAAAGAGGGGAGATATTTGATGCATCTGTGTACAGATATCGACGGTTTTCTCTTTCACACTTTCCATTGTACTATTGTCGTTTCAGTATTGTTACATTTAATGCTGAGAAGATGCTACATTTTGGGGTTCTTGAAGGACTATAGGTCTGACATGCTCTTTTTGGTGGTTTCTGTAGTTAACCACCAGCAGCTATCTTTTGCTTTCATATTCCTTTGTTCTAATTGTTCTGCTTTGTTTCTATTCCTATTTCATTGTGTTCTTGGATTTCTGAAAAAAGCTCGTTTTGACCAAAGCTTTCAGTTACTCTATCAGATGCCATCACCAATGTAGAACTGTTATTTCTGTAATTAATAACCAACTCTTATGATTTCCTTTCTGCTTCTTGCTATTCTGTTGCATTGCCAAGCCATGTTTAATTAGTAAGTACAGAAATACAAGATACCATGTTTGTTCTGCTCACAAGTGGAATATTGCGTCGATGTGTGTTTTTGCGCTACTGTTTATCAAGTCGTTTCGGAATTCTGTTAAACACAACACTTAAAACAAATTCAGTCCTGCAAAGCTACAGCACTGCAAAGCTACAGTCCGGCAGAACCACAGTGCACTATCAAATCCACGGTATGTTGACTTGGTTATGGAAGAGAAAACCCTGACTAAATGTATCAGTTCTGTATGTCCCTAAAGGATCTGCTATTTTCCCTTTGCTTTCTCACTAATTGTTTTTTTTTTCCCACCAGAGACTGAAAACGGCCGAGGAGGTTTATCATACGATCATAAGTCTCCAGGAATAGTACATAGAGATGAAGACAGTAAGAGATACTGCAGAAGCAGCTGTTTGGTCATGGACCAGCCTGACCTGCCTTATAGACCTTGGCAGAGCTTCAACCCTGAGTCACTGTGGGTTGCCCTGTTTTCTATCTCTCTGTCAACACACAGACAGCAGTGTTCCAACAGGAGTTAGCCATTTCCTTTGCCTTGATACACTTTGTGGAGGCCTGTGTGAGGTGTGATCTCGTTGACGGCAGCATAAGAAAATATTCTCTCTGTTCTTATCTTGCATGCATAAAGTATAGTTAGATCTGACACTTCCGTGGAAAATGCATGATTTGTCTTGTAATAAACATGTTTGTGTCTCAAAGGAGTCAAAACAATATCTTTCAGGGTGTGTGTGTGTGTGGGGGGGGGGGGGGTGACAGCAAGATCCCACAATACAAAACAGTCATCATCTCTTGTTAACAATTTAATAGAAGAGATAACGAGACATCATAATTTATAGTGCCTCTTTAAAACACTTTTAAAGTCCTCATCATCATGCAAGCTTCACCTATGCAAGGGTTTTTATGCTTTACATAATACATTTACTTGAACATTACTGAACATTTATATATTAATAATAAGTGAAATATAGCAACCTGTTTATCTTTGAATGCTGCTTGGTCCATGACTATACATTTTGCATTAAGTAAATTTATTTTTGGAAATATGTATATTTATGAATTCATGCTACAGCCAAGTGAGAGTGGAGAGTATTCTTTAAGTCATTCGATTCCTTTTCCACAGCAACTCTTTTTGCCTATGGTGGTTGAGTGCAGCATTTGAATGGGTTAAACTCCATCTAGACCCAGGGAGCACATTTTAAATTTACATTTTAAGCAGACACTCTTATCCAGAGCGACTTAGAAAAGTGCTTTGTCATTTGCTCACTGAATGTATTTTATCCAGTACTGTAAATTAGAGTTCAAGATACCTTTAAACTAGAACACTGCTAAATTACAGGAATCATTACTGATCCTGGAAGAATTGCAAAAATATAAGCTCTATCAGACAATGATAAGTGCAATAACAAACAATAATACCAAACAATAATTACTAGTATTTGAGTTACTTGACAGTAGTATAATATTTGATAAGTGATTTGATAAATTAATGGTCACTGAAATACTCCACAAATAAATGAGTCTTCAGTCTGCATTTAAAGACTGCAAGGGACTTTGCTGTCTGGACAACAAGTGGAAGTTCGTTCCACCATCTGGAAGCCAGGACAGTAAATAGTCTTAAAGCTTGTCATCTGTGGGACTTTCAAGATGAGCTATACTTGTGGTTTGAAGTACTTAAGATGTGGATCAGGATTTGACCATTTCCATCACGTAGGAAGGGGCTGGTCCATTTTTGGCTTTGTTGGTGAGCATCAGGGTTTTGAATCTGATGTGGGCGGCTACTGGAAGCCAGTGAAGGGAGCGCAGAATTGGAGTGACGCGTGAACTTTGGAAGATTGAAGACTAGTCATGCTGTTGCATTCTGGATCTGCTGTAAAGATCTGATGATCCATAGAAGAAGACCAGTTGCAGTAATCTAGCTTTGAGATAATGACAGACTGAACAAGTACCTGGGCGGCTTCCTATGAAGAAAAGGTTGAATATTTCATATGTTATAAGGCGAAATCTGCAGGACCGGCTCATCTGAAACATGAGCATGAGCATGAGGCATCTGGATTCATAACCCATGGCACTATTTATCCCAGGAAGGGTGTCAGACCTCGTCGTTCCATATGTGCAGTGCTCTATATTTGACCTCTTCCTGCAGTGCCACTGTTAGAAGTTTGAAAACACATGCCTGGCCTCTTCATTGATATCAGGGGGGGTCAAAAATAGACAGGGTCTCCGTGAATACCAGTCTGAACTCTGTACAGATACTGAGACTCTATTTATAGCCAAAGCCTCACAGTCTGAAAAAAGAAAGGTTCTGACATTTTTATTTTCAGTTGACCCACAGCTGGGACTTTTAAATGCCAGTCTGCTATCTGGATAATCAGTGACTGAGCACAGAGTCCACTGAGACTGTAGCTCTCTAGCTGCCAGCAGTGAACCCTAGTCTTCTCATTTCAGACCTGTGCATGCTCTATCAGTTTCAGTTATACAGTATTAAATAAGCCGAAGATTTTCAATGTTTTTCTTTCTGGAAGCTTAACAGCTGTTTCCTTTTTTAAACAATTTACAGAACCGAAAGAGCTGTTACTGAACATTGGTCTAAGTGATGAACTGCCAGAAGCAGGAGAATTAGAGACGCTGAAGGTGTTGTGTCTGTGTCGTGATCTCAAGGTTCTTTTAAGGCAGAGAGATTTTAAATGTGCTGAGACTGAATGGAGCACCACTTAATATCCATGAAGGAGCTGCTTCCTTTGTGATGAACAGTGTATTGAGAGATCCCACCTGCATCCCGCCAACGCTCAGAAGCACACACACACACACGCACATGTACACACACACACAAATATATGCACACACACTCACTAGGTGAAAAAAAGTAAGCTGGTGTATAGTAGTGGATGATTGTGTAGTTCCTAACATTCACCCAGCACCGGCCTGATGGAGACAGCTGGAAGGAAGGAAGGAAGGAAGGAAGGAAGGAAGGAAGGAAGGAAGGAAGGAGGGAAGGAAGGGAGGGAGGGAAGGAAGGAAGGAAGGAAGGAAGGAAAGAAGGAAGGAAAAGGATAGATTATGAGAGAAAGCAAGAGACATTGAGAGAAAATCAAACCCAAGTGGTGCAAATGGGCTTTCTAATCCTAGTAACCCAAGAATTAAATAAAGCTGACAAATATACAATGCTTTGCCTCATTGACATCATTAGGCTGTCATAGTTTACAGTGTTGTTTTCATTTTGTTTTAAGTTTTATGACCAGAGACACAGTGACAGATTTCTTCACCATTCGTGCAAAATGTCAAGTTGCAGTGCTTTGACTGCTTTCCTGGGAACACGCCCCTAGACTGAATAGTCCTACATTTGCCAAGCTGTAAAACTCCTGCTCAGTTACAGTGAATGAAAAATGGCCTGCAGGGTTGAGGGATCATACTGAGTGTCAAACAGGGAAAACATAAAACTGTAGTGCACTGGGGAGTCCCGCCCCAACGACTGGAGATAGAACCCTTACATCACATAGTATACAGTCCCACTTCTATTGTGACAGGCCATCTTTTCAAAGCCATCATGTTGTGTTTATTGCTCTGGCCAAAGAATGACCATTTAATTAAGTGTGTATTGATTTTGGCCATTGTATCCTCATGTTGATCCATTATATTCCCAGAGTAATAT
>JAOXYF010000027.1:22320516-22345659 GCA_028565775.1 Sternarchorhynchus goeldii | reverse complement strand
TACGTGGTCATAATGCCATGCTGGGACTGCACCATGAAGTGCATTAGTGTAATGTGAAAGCCTGCATTGTCCTTCTTGTTGTTAAAGCAGGCAGCTCCTGGTGGATGCTTGTGCTCCTTCTAATACGTGCCGCTCCGCTTGCCAACACCCCAGCTGATTTACACTAATGCATCGTGGAATGCTGTGCACTTTTAGAAACAGTAGGCCATTCTCATCCCAATTCAATCCTCATTTTTTCCTCACTAGTGATGAACCCTCAATGGTTGTGTGGTTGCTATAGTGAGGTGGAGGATAACAGCCCTGACTCTCCCCTTGGGGGCAGTGATTCAGCCCCCATGTGGGAGAGTATGTTATACCATTAAGAGTCAATGGGTAAGAATTCTAGCACTCTATATGTTTGCCTAACTCTGTGACATGCTTAAAATGGTAAGTTGATCTGGATAATTATAAATAAATGAAAGAGAAATGCTTGTGGTAAAATTGGTTACATGTGTAAAATGATAAATGTGGACACTTCAAAAATGTGAGAGTTTTATTGGAGCTTTATCACTAGTAATGGAGTGAATCTGACATTGTCTTTGGAAAATGTTGACTGTAAAACTAACAGATGTGCACTGAGTTGCCTTGCCTACACATTTTGAATTTATTCCATTCAGTTACATTTTACTAGCAAATTTAACATTTTCAGGGCAAAGGCCACCAGAGTCATTTTTTATGGATCTTTTGAGGTTTACAGTAATTCTGGTTACGCTTATCTCTGTGTGCTGGAAGAGCAGAACTGCAGAGAGTCTGAAAGGGATTTTATACTTTTCTTTGATACGGCCTGGCAAGCAGGTGTGGACTGTGCCGGTGGCCTGGTTTATTGGATTTGGCTCTGTCTGATGTGGTAAGTCAGATCAGTACTATTTTCCAATAAAAAAACGCTAAGAATATCTTACTGCTAAATGTTTCATAGTAGAGTCAAAACCAGTCTATCAACAAAACTACATTCTAGAACCACTTATTTTCTGTAACCTGAATAAGCAGAGGTTCTTTTAGTGAGTAAATTAAACCAGTGGTTCTCAGTGCCAGTGCTTGGCAAACCCATGTACAGCAACCCTTCTGTGTTCGCCCTGTTTCACCCATCTTAGTCATCCCATGCTAACTTGCTAACTGGCTGCTGTGATGAATCACATGTACGAAAATTGGCCAAACAACCAGCAGGTTGTCTCAGAAGTAGAAGAGAAAACATTGTGCTTTCTTGTGTGAGCTGCTTGACCAGAGGATTGTGAGTAAATGTCCCATGTTCTAAGCAACTTTGGGATCAGTAAATCCCTTGGAAACGCTACATATTCTCCACACTGCCAGGTCGAAATCTCCCTTCTGTCTCCCATCATGGCAGTGTGAAACCATGTACAAAAACAATACCAGAAGTTATGCGATTAGACTTGGGGTATTGGACTAGATTAGACTCTGAAATTTTCAAAACCATTATTATTATATGTATCCAGTCTAAACATATTTTGAAAAGAATTTATATTATATTTATATATACTATATTATTAATATTAGGTATCAGCCCAGTGAGACTGACACCTGAGCAGCACTGCTGGGCCTAATACCCTCATTCCATTGCAACACCTGCTATCATATTAGCTTTGCTACTGACCACTTGTGCATTGCAATCTATGCACTACAGTCTGCAGCTGTGCACCTTTAACATGCACCTATAAGCTACTGCAAAGATATCTAATGTAAAAAGCAAATTTGTTGGAATTTTACATAAATTAATTTCTGCCCCAATGATGACCAAATTAAAGTTAGAGAAGGTATCCTACAGAGTACGTACAACAAGAGCAGGGGTTTTTCTTTCTCTCTATGTACAGAGGGTGTGGAGTGGAATTAACAGAGGAGGAGTCAAAACAAATTATGAAAAAAAGAAAGAGAACTTGTTTCTCAGTTGTTTTGATGGCCAATCCTTTCAAACACGCCCAATACGATGTCAGACAAACCACTGCAGTATTGTTGTTCCCAAACCTTCTCTTAGTCTGTCTGTTGCTGTAATTGCTGACTCTAATGTGAAACATCTCGATATTTCAGTCTTATAATCTGTTATGAAACGCTATACTGAAACACTATCCTTTGGACTTCAAATTGCATCAGTTGTTTTATCAAAGTTCTGCCACGCTGTTGTCATTTATTGCAATCATTTACTAATATAAATTCTGTAAACAGGATTTTGTATGAGTAAAGTGTGACATGGTGAAACTCAAAACACCAGACAAAACACTTCACACTTTCTCTCTCCGTATCTACTAATTCTGTTAGTGTATCAGTCAGGCATTATGTGTATGAAGTTAATGAGTTACAGTGTAACTGAATGGAGCTCATCTCCTCTGTCCTAAGATTTCACAGGCCTGCCAAAAAAAATCTCACAATGGCAGTTGCTATGGAAACTAAGAGTTAATGGGTGAAGAGCAGTATCCTAGTATGGAAAGACTTTCCTGTTTTTCTGATGGACTTACAGAAGATATCCTTTTTACACATAATGTCATGTTTTCTAATAGGACTAACTGAAGTTAGTCCTATTTATGTCTCTAGCCACATTTTGATAGTTTGACTGATATGACAGTGATGTTCCAGCAAGAGGGAGGAAATGAAGGTGGTGTCAGGAGTGAAGGGGTTATGAGTGCATTATAAAAGGCCAGGAACATTAAAACAATTTATCATCCGTTTGACAATTGTTTGTCATGTCTCCTCTCGAGTCACATGAAAAATTCATGGACCATATGGACGATTATCAAAACCGTTTGCTGTCTGTTATTGTGAACATGTCTCCAGTTTTTCCCTTTCGTCACGCCTGACACTTGTTTTTCTTCACACTGCATCGCTCAAGTTTCTGTTCATGATCATGAGTGAATAAAGATGCCCGAATATTTTTCTTACAAAATGGTGCACTGTAGATTTAGTACTTAATTGATTAAATCATTTTGACTATTCTTTTGTGCAATTTTATTACAGTATGTTTGGGATAGGTTGTCGATGAGAGATGTTTGTGTTTGGAATTGTCAGGATAGATCCCATGATACAGCTGTAAGTTTGTTTTTTTTGTTTTTGTTTGTTTGTTGTTGCTTCCATTCTATGAAGCATTAGTTCCTAGGCTGCGGGTATTATCACAGTGCATCTAAAGAGATTCAAAGTAATTCTGATCTCTCCATGGTAAATGAGTTTGAGGGAAAGGAGCAGTTAGCTTGAGAAGAAAGAAAAGCTCTTTCACACAAGTATCGGTCTGTGTAGACTGAAGGTGCAGGTGTATCAACAGGTGGGTGTGTCAAAAGGTTATGTATATGTTAAAGTGGGTGTGTCAAAGCATGTTATCAGTTACACAAGGACACAAAATTGTGCCGAATTCGAATTCCACAGCTCTTACATTCATTTTCAGTACGAAAAATTTCGAAAGCTTCCAAGTGTGCATCTTCATTACCTTTAATTAACATGTAGAACATAACTTCATACAGTATTTCAAAACAGCTATAGTAATTACATGGTCTTGGTCTCACTCTGTTTTGAAACAAATTAGGTCATTAAAATAGCCAATTATGCCCCATCTAACTAGGATAATGGTGCTAGCTATGGGGACCAGCGTGGCAGGTTAGTTAGTAGCATGCTTAGGTACAACGTCTGAGAGTGAATCAGCCAACGCTACCCAATACAATCAAGAGGGAATCATGACTTGTGCAGATACTCCCCGAGTGAAATGGTACAGTGCAGACTGAAGGACAATCTCCTACAATGTTAACGCTTAAAATATAAAGCATTGTATTGAATATATCCTTTTAAGAAGTTGTTTTATGTAAAGTGCTCATTAGCGACTTACTAGAGCAACACTGGGTAGAGGACTGGGCTCATTAATGGTCTTTCTGTAAGCATGACTTCAGAGTGCCTAATGTATATGGAGGTGACATTCGTTTTTGGTGAACATGCACATATTTTGACACACCCACTGTCCTTCTGACACACCCAACAAGCTTTCAAGATGCCCACCACAGAGACTCATGGCTCCTTTCATAAACCAGTAAATGCAAAACCCACCATCAGAATAAAATGTGCTAACCTCACATTCCTTCTTTCTTTTCCTTTGATAAAAGCCTCAGAAGGTGATTTTGCGACATTGGTTTTATGATAATGGGTTGAGATACCATTATTTTTTACAAGGCATACAGTGGAGGCTAGTTTGGCCAGTACTGTACAGACACAGATTGTTAAAGTACAATTCAATTTCACAGCTTTCCCCCTGTTCCGTCTAGTGCTGAAATATAGTCCCCAGGAGAGACATACTCCACAGCACATAGCACATAAGAGCAGCCAATTGCAATCCCCTACTCTGCTTCTCTCTTAATGGAGTTTCAGCAGGTAGCAGGAATCATTCAATTCATGCCATGCACTTTTAATATTTACATGTTTGCAACAATTACCTCTCAGTGTTCCTCTAAGCTCTGTTTTAGTCATCTACAATGCTTTAAATGTCACTAATGACTGCACCCCCCCCATCTCTACACTTTTCACTTCAGAATGGTCTGGTAGCTTCTTGGCAATGACTCCTATTCGAAACCCTGTCCATAAATGCTCATTCCAGGCAGCTCCATTCATTTTGGCTTACATTTACCATTCATACAGGTCTGGCACTGGGTGGCTCTGGCACTGGGTGGTCCACCCACACAATGATGAAGCTCTACTCCTGACTCATGCAAACTAAGGATGCAACTGCAGTAGAATGTATTAACAAATCCATACACACACATACGCAAGTATGCAGGCTTGTACACACACATGCACATGTTCGTATACACACTGACATTCTTATACAAATACCAAACGGTGACTCACCTCTTACTGAAGCATTACAGTATGTTGCTGTTTCCTATAGCCAATATAGTCCAAATTCTAAATGATAAATCTGTTCATTAATTAATTGTCAAAAACTAGACCACAAAATATTGTGGCTCCCCACTTGCAGTGGTTTGCATTTATACCAGCAATACCGCACTGCTTGTAATGCTAGTAAAGAGTGGAGGTTTTTTTTATTTTATGACTTAATAGCTTTGTTACTTCGTTATTCACCATGGTAACAGAATGCAGAAATGTGTCATCAGCTGTGTGCACGGCTGTTCGCAGTAGGAGTTAGGCTACATCAGCATCAATCCTGGCAAGATGAAGGCCTATTACTTCCCCCAGCATGATGCAGCCCAGTATTTCACATTTACCCATTTCCATCCCAAACCCTGGGCACACTGGTGCACCGTTAGGAAGTGTGCCATCTTTCTGCTTCAGAAGTGCATATACATAATCATATAGGATATGAGCATTTTCATGATCTTTGTAAGGTACTGTGTAGTGAATGGAGAACTGTATCAGATTCAGCCTTGATTATTGTTGGACTGAATAAAATAAGAAAAGGAGGCTTAATAGTTTAACAGTCTGAAGTTATTAGAGCTTCCTGGAATTAGTTCTCTCTAAAAATAGTTTATTTTATTTTAGTTAAACTGTCTGATTTGACAGTATAAGACTGCTTTGTGAACCACCATAATTCTAAAATGGAGAACATTTAAGTGTTTTGTGTGGCTTCTTCCATTTCATCCTGGCACATTAAACTAGTGCCTGTGGAGATACTGTCATCTCTGGTGCTGTGCAGCTCAAACCGCTGCCATCACCCACTGCCATAAACTACTGCCATCACCCACTGCCATAAACTACTGCCATCACCCACTGCCACAAAATGCACTGTTAATGCTCTCTCTCTCTCTCTCTCTCTCTCTCTCTCTCTCTCTCTCTCTCTCTCTCTCTCTCATACAACACAAACTCCTGGATGTTTTAATTATTTTTGGTTTAAGACCTTCAATACAGATGCTACGGGTGCCAGATTTAAAAAAATATACAGTATCTCACTTGGGAGATTTCATCTGAATGACTCTACAAATGGAAGTTTAAAGTTAGAATAAGTCAAGATGTTAGAAATAGTGTTGCCTTCACATGCTATAGGCCTGCTCTTATTTACCATCTCAATTACCTGTGGGAATTTTTTTAACATAATACTGATATGAGTTCCCATATTTTCCAAACACTTATGACAGAAAACATAGATGCTGTGTCAGCAATTGACAGCAACTTGACTGTGTTGTGTCTGGATACTGAATCAGCATTTCACCGTGTTTGTTGGCGTCATTTAATGTATTGTTTGCATTGAGAAAGAGCACTAGAATGGGAGACGTGTAAAAAAATACCACATTTTTACTCAGAATTACAGCAGGAGCCTCAGAAAAGCTCTGGAAGCCCAGGTGGTACTACCCAGTGCTGCCACTGACAGCCATCTTTCTTTGCTATGCACAGTCTGATTATTCAATAATGTCGTCGTCAATTAACATGTCATTTCTTCTGTTTGAGCTATGCAGTTCTAAAAAAAATATGATTCCAACGAAAATATTCCTCCATTCCTGAAATGGCATGTCTTATTTTAAAAGCAACAGTGTAAATGTGGTAAACTTGGAAACAAGCATTTATTAGCATTAGCTTAAAAAGCTATGGAACCAAGACTTAACCAATATTTGTTTGTCTGTTAGCTTTGTTTTGGCTCATTTGTTAGTGGTTGCAGGTTTCATAAATAATCTTGTGGATAACAAACTAAAATATATAGAAATATTTAATACATCTTGGAGCAGATGAAATAACTGACCATGGTAAACTTCTTTAGTTGTAAACTTCATTAGTTGAATCTTTAGTTGTTAGGAGTTATGATAAAATAAAATAAAAAATACGACAAATGAAAGACTTCTGAGGCAATGTTAACATTTAGTAACATTACTGATGTTGTTAGATTAGGAGGTGTAGTCCAGACAAGTGAGACACCAGTACTGGAGGAGCCACAACACTGCAAAGCGCTTTCTGTAATTTAAAGGACCTGACTCTATTCATCAGCTAATTACTAACCTTACTAAAAGTAATCTGTGCGTATATATATAGACTGCTGAGTAGATTGTTATCTTATTGTCTGTGTGACTAGCAGTTTAAATAATCAACGGATTTTATTTAAATCTTTATGAATTCTGAACATCCGAACACTAGGAATTCAGCAATTAAGTATCGACTGAGTCACTGTTTATTCTTTAAAAACAATAGTTGTTAATCGAAAGCATATGCCTGTACATTCAATTTCGTTTGCCGCGTAACCTAACGATATTAATTCGAAGTCGCATTGCGCACTCTGAAGTTGAATCAGCATGTGTGTATGTGTGTGTGTGTGTGTGTGTGTGTGTGTGTGTGTGAGAGAGAGAGAGAGAGAGAGAGAGAGCGAGAGAGAGAGAGAGAGAGGGTTTCGTGCGTGCGACACAGCGCCACTACAGAAGGCTGTGTGGAAGCAAGCAGTACACCGCACTGAAGCGAAGTGCATGTTCACATAGGCGACATAACCTAGGGGAGTATGGCATGTGGGCCAGACGTAGTGACGCTGTGCTGAGCCGCAATCGGAAAGCGAGAGAATTACAACACGCGTCGAGACAGCTTTGATACGTTGAAGCTTCGGTGAATCGTCAGAAAGGGAAGAAAATGCTGTTTCAAAATAATACCGGCATCAGTTCATCTTCAGTTTCCGCAAGCGCAGCGTCCGGGAGTTCTATGTTTTTGTGCGTCTCCATTCATCGTCGGAGTTGCAATGAATACAACCTGTCACGGGCCTGAACTCCAGAATCTGGCTGTAAATAATACAGTCACCCGTGTGACTGCTATTTAGATAGAGAGGAATAGGACAGACAGCTTGGAGTAGTAGGTCTGGGAACACGGCAGCGGCGTATCTTATGTTTATACCCGTACAGCTCTTCTCCCTCCCGTTCGTTTCTCCTCACGTTTGTAAGCTGCCGAGGACTCACTGCTTCGCCTAGGATGCAGGTGAAAAAACAGAGGTGCTCAGAAAGGAGCTCGGTAGATACGCAACGAGATGACATCAAGAAAAAGACTTCATGCTTTTCTAATATTAAAATATTCCTGGTGTCGGAATGTGCTCTTATGCTGGCACAGGGAACAGTTGGAGCATACTTGGTGAGTGATACGTGGCTTTTCGCTTTTACTTTTGAATTGTGTTTCAGAAAGCCCTAGTGAAGGCCCAAACCTTTTAAACAGCGTTCTTCTGGCGTACATAGGTTTTCGAATAAAGGGATTTGGGATTAGGTAGAATGCTTTCTGAAAATTGTGCGTCCCTACTGTTGAATATCATATATACAGTAGTTTTACAGTAATCCTGCTTACCGTAAACATGCGCAGACTATGACATCACAAGAATGTTCTTTGGCTTGCGATGAAAAGTTACTTGATGAGAATACAAGAAGAAAAGCAAGCTATATTTGTATATAAAAAGAGGAAAATAGAAAGAACTATTCACCAGGCAAGATTATTGTTCAAAACAACTTTGTTTCCAGCCAGTTGATAGTTATGCACTGTCAAATGACAATTCTTTATGAAAACCTGATACCTACATTTTCTACACATTGGTAAAATGTGTTTTGATGTTAGTCTCACTAATCCGAACATAGGCAATTTATCAAAAACAACTGTATAGTAAAAAACTATACTATAAAGAGATCTTGAATGTGAGAAATGTACTATATAAACTAAAACTTATTATTTTGATGATGACGATGATGATGATGATGATGATGATTACAACTATTACTGCTGCTACATTCTTATCAGTCCAGAAATACACAGTAACGTACAGCTGAAGTCATTTGGGTTTTCAGTGTTTACAATCCTATTTGATTTGATCATTCTAAACTCTCCAACTGTATATTTGTTTTTTTAGTAACATGGATACAGTTCCTGTGAAAGCATTTGGTTGTTTCAGAATAACATACAAACCAATGGCTCTGCTCTGATGGTAGACTCTGGTTATGAAAAAGCTACAGTATGTCTTTGCATCACTAAAACCTAAACTGAAGTACTCAGACCATATATGGAGAAGACATTCCAATTGATTCCGTGGCACTTAAACCACAAGATATCACAAAAAATCTCTCAAAGGGGCACATTTGGTCTTGATTGGACTTGTTCCCAGTGGATGGAAAGTCTGAGTTATGAGAACCATAGCAACCCAGCCTGGTTTTAGCCCTTTTCCACAACTCTGTGACTAAAGGTTATGGATATTGTCCAATAACATTTGCACAGATGGTTTTAGATGGTTTTTAGAGTTTTTAGATTTTCCTCTCAAGGATTCTATAATATTTTTGCGTAATACAGATGGGGGGGGGCAATCATTCTTTACACCAATTATGAATGAATATATATGTGTGTGTGTGTGTGTGTGTGTGTGTGTGTGTGTGTGTGTGTGTTAGTGGATGGCAAACAAAAACATTAAATATATTACAGAATATACAAAATAATACAAAATAATAATACTGCATTGTGTTTATATAGAAATTCACAGAAATATGTGTTATGTTATTGTTATTGTCTACCATACATACACACTAGTTGGAGACTCTACAGGACATGCATTGTTAAGACCCTTGCAGTCTTGTGTGAGCTGATGTGAATAGAGAATTGAGAAGAACGTTCACAGCCTGCCTACTTATATCATGCCCTCATCTGATCTTGTAGGTGCTTGTTGACATTGCTAGTGAAATGTGCATCTCATGCTTTATGGGAATGACAGGTGATTTCTCTGATTGCTTAAATGGATACTAAATTAGTAATGACTCATTAAACCTCTTACTTGCTTAATAATGCTAATGAGTCTATAGCTACCAGTAGTTAATTTGGAATTGCAACCTTTTGTGCTGAGATTCAAACTAAAATCATAACACAGAGTCTGTTTTCATTTATAAAGAGCTTTGTAAAGACTCCTAAGAGCAGCCAGGGAAGATGAAGCGCCTGCCTGAGACATTCCCTACCCTGCCTGCCCTTCCCTTTATATATCTTTATCTAACAGATGCAGAGGTGCGGTCAAAGTTTGCAAATGTCCCATTGCATAGGCACTGTATGACATACAAACAAATGCACCCCCCACAGCAAACCATTAGGTTTTATGGAGCTACATCACTTCCCATTCACTATGCACCTGCTGAATTTGCATGTGCCTGAAACCAGACCTCAATAACTGGAGTGGCTGTCCAGCTGGGACACTTAGCCCTGTGCAAACTGGCACTAACCCTTCCAGCAGAATTGAAACAAAAAAACTGTATTGGAGTTTGAGGGTACAGTACTTCTTTTAAAGTGTGAATTCAATCTAACATTCTTGACCTTAATCCAGAATTGTTTTTGAATAACCACTATGATGGGACAGACTGTAAAAGAAGTTATCCATGCCTGAATAATATTTGAGCTTTGGATCCTAAGAGCTTTTTACCTTAAAGGCCCAGATGCATGCTGTGTTTGGTAGCTCTTGTACTTCCTGTCAGTCCTGTTATATACTTCCCTTTTGTTCTTAAAGAATCATTT
This sequence comes from Sternarchorhynchus goeldii, assembly GCA_028565775.1. Classification (NCBI taxonomy): domain Eukaryota; kingdom Metazoa; phylum Chordata; class Actinopteri; order Gymnotiformes; family Apteronotidae; genus Sternarchorhynchus; species Sternarchorhynchus goeldii. The sequence continues at coordinate 22,335,198 of JAOXYF010000027.1, read as the reverse complement.
TTCCATTTGTACAGTAGTGCTACATTTGTCAGCCTCTCGGATTTGCTGTTAAAGCAACGAAGCTGCACCTCCTAAGGTCAGGCATTAGGTAATGTCCTAGATAAACAAAAATGGACCACCAACCCAACATTACCCTCAGTAAGACTGATGTGTCACCATTTCTTGACCATGTGGCAAAATTCATCTATTACAGTCGACATGTTTTTGAATGAGGTAGTAAAGGCACTTCTCCATTGCACTGATAAATTGATCCAATTGCCATTAAACTGGCTGTGTGAGAGGCGGCCTGCATAACAGATAAACGTGCAACATGCATTCTTGCACACATCTCACAAAATGATATTGATCTCTTAAATCACCTTACTGTTTACAAGAACCCCAAGCCGCTGTGACAGAAAGTTAAAACAGACACATGATTTGGTCCCTTTCATCTTAAATGAGGTCATTTTGATGCGACGTGCCGTGAGTGTAAAAACAACACAGGTTCAATGCAGTAGTTTTTATCATAGATTACACACAACGTGCTGTAGAATGCCACGTAGCAGACCAGGTGTCAAGATTCTAATTTAAAACATACCAAACTGGTTTGGGTTTTGCTCTGTGGAATGCTAACGTACTACACTGTTGACTGTCTAGTCAACAATTCTGCAGTACAGCTGTTTATATGTGTTTTCCTCTCTTTTTTTTGAAGTGATCAAACTGACCTGTTTGTGTGTGTGTGTGTGGTGACTAACTATTTGGAAAGGGGGATTAATGAACGATGACTATGGGTGGCTATGCTGGCTCAGTGGGAATGGGTGGTTCAGCTGGTACTCAGCTAAACATAGACCTGGCAAGACCTCCAGTGTTATGGTGAAGAGGCAGGTCTTCAGCTCACATTGGTCTACGGAGGGAAGTCTAGCTATTCCATCAACAGGTTACAGTCTTGGGAGAGGGACAGAGAGAGAGAGAGAGAGAGAGAGAGAGAGAGTGAGTGAGAGAGGGAAGGAGCAGATGGGGATGTGGCTCTGTGATATCCTCACCTCTCATCCTCTCGTCACGCTTTCAGAACTGGTGGCCTGCCATGTTTATCGCCCTGGCAACTGTGATAAGATGCGCATGCACACACACAGACACACAGACACACAAGCACACTCACACATACTCAATCACAAGCTCACCAAACTAAAATTCTGTCCACCAAGCTCATTTGGGTAGACGTTTGCTAGAATTGTTCTTTTTTGTAAATTTAAAATCTCCCTCATGGGATGCATGGTATCATTTCATTAGCTGTTTATCAGGCATTATGTAAATTATATTGTGACATAGTATTTAGATTTGTCTTCCCAATTGTGTTGATTTCAAACATTAGTTCTGATGTTCCTGTCAATTTTCTTAGGAGCTTATCAGCACACTCTCTCTGTAGTCCTTTGCATAAAGGTCGGATGAGTCAAGGTAGTGTTAGTGCTTAGGGATTGGAATGCCCTTTCTAGGGCACTTTTCTGAATATCTTTAAATAGTCTGCTAACAGCTTGCAGTGAAAATACAGCAGGTAGACCTGGTTTCCACACATCGTAACTCTTCCCACAGATCTTTTTGGTCGCTCAAAAGTTCGTTATGATAAAATCCTCGATTTTATAATAGAGTACATTATTAGGTACACAGAAAATTTGTTTATGTAATCAAAAGATGAAATGCTAGAAAGGTGCTAGCAAACTATAACAAAGGTGCGCTAACTATAACAAACGAAGCCAACATAACTTTAATAACTGACAACAGTCATGTAACTAAACAAAGGCTTAAATAAGGCAAAACAAAAACTCAGATGGTGAGATGACTGAAACATTATACACAATAAAATAAAAGTGTATAAAATATAAATAAAAGTGAATAAAAAAACAAACAACAGTCCACGTGCTTGACTGCCACCATTATCAGCGTTAGTAATACCTTCTTCAGTGAGTATGGTTAGGTTGACCACATTACTAACTCCTAAAAGGGCAGCTTAACACCACCAAAATGAGCTGAATGGAAGATATATCGGACACAGGGATATGATACTACAACACACGAAATTAAAATCAAAACCTGTCTAGGAGAGTTGATCAAATTGACCTACAAATGCATAATTCAATTAATATTTTACTCACCAATTCCAGCACTTATTTGCAGTTTGTAAGTGTGAACCAGCATAAATGTATGTGACCCAATATAGCGCCCTAAAATAATACTGATCAATGGATAGCAGCTATCAGCTCACTCCTGAAAACAAGTAGATGTCGGTCCAGGCATTCTGCTAGATGGAAAACAGGGAGTAGAAAACCAAAGCTGTCCACCATTAAACCAGACAGCTGGCCAGCATATGCAGGACATATATTACACAAATATCTGAAAAGTAAGATGGTACCCTCTCCAGATTTCTCTTCAGATAACCTGTTAGCTACAAGGAAGAAAATGGGAAATTGTGTCAAAGTTAGTGCAATTATGAGGTTGCCCTTGTTTTGTGTTGTAAGAAAAAGCTTCAGTATTGCTTCAGTATTACCTAACTGTTTCCAAAATCAGAATAGATGTTTTTAGTGTTTTAATATTAAAAAAAATGAGACTTTTTGACATGGACAGTAAGTTTCACATTAAATACTGTTTCCATTTGCAAAGTGAGAGACAGAGAGTGTTAAATTGTGAGAGAGCGAGCACAATGACAAGCAAACTGAAAGAATCCTTAAAGCCTGTCTACTCCAGGGTAAGAGGATTAGACATAAGGTCTCGGCTTCGGTGTGTGCTCCTCTCATAGGCCTGTCAAATTTTCTACAGTTCAGAATTGCCATGTGAAATTGCTTTACTTGCACTGTTAATTACTCTGTGATATGCACAATGCTGATCACTCCATAACCTGAACAGGAAAGCCAGGCTTGTCTATTAGGTTCAAGCTGTGCATATTGAATATTTAAGGGTTCCTGAACACAAATCTAATTCTGTTTTTTCTAACTTAACCCATTACCTTCTTCTTGTCTCATTTTTGGTAAAATATTGGCCGCATACTTTTTTACACACCTACCAGTGTGCTGAAAACATTCAGTCTGCTTTTTGTTACAGTATAACAACTTAAATGATTAAGGGTGGGGTTCATTTTTGTTTGGTTCAGTGTAAATTGGTTCACTTCAATTTACTTTAATTTGCCTGCCATGGGTGTAGGATGTGCAGGAAAAGAATGGAAGCAAACCAGTCACCAACTGAAACATTGAGTGAAGATGAAACCCAGCATGGAGGTGCACCAACAGGAACAAAAGAGAGTGCGTTTAACGATAGTGTAACAGTGTAACAATGACAGTTGTTGCTGAAACAAAAAGGGCTTTTAAAAGAACAAACATAATAACACACAGGAGGTACAGTAAATGAGGCATCAAAACAAAGACCATGTACAACTGCAATACTAAACGTAAACAAATGTTACATGCATGGGTGGGGGGGGTTGTTATTATATTGCTTAGCTCCTTATACACTAGACGTTGTTTGAAAACCAGGGTCCAAACCCTGCACTGATGGTGACAATATTAAGAGAAACCTTGACCTAAAGGTCTAATGCATTTGTATATTTTATTTGCATCTTAGAAAAATTTAAAATTCAAATAAAAATATTTGTGAACTTTGCAGGTGAGTGTCCTGACCACACTGGAGCGGCGCTTCAACCTTCAGAGTGCTGATGTGGGCGTGATTGCCAGCAGCTTTGAGATTGGTAACCTGGCCCTCATCCTATTTGTCAGCTACTTTGGAGCCAGGGCTCACAGGCCACGGCTGATTGGCTGTGGGGGTATCGTCATGGCATTGGGGGCTCTGCTCTCAGCGCTGCCCGAGTTCCTCACCAATCAGTACGAATACAAAAGCATGAGCCTGTGGAGGAAGGACCCAGGGAGGGACGTGTGCTCTAATGCCTCAACGAAAGACCTGGATGATGAGCTGTGTGGGAATAGAGCCAACACCAACATGATGTACCTGCTGCTGATTGGTGCTCAGGTTCTCCTGGGGATTGGAGCCACGCCCGTGCAGCCTTTGGGCGTGTCCTACATAGATGACCATGTGAGGAGGAAAGACTCCTCACTCTATATTGGTGAGTGGTTTTCATTTATTCTTTGGTTTAAATTGTGGCATGTAGCTGTTGTGGGCAAATTGTTAACTTTTATAAGAGTTTATAAATTAGTTTATAAATGAGTTTGAAATTGCAAAGAAAGCGAGTATACAATGTAAAAATGTCCATATCTATATAAACATATTCATTACTACGTCAATATACTTGGCAAATATTTGACACTAAGAAACATCTCCCGGATGACATATTTTCTAGACACAAAAGGTCAAGGACATTTATTCTGCTATCAAGTATGTCATTATGAAGTCCAAAAATGAGTGTACAAGCAAAGTGGAATATTCCATACAGTGATATCTCTGGCCTACTGCCTAGTGACTCAATGTCTTTGAATTCCTCCCTGACAACGCAACTAACAGCAGGACAGCACTAGGCATGTTTTTGATACAGTCAAAAGAGTCAAGAGGATTTTTATTGTCATTTCAGCTACATACAGGAATTCAGTGAAACAAAATAAAAGTTTCTCCAGAACCAAGGTGCAACACATAAAGAAGGTATAGGTGTAGACATTTCAGATAACAGCCAGCATATTAATTAAGAACGCTATAATGAAATATAATTTGTTAAATATTTGTCGTAAGTCACTGTGTGTTAAGGAGTCTGATGGCATGAGGGAAGAAACTTGTTGCACAGTTTGTGTGATAATCATGTTTTTGCATGTACAGTATAGTAAAGAAATTTCAAAATGAGTTAGAAGTATACATTAAGGGTGCGCATACAACAGATACGTTAAAAAACAAACAAACGTGTTTTTCTTTGTTTGTTGCTTCCATTTGTCTGTTTGACCACCAACGTCTGTTAATTTGGAAGCTGTTGGTGTACCAGTGCATTTATAGGATTTTTCAGCAACCAGATTGAGTGCAGTTCTTAATACCCTACATTGTTCACTTTAGGATCTATTTTACATGTGCAAGCCTGTCTGACGTTACTAGGGGTTAGTTCTGAACATATGGAACAGATGTCATAGTCCTTTATGATATCAGTGATTTTACAGTAGATCACACACACAGCACTACTACCTTCCAAGTAACAGCCTCTTGTCAGTAATGATCATGATGTTTTGTCTGTTAATGTGAAGCTGTCAGGCTGTAAGGAGCAGGCAAGGCCTGTGTCTCCCTCTTCTCTCGTCATCTTCTTTTGTCATGTTCTTTTCTCCAGCCACAAGGGGCAATCCGATTTTTGGGGAGGGAAATTATGCAACCACTAAAGCAGTGAATGGTATACAGTCCGTTTTTATTTTTGCCATGTACAACGACGCTGGCAGATTCAGAGTAAAGACATCGTGTTTGATGTCAAACGCAATCTGTGTGTTTTCCCCCAGAGATGCTTCACAGCTGCCTGCTTAGCCATGATACCCATGCAGTGGACAAGACCGTCTACAGTCCACAGACTTTGCGCTTGCTTGCGATCACTGCCCACTTTGTAGATTTGAACAGTCATCAAGGTGACAAGTGCAAGACTTTGAGGGGTAATTGGACAGTTCTGCCTGGTACACTGGCTTCTGTTCCTTGATAATGAGATCCACTCTTATCTCCGTTGATACAGGCAACAGACCTTATCAAAGCACACAGGATTCCCAGCTTCATTGAAGCTGTCAGGCTATATTCGGTTTCCCATTTTTTTACCGTGCATATTTGCCTTTTGATTAGAAAGAGATGTGTTTTTAAAGAGATAAAACCTTCAGGGCCTGGGTCTTGTTTGATGGCCTGTTGTATTCACAATGAGGGTCAGAGACAAATGATCTATAAAATGAGGGTTTAAATCATTCCTAGAAGGTCAGACTTCTGTTTTGACATCAGGATCTCTTGTTGAGATTATATGAGGTATCTAGGGAATATAGCTTTTGCAATTGTAAAAGCACCTTCTGTGAGATTGTATGGTAATATGAAGTTTACAGTAGGCAGAATGTTGAAGAATGAAATTATAGCGGATCCTTTCACTGCATATTTTTGAAGATGTGATTTTTCTTTCTGATATTTGCAACTGAGGTGAAACCTCCCACACCGTTTCTATTTGTCTTCTCTCTGTTCTCCTTTGCGGCGTTACAAACAGTAGTGGACCGTTGCCTTCGTGAGGCCGTTCGTGTGTCCGCGGTGCCCTTGCCAGTTCAGCGGTCCACCGTTGGAAGCGGGATGCTCGTCCGTCGGGGTCTGGCAGAGATTCAGAGCTGCAGCCGTACGATAAGCGGAAGCCGGCCAGGGGAGAGCGGCGCCTTTGCGCCGGAGAACAATGTCGCCCTGAGCACCAGCACGCAACCAGCTGATCACCCTAATAACCGAGCTGCGAACGAGTCATGTGCTCGTGGCTGAGTGAATGGGCCAGATTGTTCCAACATCGCCGACGTTGTTGGGTTTTTTTTCCCCTCTCTCTCTCTTCTCTCATACAGATAAAGCATGCTCAGTGCACACAGTTGGGAACGTGCACAGTTGCTACTTCCGTATATTAGTAAGTAGCTGTAATCATTTTATATAAGCCATAGCAAGCCTAAGGATTACTTTAAAGGGAAACACAGTCTATTTGTTTTTAGCTGTGGCATAACTTCACCTTTGGGGCAATGTGAAAAGGTAGAGAAAACAATGTTGAAAATATCATACATTCTGAAGCAGTAAACATTATGCCTTCTAACGAAATGACCTTTATTTCTAAATTAACTGTATAACAATGCTCATTGGTTCTGATGAAAAAATATGCCGGTGTGATGCCGTCTGACCATGTGACAAAACAGCTAGGTTTTTGCTCTCAGCTGCTCTTGCTACTAATTCTCAAAATTACCCAATGCAATGCAGTTTTTTTTTAAGTTGGAAACAACTGAATAAAAATATAAATCAGCAGTTTAGATATTAAATATCTTTTCATCCCTCTCGGGTTTTAGAACATTTTTCAGAAGGTGGGAATTTCTGTTTTATAATCTTTCATTGCCAGGTATAGACCATTTCTACCATATGGAGGTTACCGCAAACGTTTTTTTTGTCGCCAGCTTTTGCCTGCTGCTTCAGTTGCTTGAGTGGTAGCAAACTCACCCACTGAAACTGGCTTTAATGTTCCATGGCCTGGAGTCATCAACCATAATGGATGGACTCCAGCTTCCTGTTTAATGGTTGTAATAGGCTCCGCCTCCGTATCCATGGCTGCAGCTCAGTGTCGTCGAGCATGGCCTTGCCGTCACACCATGGGCTTCCCGTACTACCCCCGCATCTCCAGCCTCCTGGCCTGTCCATCAGATCGTGCTCATGATTATCTGAGCACTCACGCCGTCTCCAAAGAAGATGGCATCCATTAGCCTAGCAATCTCTCAGCTGAGAACAATCTTCATTGCGCAGATTTTTTGATGCATTGTTTTCTGGTGGAACATTCAAAATTGCTCTTAAGATCACTCTGCATTGCATTAAAAAGTGGGGTTTTTGTATTATTTCTTTCTTTCAGCAAGTGCCTGCTATGATAATATGCACATGCAGGCTGTTGCCAAATAGCACATGGAAATCCTCATAAAGATGATAGTCAAACTAGCCAGTATTTCACTAGCTAACAACGAAGCTGAATTTAGCTAGGTAGATGGCTAACTAACTACTAGCCAGCTATCTTTAGAATTAGCTATGTACAAATCTGCCAGTACACATCGCTAAGAGCACGTAAGGCTATATGTTGCTTCTCAACATTGTATGATATTGCTTGTCTTATTTTATTCACAGGTTTTCTCATGAGTGAGCGTTTGTAGGCTTTGGGGCATTTCCAATTTGCATATTCATAGAATGAGTATTGCTTGGTAAGGGTTAAAGTGTAGGCGTGGCCTTGTGGTGCCTTCTGCTGTCTAATTACCTTTTTTGGAGAACTGCCAAGTCAAGCAGTATATTATTGAATATAAAAAAAATTATACGGTCGCAGAGAGGGAGAGAGAGAGAGAGGGAGAGAGAGAGAGAGAGCAAGTTTTGGGGGACTTTAAAGGATAATGCAGTGCTGTAGTTCATACTCATTCAGACTTAAATATATATTGTAAATTAAAGCCCTTCAAAGTGTTTTTATCCACTGTTGAGCTTTTAGGGACCTAATTTAATGCTGTCTAAAATACTACAAATCATTATAATACTAAAAATAATTATAATTCAAACTACATCATTGTTTGAAGAAAACATGATAATTCATGGTAAGATATTTGTTGTTTCTTAATCACCTAATTTTAACTGGTTTCTTAGTCCTGATACCTTAGATGTAATAATAAATATTTTTTGTCTGGTCTTGAGTGGTATCAGTGTAAAAACACTCCTTTTCTTCACTGTTTGTGAAACTGCAGTGTTTCTTTTTGCTCTGTATGTTTCTAATCCAGTGTAGCACACACTGGTTTGCAGGATGTATAAACTGTAGATCACAGAAGGGTGAGGCCTTTGGGTGCGGACATCTGGAAGCTCCCCAGAGGTGTGAGGCCACAATTACAGAGAGAGGTTGGAATGCTAACCAGCTAGCCATGAGGTGGGTCTGAGTTGGCCGGCAGCCCGAGCATACCACAGAGCCCTGTGAAAAACAAACTCCCACAGGGAGAGGCTGGTCTTTTTCGCTCCCCCCTTTACTGTAACCCTCCCAGGAGCTACTGCGTTCTGTCAAGGGTCTTTTAGAGGCCAGTACGCATATCGCAGCTATTAGTCTGCTGTTGGGCTGAGTTGTCTCATTTTTTGGCTTTGAAAGCATCGAGTGGTGGCGTGTGTGGAACAGAAGGTTACGTGCTGTTCCCAGCAGATGCAGTAGCTGTGAAGTCTAGGCAGTGCAGTGCAAGCATACAAGCTGTCTGTAAACGTGTGTAAAAGAGGGTACCACAACTGCTTCGCTTTCTTTCTCTGGAACTCTAGTTAGAATTCTTATGCACCGATAAAACAAAACCCCAAGCAGGTTAGTGTGTTTTCCGTGTCTAAATGTTCAGGCAATGCTTTTAGGGTCAAAATAAACATGATCACAGCAAAAGTCAACCACAATTTTGTATCCAGCTTTTTGGTTTCAGGCATTTTGCAGGCCATTTCTAATTATGACATTTCCTATTACACTTTGGGTAGCAACAATAAACCATAAATATATAAAGGGCATAGAGGTTAACCATGATATTTCAGCTGCACAGATGGTACGTAGTACACAATAAACTTTTTGGAGTATCCAATAACATGACATCCAGGGGCTGATTTGGAATTTTGGATTCAGTTAACCTGGTGTCGGCAGCTGCCTGGGGATTTTATTCAAACATTATTTCCCTACAGTACACTGAGTATTTGAGTAAAAATAGGGGCAGATGGTTTTCACATGAACCACTTTTTATAGATCACAATCAATGTCATGATGAAAAAAAAACCCATACAAAATCAAATAAAGCACCAGTGAAAATGACTTTAAAAAAATAAAAAAGAACTCTCTGATGATCTCTACCTGAAGGCTGTGTACAGGCATTGTAGCCTCCACAGGGCCGAGCAGGGGGAAGAATGACCTGCCTGTTCTTGTCTCTGACGCTGGTGCTCTGGGCAGGCTGGGACTAGGCTGTACACAGCCCGCCTTGGGCCCCATCGCTCAGCCAAGCCGAAGCAGAAATGACAGGCCAGAAGCTGGTGGAGGCAGGACACACAGAAGTCCCTCTTGCCTCTGCCAAAGTACAAGAGACAGGAGAAGCGCCCGCTCCTGGCACTCTAACGTCATGTCACATTGTTTAAGTTCTGGCTCTAATTTAAAAGAATATATTATTTCTAGAATGTAAAACTATTTCACAGATATTTGCTTGGTGTTGGTTGACGTGTCCCATCCAGTATACAGTTTTCTTGTTTGTTTGTTTTTAAGTATGTACCTAAAGTATTCTGGGACACATAAAGTATTGGGTATTGCATAACAGAATTCCGTTTTTATAATCCCTTGAGCTCTTATTATAGCACCACAAAGAAATGCAACATGTTAACCACATCAGTCTTCTACTTATGCAAATTTGAGGCCTACCAGAGCATTGTAGTTTACTACTCATTTAGAAATAGATTTTTTAAAGTTAAAAAAACATTGTTTGTGTTTTATTTTGTTTTATTATTTTTAAGTGTTTGTGGAAATGCCACAGAAAGCTTGACATTATTCATGTAATGTCTTAACCATTGCTCAGTTTGTATTTTTTTTAATGATTCTGTGAATCTCAAGCTGCTGTCATACATTACAGTGGTCCTTTTTCATGTGGTGGAAGTGTTGATAATCTTTTACATATTAGCTTTGTTACACGTTAAGCTATTGCAGGTACCGGTTATGATGTCACCATGATTGGTGAGGTTTCACCACAGAAGCTCACTCTGCACATCTTCTCTACTAAAGCCATTTGATTCTCCACTATGTCCTCAACCCAGCCTGCTCATGTAATCTACTTGCGCATGCAGTGTGGTCCTGAGGGATTCGATTCCAGATGGGCTCCTCCGTTGCTCTGATAAGCTCTAGAGCCCTGCATCTGTTTGTTTTCCTTCAGGAACAACGCGAGCCGTCATCTATTACAGACGTGAGCCACTAGTGCCGCAGCCTTCCTCTCTCACGCAAATGTGTTCTCCAACATCACCCTGACAGCCTGCTGTCAACACCTGAATCGTTGCTCTAGATAGATGCAGCACCTTTCCCGTCTCAAGTACTCCGACTTAGTCTATTTTTACAGTGAGCAGTAGGCCGCACACACAGAGAAACAGAGTGACGGCTCCAGTGAGGGAAACTCTTAAGATGTTTAGTAAAGGCCAAAGACCGCAGCCTGGAATGATGACTAAAAACATGCAGAAATACACCGGGCATTATTTAGATTATTAACAAGATTCCTTAAGTCTCAGTTAAATTGGGGTAAGGTAATGTGATTTGAATTAGATCACATGGCACCACATTTCTTAATCTCATCACTAGCCAGTTCAATAAAATAAATGTGATTTTCTGAAATGTATTAACATAAATACCTTGTATAGACAAAAGGACCTTGATTTGTAAGTAACAGTTTTAGGTGCAGTTCATCTATGTTGCTACATATCTCTGGTTTTTCAGTATCCCATAATGTTTTGTTCTCCTTATGAAAACTATTAAAAATTATTGCCATTTAAGAATATGCCACGATCATATGATTCATGATCACTTTTATATACCATGTACATTCATATCCGATCAACTGGGCCGGAAGACGTTGTCATTCAACCGCGTAGTTCCTGAACTGAGCACTTCTCAAGAACCAATCACGTTTCATTTCTTTCTTGTTTCCTTTGTAGCTGTTTTGTTTCCACACTTCACAGCAAAACTAATGGCTGTTGGATACGAGCCATGACCAAGGGGCTGGTGATTGGAGTTCATGCCAACAGTGTGATGATAATCCTACACTACACTGGCTATATAACAGGCTAATCAGAATCAGACTCATAGGATTTAAAGCTACTCACAACTGGTTTCATGAATTGGTCTGTTTAATTTATTATTCTTAAAACTTTATTATCTGGATATAAATTAGACAGGATTACAGTGGTTAAATTAGATGTGATTTGAGTGCAATTATCATTAATAGCCCTGCAACGTTGTCAAATCTTGTTTGCTTGTTGGTACAATAATTTGGGGGAGGGGGAGGGGGGATAAATATTAAAGCTACTATGAGTTGCCTTCCTGCCTGCTTGGAACATTGTTGTCTGAGGGCCTTGTCTGTCCGACCATGAATAAGTGACAAATGGAGCAATGAATCTGCTGTCTTGGCTGAGACCATTCTGTGCTCTGCAAAGGAAGACCAGCCTTAGACAAAAGAGTCAAGCTGACTGCTTTTCTTTGTCTCGACTCCACCAGTGTAGAAACTCTGATTTGGTTCCCTTCCAGTCATGTGTCTGCTACTTCCTGTCAAAGAAAACCAGGAAAATTTGGTGTTATAGAGCAGAGGGAAGATGAGTAGTTGCCATGTTTTAGCAGCTGGAGTGTTGAACTCATCACGACTGATCCCACGGTTACAGTTCAACCAATGACCCGGAGCCTTTGCCCTGAAGGCAGTCTTGCACCTCTGCCAGTTCATCCAGGTGGCTATGGTACAGCGGGCGTGAGAAGCTAGCATTTTTAGGAATCCCTAAAATGGATCACATCTCCAGAAGAAGTGGGTCAGCACGGGATAACAGCCTGCTGAGCTCCAGAAAACCCAGTACAACCACGTACTCCAGCCGGGGTTTTTTATTGGGTGAACATCAGAGGGAGGTCCATAAACTCCAGTGTGAACAGGGAAAGTGGCACTGGATTGGTCGATGGTGGTCATCTCAATCTCATCATGTCCTCCAGAGAGTTCAGTCCCTGTTGTCTTGGCAACCTGCCACATTATGGCCTTGCTGCAGGAATCTGGGTCACAAGTCCTGCTGCTGCTGATTAAAAAGCGGATTTTCCTTTTTTAAATTATTATTATTATTATTTGCTTGTGGCAAGTGCTGGAGGTGGGGGAGGGGGCGATGGATGGCGTTGTAGAAACACAACACGGGTGGGTGGTGTAGTAGAAACACAACACCACACGAGTGGGCGGCTCTCTGCCTGCGCGCGTCTGTTTTTTTAGCTGCTATTGGACCAAGATATTCGGCTCCTCCCATCCCCCTCACAGCCCGCGGCCGACCCTGTGACTGCTTCCCTCTGGTGGGGTGCATCTGTCCCGCAGCCTCCCCGCGGGCTGAGCTGAGATCCAGCACATGGCCTCCGGCTCCTGACGCAGACCGCTCCACGCTGGGCCACGCTGACGGAGAGCACTCCGCAGGGTTAGCCCGAACATGTGGCTGGTGCTTAAGCCCCGCAGGTTTCACCAAGGCCTCCTGGCATTAGCGTAAAGCCCCTAACCCTCATTGATTGAGTGACCCGTAAGTAGTGCATCTGTGGGCTTTCCAGATTACCCACCCGTATGTTCAGTGCTTTATCCCTGCTTCGATGCTGACGCCGGACCTTGGGGAAGATTGCTTAATTAAATGGCGTTGGGTCGATAAAGCTAGGCTGTAATTATTACAAACAGTCCAGCACACGGCTGCATTGGGTCGGCTTTGGCAGCCAGGTGTTTGTTGTGCAACACGGACGAGCGACATAATTGTAACCCCGTCATACCGAACGAACGCAAGACGTTTAACAAAACGGTGTGATGTGGTGTGATGTATCAGTATGCTTTGCGGATAATAGAGTGCTTAGGTTTCAAACCGCAATCTACTGTTTATCCACACCGTGAATGAAAGTCAATGTGCCTCAACTACAGTCAGTGCACAAAATCAATGCTGCACTGAGATCAGTTACTCTCCGTGTCAAAACACGACGTTGCAGTACATCCACAATGCACGGCTGTCTGGTCCAAAAGATCATACCGCGCCATCCTTTCTACTGCAAACTTCTAACATTTAACATCTTCTGAATACTTAAGACTAGTAAAGTGTACTTGTACTACACTTTACTAGTAATACCAGACACGTGTTTTGATCACTGAAGATGTTTTTCTCTGGTTTCTCCATGAGTGGGTGAAGGAGCAGTCTGAACATCACTCTGGGCCAGGCCACGTGTGGACAGAGGGCTACCTGCTTCAGCTCCAGCCAGTGGCTCTCTGCCTCACACTGGAGGCTCTTTGTGCTTACAGCTGTTAGCAAGCTATTATGAAACATCTGGTTGAAGGGAGCATGAACATAACTTTTTATCATAGGTTTTATCATATATACATGGTGTCTCTTTCTCCCTCCTCTCTCTCTCTCTCTGTGAATGGTGACCGGTTAAATAAGCTTGCTATATTTTCGTGTCATATCTTATTGTAATGCTGTAAACACTTAGGCTATAAGTTAGGTTGCTTTTAAAACTGATATGTAAATAAAATGGATTTCCTTTCTTATACACCCTCCCTCTCTTTCTCTGTCCCTCTGTCTCTTTCTGCCTCTCATTCCTCTGTGTGGTGCAGCTGAAACAGGCAGGCAACTTGCTGGCAGGCCCTGGTTCCCCTTCATTGGCTGACCTGTTTGCCAACATGTGCACTCTGTTTTTGCAATTTCACTATATCAAAAGACTATCATTAGAATTTGAGACCGCTGCAGGCTAGCATTATTGAAATAATTGCATATGCACACAGAGTCAAATAGCACGCAGTGGCCTTCTGTCTATGTGATAGATCTCCAAAACAGTGGATGCGAATAAAGGCAGAAAATTTTGTTAGGCCTAATATGGGTTTCTGTGGTTTTCTCTAGGTGATTTGGCTGGAATTTGTAATAAATATTCTTTGAATTTAAGCTTTGTAACATTTTATTCTGGTCTTAAATATGTCAGCATGTATCATTACATGTGTTTGTTACTGTTTGTTTATAAGATGCGTCTACGGTAGAATATAATGAAATACAGTAGAATAGATTACTGCATTATTCACTATGTACTGTAAGTATTGCGTAAAAGTGAATCCTTTCATAGGATGGCTTCTTTAGGTACCACTTTGTCTGTTTTCATGTGTGTATGAGTGTGTGTGTGTGTGTGTATTTGGGTGTGTATATCTACAAATCTTCAAGAAACAGAAAAAGAGTGAGGGGAAGTGTGCACAATCACAGATCCCTTTCCTGCCTCTCATGGGGCGGTGGGGC
>JAOXYF010000027.1:22309432-22319959 GCA_028565775.1 Sternarchorhynchus goeldii | reverse complement strand
GGTGGGGCGGTGGGGCGATGGGGGGGGGGGGGGGTTGTCCCTGCTAGCCATTTTCCATAAAGTGTTTGAATGATCCCAGCGTAAGGGTTACTTCAGGTCATGTTGTTGGTAAAGCCCTGCCTTTACCTTGGATTCAGGTCTCCTACAAATGCTATGAGAGGAACCACTGTGAAAATGAAGACCTATATTTCTCAAGCCTATGTTTAAGCCATAGTGGTAATTTTAATAGAGCTGATCATAGTGCTTTTATTATTTCTGTCTCACACTCTTTTAGGTCAGCTGTCTTCAGGCCTTGTATTGGCCTATATACAAGCTCACATATCCTACTCATCTCTGTATAGCATAATTGTAAACTTGTTAGGGTCTTCCTTACACAGTGTATGTGTCTTACTGTGAATTTAGAAGACTGCCCTTCACAGACACACACACAGTATCTTTATCTGATGTTTCTACATATTCTTTAGGATAAACCCCTTGGCATCACACCGTATGTGTTAACAGATGACATGGTCTTCGCTATAAGTGTCACGTTGGCGTGTGCCACCCTGACCCCCGCACCACCACCCACCTGCCGGCTGTGGCAGTGCGTGCGATGTTTTGCCCGGCGCCATGACCTCGCTGGAGCCCAGATCCATCACATGCCTCACTCAGCATACACTTGCCATTAAGACTAACTGAAGGGGAAAAAATACTACATTGTTATAGGCTGGGTCAGATGCCACTGTTGACAAACGGCCTTGCTTGACCTCCAGAGCTTTATCTGCAGTCATTCCTTTTCTGCAGTCATGTATGCCTGGCATAGACTTTAACACTTCCACTCTTAATTGGCCCCACCATTTGTGATTCAGCTAACAAATGGAATGATAAATACCATCAGTAAAAATGGACTTGTAGTGCTGCTAAGTGATTTCGCGAATAATGTATCTCTCTGCACTGTCAGATTTTGGTTCATGCAAACCTTTGGGTAACCATTTTCCACTCTTCACTTCGAAGCATGCACATATACACTGCACTGGCTGACAGGTAAGCTCAGGTTACTCGCAGTGTTTGTCTTGATTGTTGCAAGCTGAAGTAGGTGCTTAGTGTCAGCGCCGATGTGCTAGCAGCTGGTGGCAAGGCTCAAGAACGTCAGCTTCAGCCCTCTGTGAGCTGCCGTCACGACAATGACGGTGACAGGCCTTTGAAAGGCAGTTAATTAACCAGCTATGTGCCTTGATGGTCTTACTCAAGTGCTCTATAAAAATGATCAGGCTGTAGGTCTGATGTCTGAGCAGGGTTTGGTTTCCATCCAGAGACAAGCTTCCTTAGTACAGTATGGGCTTGTTATGTCTAATGCTTAAGAGTAATGACTACATTTAAGATTGAATAGGTTACAGTCATTACTTCAACTGTTGTTTTGTTTTGGAAACCATTGCAAATGTTAGTTTGTGGTTGGTATGATGGCCTTGAGTGCACCTCAGTAATACTATGTAATGATGGGTGTGTGTGTGTGGGTGTGGGTGGGTGTGTGTGTGTGTGTGTGTGTGTGTGTGTTGGAGGTTGCCACTCTTTGGTTTATAACACAAATCATTCACAAATCACACAGGCTTGTGCAGGCAGGAATGCCATCTTTCACTAGTGTATAGTGAGTTTTTCATTTTTTTTATTGGGAATAACCAGACTTGCTCCTTCATTTCAAAAGAATTGTGGTTGATATGACTGCCTTAAACTCACTCCCTCTCTCTGAGGGATTACTGCTGACTCTTGGCCTGCTCTGTTACATGAATGATGTTATGTTGTTACGGTGTTATGTTAGGTTGACCCCAACCTCTCTTTCCCCCGTGAAATCGTTTCATGACATATCTTTCTCCAGGATGTCCTCTTCAAACACTCACCTGTAGCTGATGATTTAGTGTCTGAAATGTCATTCACTTTTGAAATGTCATTCATGTTATCACTAGAAACTTCACTGGTTTGACTCCTAGCTCTGTCTGTAGCAGTTAGTTGGGATGTTCTGGGGTCTGTTTCTATGGTTAGGGTTACTGGGGAGGTATCATAACTCAACTTTTTTATATTAATACATGACTAACTTACAAATTATGGTGCATCAAAAAAGGTTTCTGGAATGTCTTGTCAGCAGATTTTCAATTATAGAAAAAAAGATAAGCAAAATAGGTTGTTTTAGCACAAACATCTTTTATGCCACATATTCCAGATGTTAGACTGGGAAATGCTCACTGAGGGAAATAAGGCTCAGACAGATGTGTGTGTGTGTGTGTGTGTGTGTGTGTGTGTGTGGTGCGTGAGTATAGTGTGCTTGTGCATACCTCTTCTTAAGAGAAATCTTTAGATTACCCCTTGTTGCTCATCTGAACAGACTCAACATTTGATAGTATGGCTTTGACTACTGTCTTTTGCATTTCGGGATGAGGTTCTCTCGTTGTGTACTTTTCAGAAATCATGCAGTATTTTTCTGTTTGAATTTAGCCTGCGCCGATATCAAAAGCTGTAATCTTCACATTCCTTTCATTTTTACTCTCATTGTTTTATGCAAAACAGTTCTCAGATTATACACACGAGTACAGTATTGTACACAGCATGACTCCAAAGCTACGAGCAGTTAACTCATGGAACGTGTCCCTTGATCGAAGCATGCATCTTGAAGAACGGTGTGTTATATCACAGTTAAGAAACTCAGAACACAACTGTCAAAACACTCAGGGTTTTTCTCTGTGGGTGTGGTCAGGAACATCATAGGCTTGAAGAAGCACTGACTTCTGTACCAGCCCCGCCCCTATTCCACCCCCCCACACACACCCACCCTTGTGAGGTAATGATGTTTGGAGTTTTTGGTTTGTCTGTTACCAAAGATTGATTTCCTGCTTTACTAAAACAGAAACAAAAAGCAAAATCTGAGCAATTCATGAGGGTTTCATGATAATTTTCATCAATGTGGAGATGCTTTGCAGTAAACTGATACACAGGCCTAAATTTAGGCAATTCCAAGGCTTTGGAAAGGCCAGCGTACAGGTTCTACTGCTTATCTTTATCATCCGGTTCTACTGTTTAAAACTGTATTTGTTATTGATTGCATATATATATATCTTTCTTATTTGATCTATAGTATTTGGCACTGTGAGGACAAATGACAAAATACTGTTTACTGTAAATTTTCAACACTGCTGTGAGAGGTAAGCCAACAGATAAATGTTTTTGTTTAGCTACTTGAAATATTTTTTGGATACAAACATAGAGGAGACGGAAACACATAGTTTATGTATTTTACAGCGTTACAAGTAGTTTGTATTTTGAAGCTCACTGAGTGACAAAACGGTCTTGTAGAAGAAAGCATATGTTATAGTTATGGCAGTATGAGTCACTTACAGTGTTTTGGTGGTTGAAGTGCATTTTGCACCAACGCTTAAGTGATGTGCTGAGCTATGTGTTTCAAAAGTGCACTGTGTGAAGAGTTTTGAAGAACTGGACATGTTACAAGTATAAAAACGAATGTAGAAAAACTAAAGCTCATCCGTCCCTCAGAATCATTCCCTTTTTTTCAGTCACAAAAATGTCTTATGTTGTTTTAGTGTCATTTTGAAAGTATTTTTTTCTGTCTGATAAGTGATATGGTATCACAGTATCTCTCAAGCTCTCCAACACAGTCTTTCTCTGTTCTGTTAGGGCATTGCATTTTGCTTTGCTTTGCTCTCAGACATTATCGAGACTACCTGCATTTGTCATTTAGATGCTTATCGCCAGGTAACATTTTGACAGTGTTCCTATAAAAGGTCATCTGAAAACCTTTTGGCCTAATAAAAGTAACTGACATGACATACACAGTGTGGTCTATTAAAAGTAACTGACATGACAAACACAGTGTGGTCTATTAAAAGTAACTGACATGACAAACACAGTGTGGTCTATTAAAAGTAACTGACATGGCATACACATTGTGGTTTATTAAAAGTAACTGACATGACATACAGTGTGGTCTAATAAAAGTAACTGACATGACATACAGAGTGGTCTAATAAAAGTAACTGACATGACAAACACAGAGTGGTCTAATAAAAGTAACTGACATGACAAACACAGAGTGGTCTAATAAAAGTAACTGACATGACAAACACAGTGTGGTCTAATAAACGTAACTGACATGACAAACACAGAGTGTGGTCTATTAAAAGTAACTGACATGACATACACAGTGTGGTCTAATAAAAGTAACTGACATGACAAACACATTGTGGTCTATTAAAAGTAACTGACATGACATACACAGTGTGGTCTAATAAAAGTAACTGACATGACATACACAGTGTGTGGTCTAATAAAAGTAACTGACATGACATACACAGAGTGTGATCTAATAAAAGTAACTGACATGACATACACAGTGTGGTCTATTAAAAGTAACTGACATGACACACAGTGTGGTCTAATAAAAGTAACTAACATGACATACACAGAGTGTGATCTAATAAAAGTAACTGACATGACATACACAGTGTGGTCTAATAAAAGTAACTAACATGACATGCACAGAGTGTGGTCTAATAAAAGTAACTGACATGACATACACAGAGTGTGATCTAATAAAAGTAACTGACATGACATACACAGTGTGGTCTATTAAAAGTAACTGACATGACATACACAGAGTGTGGTCTAATAAACTGATAGATTCAATATGTCTGCCAAACAGCCTAAGTGGGCATTGATTCAAACACCTTCAGTCCTGTATATACTGACGTGAGTCTGTCACCCTTTGATAACTGTATCAGACCTCATAATGCTCCTTGTCAGATCAGCCTGTTCAATGCTTCTTTTGCGAGTGTGTGTGTGTGTGTGTGTGTGTGTGTGTGTGTGTGTGTGTGTGTGTGTGTGTGTGTGTGTAAGCTCAGGTGGGATTAGTCACAGTGAAGTGCTTAGTAAGCTTGTTCGGGATTACTGGGGATGGGGAACTAGAGCCTTGGCAAGTGTTGGTGAACAGGCTAGATAACACTGCTGCACCTAGAACCAAAATAACACTGATACACATGTGAGACTTCATCTCTTCAAGATTCAGCTTCAGAGTCAAGCTGTCTTTTCTATATAATAAAGTGCCCCATGTCAAATATAAACTTTAGCGACTTTAAAAATGGGGAAATAGGCCTCTTAAAACACTCTGTAGCTTGCTGAAACAAAATAAAAGTTGTTGTGTGGTCTAATAGCTTTTCATTAATTTATTTATCGTTCTGGTACACAATATTCATATATCATGTAATAAACAAAAACAATACTTATAATTCCTTTTAATAATAAGTGTTAATTACTATATATACTATATATACCAGATAGTTATATATATATATATATATAATTAAATCTTTAAAAAATATATTACATTGGCTAAGACAAAACCCACTTCCCATCCTTTGGTCTGTCTAGCAAGTTAGTTTATTGTATTCTATCCTTCAAACACAGGAAGTGGTTAACTGTCATTTTTTGCTAGTTTCAGTCTAAAAGTCTTGTTACAGTGCAGTGCAGTCTAATAAGCAGGACTTGCTGTTCAGCAGCTCAGAAAAATACCCTTTTTATGGGATGCCACAGGCTAGAGTGTAGTTTTTATTTTCAGAATATCATTGATGTATTTTTAAAAATCACAAAGTGGATGTGAATGTTCACAGGATTATATTTTGTTTGAGATTTTCTGTGCTCTTGTATGTGAAGGTGCTAAGTCTCATTTGTCATCCATATTAAATGAGTGTATTTAAATCAATGCCATTAATATTAATTTTGGCATTTTATTATTACAATATTTGTAATACACATTATTTTTATTGAAGAAAATAGCTCAGAGACAAACATCAACAGTGTCAAAAATTTCTAACCTGCTTGTTCAAGATTATCTGATATGCATTCCTGTTGGTTAACACTCCCTCTAAAAGATGATGCATTAGAATACCAGGATTATTTATGCTCTATGAAATGCATTAAGTTTAAATAGACCATTTACTCCTATTGTATATGATGATGCCTCAGACAGCTTTTGGCAATAATTTGCCCAGTGAGTAACTGCCTTTTTAAATAGGCAGTGCTGAAGATTCATCAAACGCAACAGTGATCTAATAATGTGCAAAGGAAAAGCATAAGATCATCCATTGGCTGCACTGGGAACCCCAAGGTAATCTGCAGTCTGAAATGGTTTATATCCACACTTCCCTAGCTTGTCCTGGAGAGATGAGTATAGACACTTATAACAATAAAGGGCATTTCTTCTTATTTTGAGAAGAAGACTCAGAAGACTCAGACTCATGCAGAAGACTCAGACTCATACTGATATTTCTCACAATAGTGGTAGTCTGTGGTGCATTCTAGAACGTCACCCTCTTATTTAGGTAAGGGGTTAATAGATGCCCTGGTAGCAAGTTGTTTGGGTACAGTATTGAAATTTAAACATGTAACAGAGCAAAGAATGTGCAAAAAAAGGGAAACAAACACAGGTTTCAGTCTAAGGATTTTAACAAAGGAAAACAAAATAAAACAGTATTTTGTTTTGTTCACAGTAACATCAGTAACCGACAAAGTGGTTAAAGCAAAAAGGGGCCTTTAAATGAAATAATAACCTATAGAATGGAAATGTACAGCACCCGTCTGGGGGGCGTGGCATGAAAACCAAAACATAAAGCGTGAGAAAACAAAAGACACAACATAAACAGAAGCCACATCTTGGACCTCAGCTTGCACTTCGGTCTTAATGAAAGTTCTTTGGTTTAGTGGAGAGTTTACGGGTCGAAAAACGCAAAATGCAAACTGTAGCAGTTGATGAAAGTAGTAAATATCGATTTATTTCCATGCATTCTAAAACGTATAAGTGTTAATATCCTGAGTGCAGTTTTTTTAAACTAAAGTTTTTCTACTAAAGTAGAACCACTTTTGTGTCAGAAACAGTTAAAAGCTCAAGTGTTTGCCTTGGATTTCTTAGACAGACAGACTTTGGACTGAGTGTTTTTCCCACATGAGATGTAGCAGCACTGTGTTCGCCAGGAATATCTGCCTGGATTCCACAAGTCACTTAATCACTCCACTGACCTCAAACTTGCACGCCACATGGCCTGCGAAGCTGAGCTGAGTTTTCCGCATTCGTTTTTGTTTCAGAAAGAAATTGTAGACATTTTGATGTGCCGTGGATGCCTCAAAGTACTAACCACAAATCACAAACGATAAATTAAAGACTAAATGCTTACGCGCTACATAGTTGCAAATACTTCCTTCCTCACCTCGACTTGAATTGTCCTTTTTTTAAAAGTAAACAAGGGACCCTTAGGGACCAGGTGGAACTAGGCTTTACAATCCCTAACAAGCCCTTTCTAAAAAGTCTTCACCTCATGGGCTTTTGTTGTTGCTTTTGGCTCCAACCTCTTCTCATTCGCCTCACCTGAATCCTGCCTTTCCCCTGTTCTTGTAATTGTCACCATGTGTTTCTTGTTTATCTCCCCCTGTATATATTCTAATGGTCTTTGTCTTGTTCTTTGGTTAGCATTGTATGTATGTCTCCCATGTGCCTGTTCTCTGTTGTGTGGCTTACCCTGCCCTTTGGTTCTGATGTGCTGTAGTGTTGTTGCCTGCTTTATTTGGTCTGTATATCCTTAGTTTCCTATATTTGTTCTTCAGATGTTTTGCTTCTCAGTCTGTTCACCATGGAGGAGAATAAAAGTCACTCACACATACATCCTGCTTCCCTGCCTCCCCCTGATGTGATACATCCAGAATTACATCAGGGGTTTGCCAAAATTAATGAGTCACACTTCTATGTATGAGTTTGGGGGGGTTTACGTAATTATATTTGTATCATTTAGCAGATAACCTTATTAAGAGAGTCATAGACAAAAATATATCCTCATGCTGGCATAAATAGGTTAGTGTCAAGAACACTCTCAGGCTAAAGCCTTGGCTAAAGCAGGAACGAAGAAATGAGCAGGTTTTCTGATGTTTGGTTTTATTGTGCATAGTTAAGTGCTCAGTGAAAAGGTGAGGCTGTCTTTTGTTGGAAGACAGCCAGTCTCTCAGCTGAACAGACAGCCACAGGAAGTTCATTAAACCATCTGCGTGCCAGGACAGAAAATAGTCTTGGATTTCTTTTTGTCTGGAGAAATGGTGGTTCAAGTCAAGTCTTTTAGAGGCTCAGAGGGACCGTGGTGCAGAACGGGGTTTGATAAGTGAGTTTAAGTACTTGGTCCAGTTCTGGTTTTGTAGACAAACATCCGTATTTTAAATGTGATGAGAGCAGATGCAGGGAACCAAGATGACCTCTACTACAGGTGAAGAAAGTTTGTTAAAAGTTAGGTAGTACATCATGTACTAGCTGGTGAAGGAAGTGAAGTTCTTCACACTGTTCTTATCTATGTTGAGAGAGAGAGGAACATAGGAGGAACCACTCACACTCTTTTCCTTGTAATGGTCCCTTTTCAACAGGGTGTTTAAAAGAACCACAGTGCCTCATATTTAACAAGCAAACAGAAGGAAACCTCGGGTCGCAGGCACAAATTTTCGTGCGGTTGATAGCGAGAAATGCTGCAAAATGTGTGATGTGGTAATCCTTGCAGGTAGCTCACCAAATCTACTTCTGCATGCAAATGCGCACAAGTCAGCCCTGCCCTGACTTGCTCCGGTTAGTGCAGGCCTCGGTCTGGAAAGCACAACCGTAACCTTGACACCCTAGAGCTTCCTCCAAGCCTCAGCTCTCAGATAAGCTGAAGCAAGCATGGTACATGTTAAGAGCCTGGTAAATTGCATGTGAAATTCATATTTCATTTATATGAAAGTTTGTTGACAATGTTCCTTTTATTTAAGCGTAATGCTAAATGCCAGCAGGTTCTCTTTGTTAGTTTTATATATTTTAAAAAAGATGTTTTGCTTTGGTATTTGAGTGCACTTTTACTTGCTAGCAGTGATGGTGCTTAATACAAGGATTAAGAAGCTGACAGATTTCATATTCTCTGAGCACAAGTCATGTAAATCTGGCTGTTGTCCATGTCAAATAAACTAGTTGAACCTCCTCAGTTTTTTGTAGTTGATTAACGACAGCCACGTTAATCCCCTTCTGTAATATCAGATACACTGCAAGACTGCCATAAGTCAGGGGGCAGTTTGTTCTTATCTCTGTGGAAAATATGGTATCTGTTAGTGGCCTAACAGTCACTATTCTCTGTAAGGTAACTGAGAACTCTTGTGTTTCCCTTTTGAGGTTTCCTGTGAGGACAGCAGTAGTGACCGCGTTGCTATGAGCAATGAACACAAACACATGAACAAACCCCATTCTCAAAGGAAACGTACTTGTATTTCACCGAATAGCACTAGTATGGGTGTGTGTCTTCAGGACGGAAATTCTACAGCTGTTCGTTGTGAGATCTCAAAGAAATGTTTATTGGTAGCTTTTGTTTTAACACTCTCTACTCTATTTTGGGCCAGTGCTTGTTTCATTGATGATTGATTGATTTATTTATTTTTCAAAAACTATTTATTTATTAGAAAATTCACAGATGATACAGAGTGAAGGAGAAAGAGAAAGAGCAAAAGCAAACAAACCTTTAAAAAGAGCATGTCAAGCTCAGGGTTGTCCAAACAATTCAAAGTGCTCACAAAAGTTTTCAAAGTTTTTCTCAAAAGCTGTTGCTGAAACCAAATTTGTAGAAAGTTAGTCCGATCTCCAACTAGCACAAACTTTGTAATATTTTTTGTAATCCTTTTGGAATGTCTGTATGTACTGTATTTAGATACCCAGTGCTACCAGAGATTCCTAATAAGAAAAAATATAGTGTACTTTTATTCACATATATAGTGT
Organism: Sternarchorhynchus goeldii; assembly: GCA_028565775.1. NCBI lineage: Eukaryota > Metazoa > Chordata > Actinopteri > Gymnotiformes > Apteronotidae > Sternarchorhynchus > Sternarchorhynchus goeldii. The sequence goes on along the minus strand of JAOXYF010000027.1, from coordinate 22,310,154 downwards.
TTCAGAAACAACATCAAGTATCCTAGCAGATTTCTCTGGACTCCAACTCTCTCTTTCCCATTCTCTCTCTCTCTCTCTCTCTCTCTCTCTCTCTCTCTCTCTCTCTCTTTCTCTCTTTCTTTCTCTGTCCATTTCTTTATAATTCTCTCATTCTGTTTCTCACACTCTGTACAGTAGGATCTGATCTGCTTGAGAATGTTGTGCTTTGCTTTCCAAATAAAAAGAACCATGGTGCTTCAAAAGAAGGAGTCTAGCCAATGAGACCAGATCGCCGTTGCAGCTTGGAGTGTGCGTGTGCGTGTGCGTGTGCGTGTGTGTGTGCGTGTGTGTGTGTGTGTGTGTGTGTGTACGTACGTTAGAATTTGTGTGCTTTTTCTCATACTGCCACTTTAGTGGGCGGTAAGGTCAGGAAGCAGACCTCAGTTTCAACACACACACACAATCACACACACTCTTTCTCTCTCTCCCCTCTCTCTCTCTTCCTTTATTTCTCTCTCTCTCTTTCACACACACACAAGTTTTTTTGTCCTCTTTGATCTCAGGCATGGTAATTTAGCGGATGGTGAAACTGACTCACTTTTTCCAGGCATGCTCATTAATTGGAGGCTGGGGGCGGCTGAGCCACATGTGGTGGGCTGACTGTGTTGTGCTAACAGGGTGAGAGCTGCTCACTGTGGTGGGCTGACTGTGCTGTGCTAACAGGGTGAGAGCTGCTCACTGTG
>JAOXYF010000027.1:22273480-22304760 GCA_028565775.1 Sternarchorhynchus goeldii | reverse complement strand
CTGTGTATACAGTAACACCACACCAATACCACGCTGTGTATACAGTAACAACCAATACCAGCACAGTGTATACAGTAACACCACACCAATACCACACTGTGTATACAGTAACACCACACCAGTACCAGTGCAGTGTATACAGTAAAACCACACCGGTGCCAAGCGCCAGTGTATATACAGTAACACCACACCAATGCCAACACAGTGTATACAGTAACATCACACCAGTGCCAACACAGTGTATACAGTAACACCACACCACACCAATGCCAGACACCAGCGGGACCTGCAACAGTACTACTAGTTCTAAATTAGGAATAATCTTAAATGAACTCTAATAACTCTCATTTTATGTTAATAAATATAAAAGTTGGATTTGTAGTAATAAAAAGTTTTTACTTTACTACAGTTGTGGTAGATATTAAGTTACAGTTATCCCAGAATTCTTCCTTAAACTAAAGCAAACCTCTTTATGACACACTTTTGTCCTTCCAAATTTTGAATGCATATAATTTAGTTTTAAATGTAGGAGGTTAGATACACAGTTGTATGAGGCACAGTTGCTCTTCCAGCACTGGAGGGGGAATTTAAGCCCACACATGATGGTGGAGATGGTACCCTGATGTGTTAATTCGAGGTGTTTGTCTAACAGCTGTAAACAAAGGCAGAATATTCATGAGCTTGAATCTTGCCAATTTTTTACCATCTAACAGAAACAACACAGCTTAAGGAAGACTTGTAATATATTTTGCATAATTCGTGGAACTTGGCCTGGAGCTTGGGTGGTGTTCTGTCTCTGCATGGCCAGACTGAGTTTGCTCTCTGCTTCTTGTTCCATATGTTCAGTTCTCTGATTTTGAAAGAATGCTATTGGACACTGATCCAAATAATAGGATAAAGGCTATAATAGCACAGCATAGCCGTATCTTGCATTAGCAGTAGAAGCGATAAAGCCACTTCTTTTATATAATAGGCCCAAAGAGTACACAAGAGTAACCCATTTGGGCCATTATATGAAAGCATATTATATCTCAAAATCAATCTGGCACCTTTATAATGTCAGTTCAAATAAGGCCATAATTTGTCAAATCCACTATTATTAAATCCTTAAGTGCCAGGCAAGAATACATGAAAATACAGAAAACAGAAGTTTAAAATAATTTGTTAAAGGGCTTTAGAGAGTTGCCTGACTTGAGGGGAGAAATGTGCATGTTCTTCACCCTCTCTCATGTTCTGTCATTTGCACGTCCTGGTAATTTAATTCACTCAAAACTGTGCACTTACGATCCCTGTGTAGTTCACCTTAACTGTCTCTGTGTAGTTCATCCTAACAATCTCTGTGCAGTTCACTGTTATGATCTCTGTGTAGTTCAGTGTTACGATCTCAGTGTAATTCATCCTAACAATCTCTGTGCAGTTCATCCTAACAATCTCTGTGTAGTTCACTCTTATGATCTCTGTGTTGTTCACTCTTACGATCTCTGTGTAGTTCATCCTAACAATCTCAGTGTAGTTCATCCTAACAATCTCTGTGTAGTTCCCCCTAACGATCTTGGTGTAGTAACACCTCAAGTGCATGTTAAGTCCACAAGTGTTCACAATCCCTTACAGCTGAATGTGATCCAAAACATAAAATCATATATATATATATATATATATATATATATATATATGTCAAGTTGCTGAGATGAACAACATCCACTGTTTTTGGAGTCAATAAACCTTGTTCCTGCCTTTCGGAAGCAAGATCTTTTTTTTTTAAGTATGTGTTGAAAGAAATCCAGAACATGAAGAGCCAAAGCAAAGCATGTATCTGAATACAATCACCTGGTGAACAGTGTTTGCCATCTACAAAGACATCTCAGCTTGTTAAATAGTGAAGACTGTAAATGTAAAATCTCTAACTATCTCTCTCTACATCCATCTTTCCTGTCTTCTGCTCCCTCTTTCCCGTAGTAATTCCCAAGGTGACCAAACATCTGCTGTCCAACCCTGTGTTTACCTGTATCATCCTGGCAGCCTGTATGGAGATCGCAGTGGTGGCTGGTTTTGCTGCTTTCCTGGGAAAATACCTGGAACAGCAATTTAACCTCACCACAACCTCTGCTAACCAGCTTTTGGGTAGGCCTCTCTCATTTCTCCGCACATATGCTCCCAAACACATACAAACAGATTTCCTTCACATTCAGAATCCAACTTCATTAAGGAACCAGAATATGACCTGTGTGCGTTGCCGGTTCTCCTCTTACTCTTCAGGTATGACGGCAATCCCATGTGCATGCCTGGGCATATTCATGGGAGGTTTGCTGGTGAAAAAGCTGAACCTCACAGCGCTGGGCGCCATACGGATGGCCATGCTGGTCAACCTGATCTCCACTGCCTGCTATGTATCCTTCCTGTTTCTGGGCTGTGACACAGGGCCTGTCGCCGGGGTGACTGTCGCCTATGGCAACGAGTAAGGAAGGCTAGAGCTTTGCTTATTTTTCCTCTCTAAATTGGGTGTTTTTGTTTGCTTTGTTGACATTTATGCAGGTTTTGTGATGGATCACTGAATGAAAGATAAGAAAACAGCATCCCTTCAGAGCACAAAAACAGTTGGATTGGGGTAGAGGGGATGGAGGGGCTTGAATAAACATGGATTTCCCATTGTTTCATTAGTGTTTTCTTATAATAAAGGGATTTATGTGAATGAAGAACAGATATATTTTAGAAAGTTAATTGTTAAATTGCTCTTAATTGCAACCCTATACGTGTTCAATTAGTACTGAAAAAATTTCCTGAGGCCTGAAAATGACTGCTAAATTCAGCAGTAATTTGTAAGATGTGAACACAATGACTAAAGTGTGTGTGTGTGTGTGTGTGTGTGTGTGTGTGTGTGTGTGTGTGTGTGTGTGTGTGTGTGTGTGTGTGTGTGTGTGTTCACGTGTGTTTGGATGAACACAGGACCCTGCAACCAGGCCAAAAACCTGAAGCCTCGTGCATGAGTAACTGTAATTGCTATACGTCATCCGTTAGCCCCGTGTGTGGTTCCAACGGTGTCACCTACCTGTCTTCGTGTTTTGCTGGCTGCACCAGTTCCATCAGCAGTGGAGAACCTTCAGCTCTTGCTCAGGTTAATTCTCTTCATGGTTCTCTCATTCTTCGTGGTATCATTTGTTTTCTCTTGCTGGTTTGTCTTCTATAGTCTGGTTGTCTTTTTTTCTGATGGTGTCTCCATATATATTTTTTCTCTCTGTGTGCCCTCATGTCCCACTGTGTTACTCTGTACTGTAATCTGTATTTCTATCAGTCTTCTCTGTAAGACATGTGTTTGCTCATACAAAGTACATCTGTCTCTTTTGAAAGGACACTGTCCTGAAGTGAGCCTTTTAATAGGTTTCTGCAATATGGCAGTCTGCATACATTAACATAGAAAGTACATGACTCCTTGTAATAAACAATTATTGCTATTCAACACTAGTTCTCAGCACAAACTGGTATTCAGCATAGAGTCTGCATGGGTGTGTATAAATCTGCATTGGTGTAGCCGTAGGGTTTGATCTACTCAAAGTGTTATAAGAAGACAAGAGATTTTTACTGTGATAAATATTCATGACATTATGGTTTTAGTTGTGTTTAGCCTTGTACTTTTGAATCTCTCCATGTCTATGGACGTGACCATGATCTGCCTCAGTGCTGTACAGCTGTTATATTATTGTATGTAATGTTTGTAAAGGTTTGCATTTTCCCTTTGACCCATACAGAACTTGACAAGGTGTATGTGCATCTCTGTTGACGGTGAATTTGGCACAGCTGTGCCAGGAAAATGCCCAAGTCCAGGCTGCCAAGAGGCCTTCCTCACTTTCCTGTGTGTGATCTGCGCCTGCAGCATGATAGGAGCCATGGCTCAGACACCTTCCGTCATCATCCTCATCAGGTAAACCTGTCCGCTCCCGATGCCGTCAGCCACACAGCCCAGGCAGACGCACCCGCTCGACGGGGGTCAGTTGCTGAATGAGGATAATAGTCCAGGACTGAACAGGTTCTTTAGTTGCACATTTCCAACTCTAAAGATGCTATGGTCTTTTTTTTCTCTAGCTAGCTGAAACTAAACAATAATAAAGCTTTGGCACTGTTTCAGTTTCATTTCATTTTCTATTTACTTGTATGTTTGACAGTAGTTAAAGCAGCTTTTCAAGAATCAACAAAGCAGATTTACGGGAATCAATAATTGAAAAAAATGTGTTTCCCATCTAATTTTCACCAGCATTGGACTCTGCTATTTGTCCAAATTTTCTAAATGAAATAAAACTTTTCTAGAAACACATAAAATATTAACATATGTACTTATGTATTCATATTATTTCTATGACTCTAATTCTCTCCCTCTCTCTCTCTCTCTCTCTCTCTCTCTCTCTCTCTCTCTTTTCTACCTCTTTAGAACTGTTAGCTCAGAGCTGAAATCTTATGCTCTTGGCGTTCTGTTCTTGTCACTGAGGCTGCTAGGTAAGATCCATGATGCGTATGGAAACAGCCAGTATACATCAAGACTCCTGATATCTAAAGAGCAATTTTTGTCTTAAATCTGTTATATTAAGGCCCCAAAGGCTTCTCTAAAACAGATTTATGTAATGGTCTGTTAAGTTAAACGTTAGTCTGATCCATTCCTGGCTATGCTCAGGCCAATCATTTTTGTTAAACACCATTAAACGACCTGTGATTGCCAAATTATTTTAACTGCTTTGCAGGATTCATTCCACCTCCTTTGATCTTTGGTGCGGGGATCGACTCCACATGCCTGTTCTGGAGCACCGAGTGTGGGGCCCGGGGTGCTTGTGTGCTGTATGACAACGTGGCCTATCGCCACCTCTATGTGAGTCTAGCTATAGTGCTGAAGGTCATTGCCTTCCTCCTCTACACCACCACATGGCAGTGTCTACGTAGGAACTACAAGAAGTACATTAAAAACAACGAGACTTATGTGACGTCCACTGAAATCTTCTCCTCCGACGTAAACCTGGATAGTCTGGGCAAGGGAGCTGGCCAGAACTCAGTGAACAGGACAAAGTTTATATACAGCTTGGAGGACCACGAGTGGTGTGAAAACATGGAGTCTGTCTTATAGAAAAGGCCACAATGAAGGACCTACTCCATATATAAAAATATGTTTTTTGAAGGATTTTGAAGGATGTCACATTTATTCTGTTGTTTTGTTTTGTTGGTTTGTTTTTGTTTGTTTGTTAGTTAGTTTTTGAAGGACATTTTTTAAGGGTCCTGCAGCCACTGTAAAGGATTCTGCACTGAATCCATGCTGAATGCTCTGTTGGGTCCATGTTGTTCATGGGGGTCATGTCATTATATCAAAGAAGATATTCATCCAGTGCCAGTGGACTATGTCATGATGGTTAGTCTGATACATATACTGTATTCTCTGGCTAGGATATAAGATGAGGATGAGCTGGAATTAAGCCACTTATCCATTAGGGGAAGTTTTATGTGCATGTCATCGCAAAATGACCATTTCCACATTTTTCTCTTGAAATTCACTGAAGCAAAACTTTGCTAAAATTAATTTGTGTTATTTATGCTATAAATGTTGGTCTATGTTGGTTATCCATCTGTATATAAATACAGAGTAAATACAGAGGGGACAAAACATAACAAATCAGTTGTATTAGATGCATTTTCTGTGTTTAATGCACAGATAAAAATTGTCAATCATGCTTTCTATGTGCCAGCATCTGTTTCACACTAGTAGGAGAAACAGAGACAGCACATATTGTGTTAACATTGTGGCCAAAATATACAGAGAGATTCCTGCTGCAATAGAAAGTTTCTCTACTGTTTTATCACAACATTCATACCTGTTTATATTTTTGCATTGTATTAAAACCAATTTCAGTTTTTTTGTTTTTCCAAAACATTTGTAATCCTAAAAATGTCTTAAATGTATGGTCATTGAGACATATGTTATATATCAACAAAGCCAGAGAATTTGGATCCAAATAACATTTGGTCACTAACTCAGATTTGTTTGTTTGTTTGTTTGTTTGTTTGTTTTCCTTTGTTTACTTTTTTTGGCTAGTTTTTTATTTTGTTTTTAGAGCACATTATTTTTTTAAGGAAAAAATGAATTCATTACTTTTACTTATGAACATGACAGTGCCATGTTGCCCAGAGGAATATAATGATGTGATTTATATGGAATTTCTGTACATTATATAAATATATGGAATGTGACTGTAACCTGGAGCGAAGAAGAACAGGTTAAAATAAAATAAAATAAAATAAAATAAATAAGAAAGGATCAAGCAGAGAGCAGGAACAGGGCTTGGCTGCACCATCTCACTGTATCAAACCCAGCAGAAGCAGCTGCACAGGGCATCAGCGCATTGTTCACTGATGGCCAGGCAGGATGGTCTGAGGGCAAATCCCTTGGGCCAACAACTTTACTTCACAGATCTCAATATTAGGTGAAGACCTTATACGTCAGAAGAAGGCACAGGGTACAGAGTCGACGTTTAGCTGACTGAGTGTTTCTAGTGTAGTAAATGCCATCTTGAATCTTGCAAGCTTTCACTTTGATTCTGGCCGTATTCCAGATGGGAGCCATGTCTTTGACCAGTCAGCATGTTCTAATCACTTACAGGGACTTACAGCAACTACTAGATAAAGAAATGTCCATATGACAAACTGTTGAGAGCCAAACAAACTACAACTGTAGAACTGTAGAGCAGATCAACACACTCCTGAAGTTAAAAATGGTTTCAACCAGAATCTTTCAAATCTAGATGACTATTAAAAAATAAAGTAACCTGTCATCTATGTACATGCAAAGCCATATTTCCTAGCTGAGACAGCTGAGCAGCTGACAAGGATACAAGGATGCCCTCGAGGCTTCAGTACAGTTTATTGACAAGCAAACTGAAATGAAACGTATTTTATGTGATATAGAAAATTAAATCTGACTCACTGCAGCTTTTAAGGTCTACTGCGTCTGCATGCGAAAAAAGCCATGGTACCTGGGATATGTCGCTTGTTCCATTTTAATGCCAGATACTGATGCATACAATCCCCCCCTTTTGCTGAAAATAATCCTATAACTGATAAAGTGTACATAATTTGAAAACATATTTAAGGCTTAATAGCACACTTGTGTTGTTTTACCAATAAAGGTATCTCTGAAGTACAAGGACAGGTAGTATCCATATACTTTTTGTATGGCAGATAATTTTATTTTATTCTGCAAATAAATTATTTTTCAGAAAATACTCAGGTTTTTGGAATTATGGTTGTTAAGCTTTTTGGGTGGATGAAAAATTTTTTTGCAATAGTATTGTTCAGCAATTAATATTAAATTTACTCACTTTAAACATCAAAATAATGACAAATTAAATTTTTTGGAAAACACTTTCAGTGTTTTTGACCATGTCACTTTTTGTCTGCATCACCATATCAGTCTTACCAAATGCTCATTATATATATATATACACACACACACACACAGTACTGTGCAAAAGTCTGAGACCAATAAATTATTATTCTCCTTATTAAACTCCTTATTCTGATATAAACAGGAAATACGTATACAAACATTTGTAAAACATTCAGAACAAAATGGATTTTACAGGCAAAAGTATTGAGTAGGACCTACCTTGGCCCAATACACAATGTGTGTGTGTGTGTGTGTGTGTGTGTGTGTGTGTGTGTGTGTGTGTGTGTGTGTGTGTGTGTTTATGCTGACAGGCTGATGGTCAGTGGGCAGCAATAATATGACATTTTTTCATCCCAGCCTTTCTCGTATAAAACTTTCTTGTATGCAGTATTTAGTACCTACCAAAAGAAAGCAAGCTGGTAGAGGCTTAGAATAGTGTGGTTTATAGATCTCTGTGGGATGTGCTGAAAGTGCTGAAAAATGTCCAGTCCAAGAAGAGCCAAACATCACCCAACCACAGACCAAAAACATGCCTGCCATGGAACTAGTTTCTGACAGGAATACTAGCCAGCAAGCTGAAAGTGTGCGTGTAAGTACAAGTATACCACTCATAAGGGGACTGATAACAGTACTAGAAGCTCAAAGGGCCACCTGTTGAGAAACAGAGAAATCTCTGGGATGAAAACATGGCCTAACCCTTAATACAAGCAAGGTCTTATCACCACTGTCCAAGGCATGTTCTGAATTTTCTTTTCTTTTACATCCATGGAGGTATATTGTGGGTTTTTTTGTTTCTCAACATAGGTTGAGAATGCAATTACTTCATTGTGCAGATTGGATCATTTGGAGGATGTGTCCACAAAAGTGGCAGCAGTTCAGAGACGTATTTGATGCCACAAGGTTCATGGTGGAGCTGAGACGTGATAACTAGCTGAGACATGATAACTAGCTGAGACGTGATAACTAGCTCAGACGTGATAACTAGCTCAGACGTGATAACTAGCTGAGACGTGATAACTAGCTGTGCTTCTTAATTTAGTATTTGCCACTTATCTGTGTGTTATGGTTCATGGATGTGCAGATGAGCAGAGATAGATATTGTTAAGGGTTTGAAGGAACCCTAAGACATTTGTATTACTTTGTACATTAATAGTTTTATTGCAATTAGCAGTTTTCTGGATATAATTGTAGGGGTGAATATTTCTCATTTTCTTCTGTTTATGTACTCTGGGATTTAGGTTTACGTTTTTGGGGGGGGAGTTCTATTTTTTTCCTATTTGGTTTAGGGATGCTAAATGTGGGGGCTGGTAGGTGATTTGTTTTATTGATTTAGCACTAGTTCACCCTGAAGCCTAGATGTTGTGACTACGAAACCTTCCATGTCTATACACTATTCTCACTTATGCAAGTCTTTTCTACCCTTATACATTCCACATCATTGAGCCATGTGTTTCTATTTTATCATCATATTTTCTCTTCTTTCAAGTTGCCACATCCTGAGCACTGAGACTAACGACCCTGGGTTGGAGCCTGTGGGAATGAGGTCGTAACACCCTGCCACGAGCATTTGCCTTTTACTGTTCTAGGTTGTTCCTCCCCCAGGACATGTGTTGTAATATACAGATTGTAATGTGAAATGCTATTTTCAATCCCCAGGCATGTTACGAAGTCCTCCTGGATTTTAACTTACACTAGACAACGGAACCTGTCCATACATCCCAAGGACATGCAGACCATTTTTTTTTGTATGATTTCTGCATGCAAAGCTATTAATCTGCTGGAATCGTCTATTTTTCAGTCATAGATGCACAGTGCCATCCAAAGACAGGAATGAGAAGTGTTGTACTTTCATATTTCTCTTTTGAAAGTATAATCATATACAAAGTAATCGCTAGAAGGTAATAACTTTGTATTCCCTATAACTTCAGAATGTATAACAAGTTATCTTAATATAACCTTTGAATTACAGTACTGTGTTCTTCTATTATCTTTGATTATTCAATTTTATTTTCTAGTACTCTTTTCCTCTCTGTCATCACCTTGCTGACAAGACAAGTGACTGTTTCTTGTTGTTTATAGCAGTCCAATAGGTAGGTTTATAGCCAGGTAGGTTTGATTACCAGGTTAGTAAGAAGACGCTCATGTTAATCTACGTTAACAATGTTTTCATTTATGTTATGAGAACAAGCTTTGAAGACTATAGGAAAGAAAACTGTTAAAGAATACTTGCTTTTCTGTTATTCCTTCCTCAAAAATGAAATGACCCGCTCAAAATGAAACGGCCACCTCTAGTCTGAAAGAAAAGAAATAAATGTTAGTTTGAGAGATGGAACATATGGAAGTAGGAGCTCAGAAAAATAGGTGATTGTTAAAAGACACACAGAGCTTTGAAGGCGAACAGCAGGATTTTGTAACGCACACACATTCTGTAACTAATAACCAGTATAATGTTGGCAATGTTGGCAGATTTCTTAGTGGATATTTGGACTGCGGTTGCAGAATTCTGAATATAGTAGAGAGAGCAAAGAGGTTTTAAGGTACATACGTAGGATCTTCTATAGGTTTGGAAACCATAGAGCAGAAATGCAGTAGTTGAACCTGGATGTAATGAAGGATTGCAGCAGGATCTTTAAAGGAAATTACAGAGCAGAATCAAGCAAACTTGCAAAGATGAATAAACTGTTTTAGTCAGGCATTTAATATGTGGGTCAAAAGTGAGATAGGGTCAAAGAGCAGAGGTGGACGTTCCAGGTTTGGAAAGTAAACGTCCTCACCAGGATTTTGCTCAAGCATCCTAGATTACGTTGATTCCACGAACTAATTTTACCTGCAGGCTTGCACTAATTAGAAAATCCAGGAAGACAGGAATGTAATATGCATAACTATGGTATTCTTATGCAGTATTCTTATGTAGCCTATACCAATGGTACAAAAGGAGCTGAGGATAATGTAAAAATATTTACAATATTTATATGATGCCAAAATTAATATTAAACACCCAGGCAAGTTTTAATTCAAGTAATAGGACTAAGGTTAAACACTGCTCAAGGAACAGGCAATTACACTGATCAGACCTAGATGACTATTGTATGGGTGCTCCTAATATTCTAACAAGCCAGCTTGACTGTCAGTATCCAATACTAAATCTTCAACCCTGTTCAAACAGAACAAAACACAATAACACAAGCACCATTCCTATATGCTCAAACCTACCAATGCAGGTTTGCTTCATAAGTTAGTTGTGCTCCCTATTATGCTTTCAGACACCATTAGATCATCTGAGCATGCTCACGTAGTTTTGATTTAATCTATGTGAGAGTTTACACTGACAGGGAAAAGTACATAACCTATAGACACTGTAAAGTTACCATTGATTCACAATTGTCTATTATGTGCTCCTAGGAAAGCAAATTAATTTCACTGGTGTTGTACATTATAACTCAAAGTGATTTTCATGTTTGTTCAAGAAAGAGAAACATTTATCATTATATTAAGAGAAGAAATAAAGACACAAAAACAAACGTGACATAATGGAAAAGCTACATCACAAGTGCACTGTTAAATACCTCTGGTGGTCTAAATACTTGCATTTTTACAGACCTTCTGACGTAGCAGACCAGCCTTGGGCTTGTACTCTCCAACATCTCCCCACTATCTTTGAAAAATATGTTGTCATGTTCTAAATGGCAAATAGCAATGCTCTTGGTATGTCTTGAATGAGTGAATGAATTTGTGATCCTCACTTGCAGGTTTGAAAGATATTATTGTCTTATAATACATCCTTTGTTGGAAAAGTCAGTGCTTTCATTGTGTGCCATTTTTCTTGTTAGTTTTATCTCCAAGCACAGGGGGCTTCCTGTTAAATTTTTCTTGGGTTACATACTTGTATGAGGTGAATTTAAAACTAAATTACCAACGAAGCATAATGTTTCTGTGAACTGATCAAATTTACCTGCTCCAAGTATGATGGAGGCCTGCTTCTTCCGGTTAGAGAAAGTGTTATTTGTCATGAACAAGGTTAAGGTAAGTGTAGCTTGCCATGATATAAGAGCTGTGTTCTAACACAGAGAACGCCTCCTCTGAGGTTACGAGTTATGCAGCAGAAACACCCCTGTAATTTGGAATCCTCCCTTTTTCATAAGATTCCCTGGGAATATTATTAATATTTTAATGATAGGCCAATATGTTCTGCTAAATATGCAAGAATTTCAGTAGTCAAACATGGCAAAGTCTTGACAGATATAAATCTTAGACAAATCATAAGCTCCGGCACATACAGGTATCATGAAAAACCCAGTTATGGACTTTACATTAGTTTATTATGTGCTTTGTCCGCCAGAAAAATATTTGAACATACAGGAAAATTCTTGTTTAGGATCATTATCTCTCAGTAGTCTTTAACAATGGATGTTTTTACTATGATATAGTAAAAATGACACTTAATTGACTGGTTTTACCAATAATCATTTTACCATTTTGAAGTCTAATATGGGAAATTACCATGTGGGTCACATTGTCATTTTTTCTAAAATGATTTGGAGAAAAGTGCAGAAATATATCAAGAATAAATAATAATAAATAAATAATGAATTAATAAATAATTAAAGCAAATGAAATGTTAATATAAAACATATCTATAACAAAAACACTAATAACGCAATTAAGAAAAAAAAATTAACACTTTCAACCTAAATCATCCACCCAAGTTCTAAAGTAAAATATGTGATTTCAAATTCTGATCTTTGTGATTCAATCAACTCCAAAGCTCATTCAAGATAAAGGGTTTTATTAGAAGCACATGCCCTCTGAAAACCAAATAACCTTTCAGAACTTCAAACGTCTAACTCCACAGCAAAATTGCAACATCTAAACACTTTATAAACAAGATGTTGCTTTTTTTTACAAGCATTTTCAGAGAGCACGTTTTACAAACAAGTTGATTCCTAGATTTTAGGTACCACAATACTAGCTCTACGTTATATGGTGCGGCCTTTAAAATATTAGGTGCCCACAATACTTTGGAATAATATTTGTAAATGCTGATGAATTTATTCAAGAAGTGAAGAAAAAAAAACTTATCACAATGTTACATAATTAAAAGCATCCATTGCTTTTACTGTGTTTACTGTATGAATGATCATGTAATATGTGCATCATGTAAAGAAATAATTAAAAAATGTTGAAATGCATTGTATTGTAACTTTTTATGTATTTTATATACAGCATATGTGACGGCGGCAGTAAGGGAGCAGAGGGTGGCATTGGAGTGGAAGAAACTTTATTCTCCATAAAGTAACAAGCACACATCAAGTAACACTACTGTAGCAAACAGAACCACATACTTAAAAAACAACTTCTCGAGAGGCTTCAACTTGAGTTCATAGACAGGACATCTGCAGTCCTAGCTGAGCGAATGTGCAGCGGCATTTGGCAGGACCTGTGGGCTTATAAAGGGAGGTGAGGACAGTTAATGCAATGGGCAACACCTGTGTGTGATAAACCGGGAATTAGAAAGGCGTAATTGGGGTTGTGTGTTGTTGGTGGGCGTGTCATTGTGTGCGGGTGCCCAATGCACCGCGACAGCATATAATATTCTCTACAACAACAAACAATAAAATGTAAAAAAAAAAAAAGTAACACATGGTTAAAAATGCATGGTGTATTCCTAAAATTAAATGTTAGAGGAGTGAAGATAGTATGTGCTAATGTGCTAATGTCCTATTTTCCACCAATCATAGTACTTTGTTCTATTTTTGCATTCAGAACGAAACTGCTGGGGGGGTTTTGGGGGTTGTGGTAAAGACATAGGAAGAACAGACGGAACATCGGCACATGTCCGTTTAGTCTCATTACAACTGTGAAGGTGTCATTTTAAACCTGCAAAAGGCCAAAACTGACACCCACATCTTCTTTTAGTTCATTCTCAAAAGTGATCAACAGTTTCAGTGTTTGGAAACAGACACTGCAGTGTCGTACCCTCTCTTTATCATTCAAAATGTTTGTCATTGTTGAGTAATTTTGCTTGCAACACTGAAATAACATGTATGGGGATGTATAAAAAGCAGTAATTCCTACATTGCAATTTTATGTAAATAGCCTCAAACTAAAGATGATGTTTCACACTTTAAACTCCTAGTCATTTATTATCCAGCATGCTGAAGCCCAGAACAAAACAACACTGGTACTGCTGAGCCTTTTGGCCTTCAGTATAAAGCTGTGACTCTTTATGGTTTCAGGGTTGAGGTTTGACACTCTGGTTTTTCATTTCTTCTTGTACAATGCAAAATCTTTTTTTGATATATTTTTTGCATAACATTAGTCAGGACCACACCTCACGCTGCTTTTCAAATAAAGGTACTGAACAAATTAAAACTCAGAAGGTTTACTTCTATGTCTGATAGTAGAAACCACATATGTCTCACTGATATTTGTTTTAATATTTTAAAGGTAACTGTTGAAGAAATCCAGTTCAGCAAATGTGTCTTAAATTAATAGCTGTTTTAATGGGTGTCCTTGCTTTAGAGTGCTGGAGGAGTGTCTCTTTAATTGGATAGACAAGCAAACTCTATGCTTTTATTTCCTTTGGCTTGATTCCTCCATACTGTGCTGACAGGAGTCCTGTGGGGAAACATGACGGCTGAAGATAAGCAAGACTTAAGGGGCAGAATATCCTGAAAGTCTTGAAGTTTTTTCACTCTTCCAGGTTCAGCTTCACTGCACTGTACACCATGGGGGGTGGTGGGTGGGGTGGTAACTTAGCTCTGCATTTCTTAGAAACATGACTTGACTACAGAACACAGCTCATATATACTCCAGTCTCCTGCTAAGGGCTCTAGAGTGGAGGAAGGCATAGTGTGCATTGTTCATTTCTTCATCCAAACCACATATGTTCAAACCACACCAAGGCAAGGCTGCCACTGTTGAGCCACTTAGCTACTCAAGATTAACTCTAACTTTGTATGAAGGTGTTAGTTAAATGCCGTAAATCGGAGGAGAATCAGAAAAGCCTCCTACTGTACCGCTGGAGAAAAACTCCTTTAAGGTGCTGCATTAGACTACACTGTGTCCTGTACAATGTTTGAACAGGTTCTATTAAGTGCCCTGAAAAACAGAGGGTAGTTTTATGGATCAGCATAATAGTCTAGTTTATATATGCTGATTAGAGAGATTCAGATGCCTTTTTAATAAACCACCACAGCACAGGTCATTGTGACTGTAGCAATATACTCATCTACATAACATGTTCAATAGTAACAGATGCGTTAGGATAGAGATGAGCTTTAGGACTGGGATTTAGATGTAAAACTGGTTCCTGGCTGGTCCCATATCCAAACCTATAAAATTAAAGTACAAATAAGAACAATTATTAAAAGTAAGACTCACGATATCAGTCATCTAAATCTCTACTACATTGTTAAATGACTATGGATAGAGCTATTCCATGAATTCATTATATGTTCATGTACTGAACATACTCATCATGTACTGAACATATTCCATTTCTTACCTGCTGAGAATAACCTTCTCTTTGTTGTGTCACATTTTATTTTTAGCAGAACCAAGCTAACAACTTGGTTCACTGACTTCACACATAAATGAAAACAAATCAAAGAGAAGACATATACACCCAGATATACATGAACAGGACTCAAGGCTTTTTTGCTACAGCATGTTTTTTTTTTTTTTACTTCCTCTCTATTTTGATCTTTGGTTCAAAGGGAGACACTAAGGATGGAGTAAATATTCAATTAAAAAACATGTCTTGAACAAGGAGGACAGGTAATTGAATCTATTAGCGTTTCTGTACACACAAATTCCATCATGGAATATACAGGCCATTGAGAATTATATATGACATCATTAAGGGATTCATCTAGTGTGTCTAAATAGACAAGAGGATAAAAATGAATAGAAATTCAGTTTCACTGTATCCTGCTGTTTGGAAATCAGGAAATAATGAAGTAAGAAGACTTTCTCTCTATCTCTACCTGTCTGTCTGTCTGTCTGTCTGTCTCTCTGTCTATCTATCTTTCTGTATGTCTATCTTAACCTGTTTATCTTTTAGTAATAAAACTCCTAAATATTTTTACTATTGTACTATTCATTCCTATTCATGATGATTTTGTCACATTATATGCCAGCATTTGAATAGTAGGAAAGAAGTACATTCCTGACCATCATCTGTGAGATGCAATTTAATCTGGTCCTTGTGTTGCAGGTCCCCATTTCATTGCACAGATGTTGGGTCCCTTCATTTGAAACCCATGCTTCACTTGATAGCGTTTCCTTCCTAAGATTAGGAACTGGGAAACTTTGTGCTGGGTTTGGAGGAAAAGGCTGTGGTGAAAACAAAATGGCATATTATTGTTGTTCATCGAACAGCAGCCTGTCAGCATAACACAAACACAAACACACAGAGTCTATAGTTTCTATATCAGCATGTTTCCCTTGGTGAATTAAAATTGCTCAGCAGACTCATGGACAGGTTCCACAATGAGTACAGATCTAAGGGCCAAACCTTGGCCCTCAGATTCCCATTGTTTACTCAAAGGAGCTACATGCAGTCTGTAAAATCTATTCCGACCTTTTGCACATGTTTTGTACTTGTTTGCAGCTAAATGCATTATTTCCAGGCATAACTTCTGACACCTGTCTTTCTACATTATCTTTAAGGTCTAGTTACCTTAAGCTTTATGCAAAAGAGAGTGCACAAATTTCAAGAAAACCTTTACTGAAGATAGTGTTAGCCTTAAGCATGTATCTACATTTTCCTTTTCACACAGAATCCCAGTTAATTGTAGGGATGTTAAAATAGGACACAGATGCACACTTTCCCTTCTATGCTGCAGAACAGCCACTGTGGAATGCTCACATTTTTGGGACATCTCTACTGTGACTTCAGTTACATTTGAAGTAAAATGATATGTGAGACCACAAGAACTGTCTAGAATTAATACTTATATAAAGAATATAATTTCATTATTATTCTTTTGCATTCCATTTACATTTTATAATTTAGGTCAATTAAAAGCAGACATAATTTAACATCTCTTTGAAGTTTTTTGTTTGGCTAGCCAATATCTTAAATTTCAAGACTGGACACAAAGGGCAAATGATGACTTTCTTTATTCTTTTTTGTTTCTTTTTTCAGTTTGCTGACTAGATGACTAAGTATTTTGCTTCTTGATTCACTATTACATAGAAAACCATAGGAGTGGACTATAAATGCAACTCCTCACTGAGCATTGCTGGTGGCTATTAGAATCTTTTTCAAAGAGCTACACTGGTTCACAACAAACATAATTTTACCAAAGAATTTCTTTAAGCATATTTTACAGCTGGTAGCTCTAATTCAAAGAAAAGCAGGAATGTATAACCCATGCTGGTCTCAAGAGCCCTCTTCAGCCGCTTGCATCATTATGCAGCCAAAATTTACATGCACCACCATCTACACTATCTACAGGCTTTTACTCCGTTCTCCCAGATTTGCCTTTGAAGAGGTTGCTGCAGGATTTCTCATGCTAACATATGGGCTTGCATATAATATTTCATTGCCCTGAGGAGGGCCAGACTGAGAATAGACAATTATACATTTGAGAATATCAACGTTGGCAAGAAACAGTGATCCAAACCAAAAATATGTCTTAATTAATTAATTTGCATGGTTTGAGACACTTCACTCTTACTAATGCTTAGACAAAACATCCCTAAGTGACTGTACAACACTCTACAGCTACCTGTATCTACAGCTATCAGTTAGATAACTACTGAACTACTGAAATGTCACAGCCACTGCTTATATGGCCTGGCCTTAACAAAACATTCTTGAATAAGATATTTGCAATTTTTTTAAATGACAAGGAAATTCATGCTTACCTTCTCTGCCATGTTGCAATCTTTCCAGTACAAACAGCCTAGGTCACTTCCTTGTGACTTCTCTGTAATAAAAGCATCAGCATCTGTTGGCCAGTCTAGATTCATACTGCAGTCCAGTACATAGTGCATCACTTAATGATATTAAGTTCGCGATTCATTTTGTAATTACATTACCCAGTGGTCTCACAAATTTTGCATTTCTGAATTGCTAAACTGAAACATGCATTTAAATGGCCATACTCTTAATATCTTCCTATAGCTAAATGAAATGCCACAAATGTCATAAATGTAGCTAACTTGACTACACTGCGAGTAGCGTGTAAAAATAAAGTAATTAGACGCCACTAAATGAATGAATGAATTAATAAATGAATGAATGAATGAATGATTGAATGAATGAATGAAGAGAGGTCGGGTCAGCTGGCAGCAGCAGTTGGTGAGTATGTTTCTGGTGCACCCTTGCACGTTCTTCACAGCCTGGAGTACTGCAGAAGATTTAATACTCCGTTTACTGCGGTTCCGCTGCATTTCTTTAAAGTTTCAGAGAAAGTGTTCTGTGAGCCACCGACAGAAAAAAAAAAAGATATAAATGAGAGAAGACGCGACGAGACTGCTTCACCGTTTTTCTGATGCGTGTTTAAATGTAAAGCGTACCTAAGGAGACAGCGTAAAATATCGCCTGCTTGCTGTCTTGTGTGTATAGATATTCATCAGAAAAGCCAGTCGAAACATTGTTGGAAGAAGCATACACGAAAGACCTCTGCTCTGTAGTTATACGTCTGGTAGCCTACCTGGAAGACAAGGGCTGTCAGTCAAGTCATGCCTTTTGAATTCAGAACGCTGATGTTTGGAATTTTAACTGTACTTGTGGTATTCTTCATTCTGGCCGATATATCTGAAGTCGAGGAGGAAACTGCGTAAGTATAGTTAAGAATGCTTAGAACATGATCTATTTACATACACGTGCGACATTATTTAATGCATATAATATCTGAAACCCATTTATCCGTTCATTTTACGTTGTTCGAAACATGATGTATAAGCGGTCGTCTCTGTGTGTCGGTTTCCCCTGCTTTTCTTTTTTCAACAGTGTACTTTGTATCGATTGTCCCGTTACACATGCAATAATCAACGCGCAGTAAGTGGATTCTTTGTTTAGCACAATGGCTGTTTCATTGTCAATGCGAGAGTAGCATGGAGAAACAATTAATACCCGGTGTGAATTGACAAGTCTCAGAAGTCACAGGTTTATGGTTTGCAATCCGCACTGAAAACTTACCATCTAAGCATTCAGTTACTAGCTTTCCTCATCATCAACCTTTGAGGTTTGAATTACCCTTTGATGTTACGGAAACCGTTAAGTACTTCAAAATCGCTGAAGTATTTACTAAGAAATTAACCTACACATGTGCTATACCATTAAGGGTTTTGTATCAGGTGAACTGGTCCCACTCCTGGTGATGGATAATATATTAACATAACATATTAGAGTGGGCCAAATCGGTTTTCTGATTTTACCCAAGAAGTCTTTAGATGGTTGTAGGGTCTTATCTGAGACTACTGCTGCAAGAAAGCCATTTAGCTAGTGGACGGCTTCCAAATGTCAGTTCTAGAGGGATACGGCTTTCCACATTTGTTCCTTGTTGAATATACATGACTTAAATCATCAGCAAAGTGTTAAGCCCTTACCACTGAGGTCCTGGGATTTTACTAAACTTCAAACTATCAATGTGGACCTTCATGATTAGAGATATTCCACACTTCATATTCCAGAGGCACAGCGTGGCATCTCATTTTATACATTCTCTATTCCAGCATGCACTCTACTCCAAAATGCACCCTACTCAAGCACATACCATACTCCAGAATGCACCCTACTCTAGCACATACCATGCTCAGAATGCACCCTACTCTACCACATACTCTAGCATATACCATACTCCAGAATTTCTTTATATGTGAAAAAGCTAAACATTTAAAAACAGATGGTTGTTTTTTGTCCACCTTATGAACTAACCATAGAATCAATATCATTAGCCAGTGTATACAATCAACCCTGGAGCTTGTCTGCTTGTTCTCCACTACCCATGCATGTCAGCCCAGCAGGCTGAGTGGTGGGGTGTGTGAAGCTGGGGGGGTCGCTGCTTGACAACAATATACAGACAAAAAATAAATAAATAAATCAGAGGAGTTTGTCTTTCCCAAACTGAAACCTACTAGCTTAGGCAAATACAGTCTTTGCAGCCTTGGATCATACATTGTAAGCACTACCCAAGAGTGTTTTTGGGTAGCATGCTATCTACTGGTTTAAATTATGCAATATTTTGTTTAGATACATATTGGTGCATTATTGTTATTAGAAAATGGGCAGGGCTTATGCAATATTGAGATTGTTATATTTGAGTTTATTTATTTGTGAGGCATTAATAGATATTCTTCATTTGCCATAATGAATCTGAGTCTCAATTGCATGAAAAATGTGTTCTTGGCCTTTGTTTGTTAGTTCACTGTGAACAGTTTAGGCACTGTAAAGATGGAGCTGTAAAACAAACACTTCCTAATTGGAGTCTTCACGCCTTATGCATTCGATGTCAAACAAATTAGAAAACACTTCTCTGTGGATGTATTTATTGGTTTTCACATCTGTTATTCAGTCTCCAGCGATTCATTATATTTTGCAATAAAACAAATCTGGGAGGTCTAGAAGAAGGTCCAGGACATTCATGGACTTAAACACAGTAATAATGCATGTGTGTACTGTAAAATTAGGGCCTTATACCACTGAAACATAAACATATTTATATGATTTTCTTTTGTCCTTAAAGTTTGTTTGTTCACAGCTGCATGAAAGAAAAGGATGCATGCGAAGTACACGTGTTTTCCATCTAGTGGAATAACAATTTTTGAATAATTAGTTACTTATCTGCAAGATCATCAAAGTGGCCCAGCTTGCATGTGAAAAACAATTCCATGTTTGTGGTTGTGTTATGTCCATAATTTTAAGTAGTGTAGACTGTTTATTTCTTTTTAATAGCAACATTAATCAATAGTAACACTGGACAGCAAATGTTTAATGTTATTTGTTCCACAAACCAAAAATGGTGTACCTCGTAATACTTTTATACTGAATTTAAATCTAATTTTAGAAAGTGAAATAATTTTTTATCTATCAGGCATGTTTTTTCAGTGACAGAGCAATTAAATTACAGTGTCTGTTCTTTCATGATATAGGCTGTAATTACACTTTTACATTTGAAATTAAAATATTTACATTTAAAATTAAAATACGTACAAACTCACTTCTAAAATGTACAGTTGTGTGATTACTTGTGATTAACACAGAAGGGCTCTACTTTCTTTGTTTCTGCCATTCCATACTATACATAATGACATATGAGTATACTGGAACAAAAGAACTATGAGTATATATGAGTATACTGGAACAAAAAAACTATGAGTATATATGAGTATACTGGAACAAAAGAACTATGAGTATATATGAGTATACTGGAGAAAAAAAAACAAGTATTCATACTAAAGAAATTAGTACTAGTATTAGGGAAAAAATATGCATTCAGCATGCAAAAATCTATAAGTAACGTTTATTTTTTGTGCAGAATATTTGTTAACCAGTGTAATTGTCTTTTTCCTCTGCAGCACTGCGGGCTCTCAGGAGTTTCACCTGTACAGCTTCATAACTAACCCTCACAGGTTTGTGATTTAGCTGGACAGGTGTTAGATAACTCTAATCCTTACTGGTCATCTGATATGGATTTCTCCATAGGGCTGATGTCAGTACTGAATTCTAGGGGGAATTCTGTGGTGGGACAGAAAACTGATATAATGCTAATATTAGAATGCATTTCAGAATGGGTCATTTTGAAAAATAACAATAGCTTAGCACTAAAATCATATGTAAAATATTAATTACACAGCTTTTTTTCAAAATAAACTTCTACTGGTATTTTCAAGTAAAAATAAGGAATAAGATATTCAAAAATATTCACACAATATTATATATATGTATGTATGTGTGTGTGTTATTGGCTTATTTTAGATCTTTTTGATAGTAGTCAGACAAAACACTTTACGATTCTCAGTAATATCATGATGGTGAATTCATTTTTTCTCAGAATATCACTCTTCTGTTCAATATTCAGGAAGACAAGGAAGAAGGTTGTTCCCACTCCTGTAGCAAGATCCAAAGAAGCCTCTCTCTCACCTTTTTCATCTCCTTCATTATCAAGGAACAACTTTAGTAGTTCCTTGACATCAGACTGGATGTTCAACAGGACTCTGGCCAGCCTCATCAGGTAGACAGTGTCATTAACTTTAGCCTGTTTGTTCTTAGGGAGATGCAAATGTAAAGGTAAAGGAACTAAGTATTTTTAGTTACATGCATTTTGTGTATTCACTATAAATGTATAGTGTATCATTTTTTATCATTCTGTATGACTCCTGCAGGAAAAATGTCTTAAGATTTCTGGATGCTGAGAGAGATATCTCCATCTTAAAAAGTACCTTCAAGCCTGGAGATGTCATCCATTACATTTTCGACCGTCAGAGCACCACTAACATCTCAGAGAACTTATACCGCCTTCTCCCTACCATGTCCCCCATGAAGAACCAGCACTACAAACGGTGTGCAATTGTAGGCAATTCTGGAATACTGCTGAACAGCAGCTGTGGGCCAGAGATTGATTCTCATGATTTTATCATCAGGTAAGATTTTAAAAAGCTGTGGGAATTGGACTGCATGCTTGCTTTGCCCAATCTGGACTGATTCCCACAAGGTTTCAATTATTTATAGTTGGGTTTTAGGTAAGATTGTAACAAATCACATAGATAATATTGGTGACAGAGATGTAATTGATGACATAGATCATTCTTGGGGGAAATTGTTAGTAGTGAATTTTTAGCAGTTAGTTAGGTTGCTACATAATTAGCAGAGTCACTTCCTTGAGGAAGGTAAATATTTGGTAGATGACTGCATATAGGAACATAGTGTATTAAGAAATCTTGCACTGTACAAAAAATTATTTTGGGAAGGCTTCTGAAAAAAAATTAAATGGTCTTGGTACAGGATTATGACGTATGATTATCTGAAGAAAAATGTTGCCTTCAAAATAAATGAAGATTTTTTTTTCATTTTCTAAGTTACTGACAACTATTAAGAAGAACAACCAAGGGAAACAGGGCTTGACATTTTTGTAATACTTTGAAAACTACTTGATCTAAAAGGCCCTTAGTAACAGGAAAGGGTTGCAGTTGCAGTTCATTTCAAAAATATCTAATTTATGTTTTAAGATCAATTAGAATGCATAAACATACATGCATATGATCCCAGTGAAAAGCTGAAATAACTATTATTTTCACATAAATTAATATTAATTTCACATAAATTAATAACAGTTTAGTAAATTGTTTGGAAGTAATTTTTACCCATCATTTCTGGCAGATTTGCTAAAGGTTTTTCAGGTTGTTTGGAAGATGCTAGCGGGCTGCAATGTTAGTGCCTCAGATTTCCAACTAGACAAAGACCTGGAGTTTCTCTTGGTCATTGTAGATCTTACTTTCATAGACTGAGGTCCTCCTGTGCCATCCAGCACACTGGGCAGGAAGATGATACAGATCACACACTTTTTTTTCATCATTCCCCACTCCTGTGTTGTTTTGGCATTGTGCCAAACATGACAGATCACATTTTTCTCAATTGTTTTGAGAAAATTGACACACTTGATGGTTAACTTGAATTGATGATAGTGATATTTATCTCAATGTCTGAAGGAAATTTGACCACACAAATACTTTTTCTATCTGTTAAAACTTCTATCACAAAAGACACACATATGGGTAAAACAGATAAAGTTTTATAATAAAGTAATTGGAACAATAATGGAACAAGGTAAGAATGATGTAGGCGTGATGCATCAACAAATAAAAAGTCTTACTGTACACCAATAAAATAATAATACTATATATTATTATGTAATGTCACAGCATCAAGACTATACACCGTGTCAATACTGGACAGGAAAAGCAGGGAACAGAGCATCTATTTACGTTTAGTGCTGATTTAACTGAGAGTCTAGAAGCTTCAGTCTCCTGGGTGATGTTCTAGGAATCACAAAAACAGACCCTTATGCAATTCCATGGTGTTTCATGCAGAAAGCTGATGAACAAGATGAAACTGAAGTGGGATCAGATGAGAAGTTAAAGCAGAAGGTTAGTTGTTCATCAGAGACCAACATGAGGTGTTGTCATAGACAGGTGTGTAGAGGGGTGTATTTGATGTGACATCTGGTCCGACATGCTGATTGGTTCTCCTTCCAGCAGCAATGGCAAGTGGGCCAGCTCCCTTCTCACAGACCTGTTGTTAGAAGACTTGACATAGAGTTTCAGGTTATGTCCTTAACATCTAACAGGTATACCGCGCAATTTTGAAAACCATTCTCATTGTTTCAAGCAGTATGTCACATTTTATTCAAGATGAGTCAATGGTATATCTGGTATTTTTCACATACAATTCAACAAAAGAATGGATTACACTTTCATGAACACAATTTCATTTATACAAACAAGATGCATCATAAAGTGTTATTTAGCACTTGAAAAGTAATCAGATAGTTGATGGTTCAAGGCCTCTGGCAAGCTGTCACTGTTGGGCCCCTGAGCAAGACCCTTAGCCCACCTTCAGTTGTTCAAGATATATGCAGTCACAATTGTAAGTGGCTTTGGATAAAAATATCAGCCAAATGCCATAAATGTATTCAGTCTGTACCAGTCTGCTAGGTTAAATTCCTGAAGAAAAGTTCTTTAAACGATGTCCTGTCCAGCAAAATTGTTTTTTATGGCTGTTTTACTGCCTTGGGTTGTTGGTGGGTTGCCGTGGAAACAATGCAGAATCTGTCTGAAGCTTTTCCTTAAACAGCAAGGCATAAGAACTCCTTGCACACCAGGAGTGTCTGGTTGCTCTTCCACACCCCTGTACTTCACTGTTAGGATGCTCTTTGTAAAGGGATGGGCAGAGATAGGTTTGTGCCCTACATAGCATTACGAAATGTGGCCAAAAACCTCGATTTTTGCCTCAACTGACCGCAAATCATCATCCCACATTACAAATGGGTCACTCTGATGCTTTTGGCAAATGCCAGACATGCTTCGATGTGTTTTCCCTTCAGTAATGGCTTCTTTATAGTCACCCTCTCATACAGACCCTCTATATGCAGAGCTCTTTACTGGGGTATCTTTACTACAGTCTCAGCCACTGAGTTCTGTAGCTCGTTCAAAGTGATTGATGGTTTCTGTGAAGCTTCCCTCAAAATGCCCTGTCTCACTCTGATGCTGTGTTTTGAGGGATGACCTTGTCTATCTCCTAGATAGTAAGATGCAACTTGTTCATAGTTGAACCAGCAGTGATTGTCGGTATATTGAAAAATCTGGATGTTATTATGTGGTCTTTACTATCTGGGTCAGGACTGTGACTTTATTGCTTGAGGTTTTATTGTCTTAATTTGCAGCCACACAAATGGTAGTGGAATTAAGGGGGTCTTTGATCCAGAAAATGTGATCTTTATGAATGATTTGGGATTATGACTGAATGAATGAAGCATTTATATAGTGCCTGAGATGCTCTGGAGCGTTTTTATTCATGGCTCAAGCAACAAAGCAACAAAAAATAGCAAAGCATCAAAAACAAACTGAAACGGACATTAACAGCGGCGAAGCTTAAAACGGGCCGCTGGCTCGGTTTCAGCAGCACATCTCAACAGGGCAGCAATGTACAGAACAAAAAGTGTAGGTGAGGGACAGGCGTAGGCAATCGATCACTTCTGCTGGGACTGAGAAAATGATAACAGAGATGTAGGGGCGTGTGAGTAGAGGGGTGTCAATAGGTGTGGGTGGGAGTGGGCGTGGCTGACTGGCTGGAGGGCCGGCAACTGTGACAGCGCCTTTCTCAGAACCCTAAGGACACTTTACAATCCACACACAACTTTGACATCCAGACACCAACATATAAGTTGGAGGTTAACTTGAAGATTCTATAGTACAGGTTTTGAATATACAGTATATTCCAGGACCCTTTTCAGTCATATTCTTACCTAAAATCAATATCACTTTAAATTAATTCATTCTGATGGACAGTCTAGTAAAATACAGTATTACACTGAGCAAAATATTGAAATATCATTTGTAATTCAGAAAAATCTGGTGAAAATATTATTATAAGGAACAACTGAACATGTGTATCCCAATTTTTGTTATGAAATGATACGGTATTATACATTGCATTCAGATTCATACTGATGTTATCGGAAACCAGGTAGTGCAGGGTACTGGAATCCACCTCCTGCACATTGTGTTCATTATCAGTCCTGGTTCATTCCAATCACTGTAGGATCACCCCGAAAACTGATGGTTCAGTCATTCAGGATTCACAACCCAATGAGATGCTGTTGGCATTCACCATCTCTGAGATTTCCTATGGTTTCCTATAAATTCTTTTGTGCCTTTCTACTAGGGGGAAAAAAACTTTTGCAGAATAAGGGTATTGAATTGATCAGAGATCTATATTGGGAAGAATTATTCTTTCTAGTAACTCTAAAACATTTAGGGTATAGTTTCTTCAAGTTTATTACTTTGTCCAAGCATTCTCAGTTTTAAACATTAATTAAAGTAAATTCAATGACCTGCTGCGGTATTCAAAGTTGTCATTTCAGTCTTCATCTATAGCAGTCTCTCTCTCTCAGGCATTTAGAGCACAAACAGGAGTGAAAGTTAGGTGAGTGGTTTCCAGATGAAGTTTGAGATCTCTGCTACATAATGTTCACACATCCTGCCGCTATGCGAGGACTCAATGTCATGGAGTTTAAAGCCTTGAATTGGGTAGAGTGGTCCAAACAGGAGTTGTCAAACTGCCGTGAAATTGTCTCTTCTTTTGAGCACATTCCCCAGCAACTAATACACACATGTTCTGGTCCTGTCTGAAATGTAGAGGATACAGGTATTTACTATTTTGAAATAAGTCAGACACTCTCGTCAACAAACTTACAGAAGTAAGCAAGGGTAGTGTTATGTGCCTTGCCTAAGGACTCTTACTGGTGCAGCAGGCCTTGCTCACATGGGTATTGAGCCGTGTTTCCCCCACAGGAACAGCAGCATGGCTACCCACTACACTATATCAAGGAAGCTAGTTTCATGTGCAGCTCCTAACTTATCCATCAGATTTGCCCTAAATAATAACTGTTACCCTAGCAATAGTTCAATCACACACACTCACACACCTGTTCCTTATTGTCCCTCATCAGCTTCCTTACAAAACTCTCCTACTCACACCACTCTTTGTGCATCATTGTTAGTGTCTCAGTGCATTCCTAAGCATGGTGGCCCTGTGAGGGTTCTGTGTTTGTTATGGTTTTTCATCTTGCCCGTCCTCTGTACTCTCTACTGGACTTTTCTGCCTAAGATGTTTTTACCCTCTGACTCCTTTTCTGCTTGTGACTACAGATGCCTGCTCTTTACTAAAGTGTGTGCATGGATCCTGCAAGCCAGCCTGGCTCTGCATTGTCACAATTATTCATGATAATACATGAGTTTGAGTGCTTTTTGCGGTTTGCTAGCGCAGCATTTTTTTTCTTTTGATACAGCAGTTTTTCCCAAGTAAAAAAAGAAATAAAACAAGGAGGTTTTCTTATTGAGAACTTCTGCTGAAACAGGAGCAGCTTCATCTGTTGAACCTGAGTACAGTGTCTATTGTTGAGCAACCAATGGTCAACAGATTAATACATGTATACAAATTAACTAAACTGGTCAAATGCTAATCAAATGCGTATAACTTTATATTATATTATATGGTATTATATGGTATATTAATATTATAATATTTATATTATAGAATGGTGGTGCTCAGTTGCCAGTCTCACTCCTGACATGTTGCTCTGTCAGATGCAACATGAGGTTTCTCAGCTGCACAATACAGAAGTTAAGTTTCTTCTGAGCAAATACGACATTGGGGAAAATCTCAGATATCTACTTGAAGTTTTTAATGAGAAGCTTCTTGCCTTGCTGCTCTCTTCTGACTTGACTTTTGTGTGCCTTTGCTTAGAAAGTTCTGTTTGCTTCCAAAATGTTCAGTGTCATTCTCTGACTCTGAGTCTTGGTTTGTGCAGTGGGGAGCCGGGGAATTAGATTTGCTTTCTCATGCTGGGCAGGTTTGCCATGGAGGAGTCTCTGTTTGAATTGCTCAATGTATGACTCAGTCTGTACTATCTAACCCAACCTAAATTAAACCCTTTTCTGCCTCCCAGACTGTGTTTAGTAGGTTAGTAAGACCCATTAAACCCCTCTTTCGTATATAAGCATGTAGACATGCATCATACACAAATGTTATTTCAACTGGGCCTTTCGTTGGAGAGTGTCTTCCTATAGGCTATGATCTCCAGCTATGGTCTCCAACACGTGTGTGGCCGTAATACCATCTTTGCATGCTTTTGCTGAGATGAGTTTTGTGAGAGCAGATTTCTTGATTGCTCTACTGAAGCACAAGAGCAAATTTTTCTTCATCTTGGACAGTAAACTTAAAGGAACACACATCACACAAACATGCCAACGTGCCGTACAGTCAGTGAAGGTTAAAGGGGGGCAATCAGTATTTTTTTTAAACAGCCCCTGATTACCATTATCCATTATTAGCGAAATCTTAACATTATCATTTTAAAGCAGCCTGTCTATATATTACAAATTAATGATGATGAAAATTTTATCATGTTAAATGATTGTTAACAATGTTGCACAGCCTGCATACTTTCATATGAAAGTACTGCATGTTAATAATGACCAATCCAAATTGATATTTCAAGACTATAACTAGAAGCGGTGTGAGATGTAACATCTGTGTTCGTGGTGGTGTGTGTGGTTGTGTGTGTGTGTGTGTGCTGCAGGTGCAACCTCGCTCCAGTCGAGCACTACGTAAAGGACGTGGGCGTTCGCACAGGACTAGTGACTATGAACCCGTCGGTGGTGGAGCGTGCCTTCCAGGACCTGAGCAGCGAGGGATGGCGGCAGCGGTTCGTGCAGCGGCTGCAGGAGCTGGGCACCAGCGTCCTCTGGATACCTGCATTCATGGCCAAAGGCGGAGAGGAGCGGGTGGAGCAGGCCGCCCGCCTGATCCTTTCTCACACGGGCAACGTGCATGCTGCTTTCCCCTCCCTGCGCCTGCTCCATGCCGTCAGAGGGTATGTATGTCTGTGTGTGTGTGTGTGTGTGTGTGTGTGTGTGTGTGTGTGTGCTTGTTTGGGAGAGAGGGCTTTCATGTTCCTCTGGCTATTTTTATCTCAAGCTTTAACACTGCTAACACCTTTAACAAGCTACAGGTGCACAGAACAGGAAGCAACTGCTTGTGCAAAACAAAACCAAACAAAGAACTTAGTTCTCATTTTTACATATTAAAAAACAAACTGTTGTTCATGGCACATGTTCAGTTTGCTCACACCGTTTTAGTTGGAACGGGTTTGATGGTGGAGGGCGTTTGTACCGGAAAAGCACAGTGGTCTGTGTTTATCGAGCTCTCTTTTAAAGGTCATAATGAGGTCATAATGGTCAGATACACTCCTCTCCAACTATGGCTGCACACCCCCCACCCCCCCAGGACCCTTTAAATAGCTTGACCTTTGCCTCCTTCCCTGACCTCTGCCTAGATGATGTTTGTTACTGGGTCTCTGTCCAGATTTCATTCCCAGCCATTAGTACTAAATTGGCATTTTGCTTCCTCCTTATACACTAAGCAGTTTTCATCACATTTTCCTCGGCTCTCTTCTGAATACATTTTTAAAGCTACAGATTTCAACAAATCTACTGCTTCACTGGATCATAT
Organism: Sternarchorhynchus goeldii; assembly: GCA_028565775.1. Classification (NCBI taxonomy): domain Eukaryota; kingdom Metazoa; phylum Chordata; class Actinopteri; order Gymnotiformes; family Apteronotidae; genus Sternarchorhynchus; species Sternarchorhynchus goeldii. The sequence continues at coordinate 22,275,598 of JAOXYF010000027.1, read as the reverse complement.
TAGCATTTTATCATTTACAGTTATAAGATTGTTGCTCGGTCTTTTGGCTAATTAACAAATTGGACTTTCTTTTTTAGCATTTTTATTAAAGATGTTGTTATTTTGTGGAGAGGTCATTGCTAGAAGCATGCATATTTTGTCCTAATGACAACCCACAGTGCCTAAACCAGATCCAGGAAAAACACTAGGAAGTAAGACTGGGGAAAAACAAACTCAAATGGAAGATATTTCTTGACTGCACGGTCCGTGTTAATGCAGGCATTGTGTGAGGCAGTTTTATGTGCCACAAGTGACCCAGGACCCAGACTGAGAGTCATAATGTGGGACTGCACACCCCTTGCTATCACACCCACACGTACAAACTCATAAATGCTGAATGAACTATACCACATGTAGACAGAGTGGGGGTACTGACCAAGTGTGCTGTTCAAGCAAGGCTGAATGGACAGCTAAGACCAGAAGCAGCTCAGTATCTCTTAAAAGCCCCTCCCTCCTTTTTCTTTATAAATAAAAAAACAGACCATCACATCAGCAGAGGCCATCAGCCAGTGTAAAAGAGGATTTTGCGTAGTTCTGCTGTTCTTTCCAAGGCTCTTTTGTGATAGGTGGAATAAAGCCGTTCACCTTCTGACAGCACCCTAACACTGAATGGTTCTGCAGATCTGCTAACTTGTCGAAGTAACTTGTATCTGTGGTCATTGTCAATCTTGTGAAAAGTTCTGGATTTGGATTTTAGAAGATCCAGGAGCAGCCCATTCTAGTGGACTGACATGGATAACCAGATGTAATGTAATTTGGAACTCAAGTTCAGACATACCTTCAAGAAGAGGGGTTAACTATGAGAGTAGGCAATTAAAATCCTGCAATAACGATGCTTTCTTATGAACTTGTAACAGGCTCAAACTTATTTGCTTAGACAGCTCATTTTATGTTTTCTAATTAACCTGGAAGCACTTGCTTCAACAGCACGCAATAATACATACAATAATACATACTCAAAAGTCACAAGTTCAACACATACCATAAGGTCATAATCAGGTTAGGCATGATAGAGGTCAGTAGAGACATCTGTGACTCACATAAATTATAATACTTCAGTGCCTCTCACAGAACACACCCACAGGGTACACAGATCTATAAGGTATGTAGATGGTAATATTGCTACGGAATGTGGTGGTGTAATGCAGTTTGTAGTCTGCAGTCTATAATCATTTTGCGATTTATAACCAGTGCCGTCTCATTTAAGGTACTGGCTGACCAACAACATCCAGATCAAACGTCCTACCACTGGGCTTCTTATGTACACCATGGCCACACGATTCTGTGATGAGATCCACCTCTACGGCTTCTGGCCATTCTCACGCGGGCCTGATGGCAACCTGGTTAAGTATCACTACTACGATACGCTAACATACCAGTACACATCAAGCAGCAGCCCCCACACCATGCCGCTGGAGTTTAGGACCTTGAGCACACTCCACAGCCAGGGAGCGCTGTGTCTACACACGAGGACGTGCAAGCCCCCGACCTGATCATCATAAGCTCGGCCAAGGCCGTAGCTGCTCTAATAGTGGAAGATGGAGGTAAACAAACACTGTGAGTGGTCTTTGGAAGAATAAGTTGTAAGGCTGTGGTGTCAGAGAGAGAGCCTGTTATATCTGTATGCTTTAAAACAAATTGTATATAATTGTATATCAGGCCTCAGGCAAGTTGTGGTTTCATCTGAGAATACACAGTATGTAATATAAGGGAAGTGGTGTTAAAGGGCAGTGGATCCACTGGAAAAGTCTTTAAAGGTCAATAGATGGTTTGGGGGGTGGTGGTGGGTCTGTTTTTCATTTTTCAAACACTTTTTTGGATTGAAAACCACTTTACTAGTAGATAACCTTTATAAACCATTTGCTTCTAGAAGTAGCCTCCTTGCAAAATGTTCCCAAAATTTTTTGTTATATCTAATGTCCAGGCAATGTTCATGTCACATGCAGAAAAAAAATATGAATATAAATTTAATTGAATGTCCCCATTAATACAGATTTTATTTTGTGTTGCAGTGCATTAGATTGGCCACAAGATGGAAACACTTTAATGAGTGCTCTCTCTCTCTCTCTCTCTCTCTCT
>JAOXYF010000027.1:22199703-22264966 GCA_028565775.1 Sternarchorhynchus goeldii | reverse complement strand
TGGTTAGTCTATATGTCTATGTAGTCTCTTTCTATCCATGGTTAGTCTATATGTCTATGTAGTCTCTTTCTATCCATTGTTAGTCTATATGTCTATGTGGTCTTTTTCTATCCATGGTTAGTCTATATGTCTATGTAGTCTCTTTCTATCCATGGTTAGTCTATATGTCTATGTAGTCTCTATCCATTGTTAGTCTATATGTCTATGTGGTCTTTTTCTATCCATGGTTAATCTGTATGTCTATATGGTCTCTTTCTGTCCAATTGGTCTTTCACACGTGTTGCATGTATTGGTGTTTATGTACCAGTATTGTGCACAAGATTTTACCAGTTTTATGCAAAGGCCTGATTACAAGGTGCAGAAATATTTCACGATACATTCTTTGGTATTACTGACAACGCTTTTCATGGCGACCACTGAGGCACTGTAAACCATTTTGTTTCATGCAAGTAATTTTTTGCTGTTTTGACAGTATATTGCCATTATATGTCAAATAAAAGAATGGACTGTGGTCGGTCATTTTAAAATATCAGTCCAATGGCCCCTTTGTGTGAAAGGAGGGAGTTCTTGATTTCTTGCATTGAACCCTACCAATCTCAAAGGCTTTTGCTTCACCTCATTAGCTTATACTGCTCTAGCCTTGCCATCTTATGACTCTTTAAGTTGTGCAGTCCTGAATCCAATAGCCATTCCTGCTACACCTCCATCGTTGATGGAGCTTGTCCTGCCTCCACCAACTGTGCTATTAACCCTTGACACGACAGTGCCCCCTGGTGTCCTGAGGATGGAACTGAACCTTCTCTGAACATTTTCTGGTATCCCAAAGATATCATAGCCTAGATGTACAAATTCTGGAGGATATTTATAGGTCACAGCCAATGTGCAAAGTGATGTCCCTATAGAAATTTCTCTTACAACTGATGGGTCAAGTCAATCCACTTGCCTTTCTCTCAGTCTTTTCTTTTACCTTATACACAGGGTTTTTGGGAGAGTCACCAGTTCAGTGCCACCTTCTACCATACCAGACATTGTCTGTATCCTGGGTTATGTCCCATGTTGTTGCTGACATCACAGATCTTCTGCTACTAACCAGTCCTTTCTATCTCTAGTTTTGCCCTGGCTCAGTCCCCGTTACTACTGATTGCTTCTGTGCATGTGTCTATATGTATATACAGTACAGACCCTGCCTGTTCCATTATAAAGTCTTCCATGTGATTATGGTAGCTCTTTGCTTTTTTTCTTGCCTCTTGTGTTTTCACTGTGTTTGTTCTGGATTCTAGTACCTTCCAGCCTACATCTTGACTTCCTGTAATTGTATAATTATTTTCTCAACCCATGTGCTTAACCAACCTGCCTGTTCAGACCACTCCTCTGGAAAATGTTATTCAATACATTATGTACCATATGACGTTACAAAAAGTATAATAAAGTAAAAGTAAATTGTGGTGAGGCATTAGCTATTTTATTAACATGCTCATTAAACTAGAGGTGCTCAGTATTAAGCAGTATCTGACTTAGCTTATATTTTTGTTTCAAATAAAAGTTTATAAAATGTCTTGATAAAAAAGGAGACAACAGAAGTTTCTTAATTTTCTTTGTATTATTAGTTTTATTAAGCCTTTTATTAAGTTGTATTAAGTCTCAAAACAGACTTTAATATTACTAACTTGTATCCATGTTTCTCGCTTCATCAGAAATCTGTTTTAACACTTGAATCTTCATTTTTATTCTTTCATTCCTTAGAGCCATTATTTATCACAATGACCTTGAAATTGGTGGCTTGTGTTAACTGAACACATCCTAAAAATTTCCATAAAGATGTAAGCCTGAGTTGCATTCCAATCACCGTAGTCGTTCAGTATGAAGTGGACTACACAAGAAATTGAGACATTTTAACAGAGATTCCAAACCACAGGGAGTGAAAACATTCAGTCTCAAGAGAATTTCAAACTACACATTGAGTGAATAAAAGTTTAGGTACATCACTATAGTAGTTCCCTGCAAGGGATTGGCTATTTTAAGGATATTCCAAACCTGAGGGAGTGAAATTGTTCAGTTCAAAGAGAGGTGCAGACTGAGCTGGGAGTAGTGACTAACATTTTATCACTATGCAGGAAGCTGAACTCAGTGATGGATTGGCTCCCTGTTTTGGGTGTATCTGCCCAACCAATGTACTCCCCTGGATGTACTACCACAACCCACCCCCCATTTTCTTATTTTACAGGTGCTCCACTTTGATTTTGGGGTTTACTAGAAATACCTGAGAAAATTACAGGTGGAATTACCATCTTTTTTATTATTTGTTCGTGATGTTTAGTTCACGATCGTGTGAGGATATCAATTTCCTTTTTCAAGCCAAGACAAGACCACTGCTTCTAGTCGTTTAGGTCCCTAGCGCGCGGAGACACCAGAGACCGTCCAATTCCTTCATAGTGCATAAATTTAATCACGGTAGAGACTTGTAAAACGTATCATAGACATCCCCTGACAGAGTGATCCAACCCGAATAGGGCTGTGTTGCTGACGAAAATTAATCGCTTACACTCACCACATGATGTCGCAGTCTCCTTATTTAACGGAAATACAGTTCCATGCGTTCTGAGTAAGCCAAACTGTGTGAATAATGTCATACTGTGTCAAAATATGGACGAAGAAAAAATCGCTAAAACGATGCCATAGTCAGTTACAAAAAGAGAATTAAATGGCAGACAAAACTGCGTTTTTGTGATCCCTCTTTCCCCTCTGCGTTTCACGTATTTCATTCTTTTAACGATATTATCCCTTTGCGTTCTTCTTTTTTATTTGCGCTAATGTTCTTATTCTTTTTACTCGGGGGCGGGGAAAAGATGAGTGGGGCGTATCCAAAGGGGACGCTACTTTGTGAAGAGAACCCTTATAAAATAACTTGGCATTTCCACACATGGACTGTTTCAGCGTCCTAATTGCACTCGGACTGTTGAGTCACTTTTATTTGCATAGGTGAACTCGACAAACGAACTCAAACCCCTCTGAACGATCCCTAAAACGAACCGAACTGAGACCACCTCCCGAAAAGGTCACAATTCGGTTTGTTTGTGGTTGGTTTCATGGGCCGCATTACGAAAACGAAGCGGCGCTGGTCCATTTCTCGTTTTGTTTCAATTCTCACGGGTTAAAAGCAATTTGATAAAATGTCTGCACGTGGAATTGTGTGATCTAAGGAAGATATCGCGGCACGTTGGATATCTGGAAAGTGTCCCACATTAAACGTCAGTTCTTTGCAACACAAAATATTATGATTTATTGTTTTCACATTAAAAAAGGGTGCAACAAAACGGTCCTCCATTGCTGTGTGAAAGTAAAGGCGAGAAAAGTGCATGAATACACCTGACAAAATCAGAGCATAATTCAGTGTTACATAGCTGGGGTATATATTCTAGTGGCCTAGTGGAGTTTTTTAGTGGTCTGAGATCTTATCAGCTCTAAAGAGGACCAGAAAGGGAAATAGCATGGCAAAAAATTGCAGACCAAGTTAATGAGTTATTATTAAATAATATCTAAACAAAACAATGACATAACTTAGCAAACATTTAGCAAATTGATATGGCAAAAATGAATTAAAATGTCAGTTGTAATAATTGTCTTGATTTTTACTTTTTTTTTTCTTTTTTCATTTACATCATATAGGTGTAATCCAAGTGGGGTGAAATGCATATGATAGCAAATAAAGATGAAGTATAAAAACATAGTGCAAAGTGGTTTGACATGGTATGCCTACTTAATGTTCTTACTTGTAACCTCGGTATGTCTTACAGTTGGTTATGGCTTTGTATCTCAGAGGAAAAAGTCAGAGGCAGAATAGCTGGCGCTGTCACAGAACAGTTGCCGGCTTATAACCAATGGAATCCCTGTAGGAAGCTCAACAGAGCCAACAACCCACCAGAACATTTATTAGTTATAGTGCATAAGCTGTGGAATATTGAGAACTGCATTTATTTGAACAATTTTAATTCCATCTCTCCAGTGAGGGTGGTGTGGTTCAAACGGAGCCTCCTGTAGTTGTAAGTGATCTTAAAATGCCTAGATCTTACTTGAGGTGTACAAATGCCTTTCTTTTAAACAAAACAAAGAATAAATAGCTTCAGGGTGTCGATCTCTGCTGTCTCGGAGTGGGATGATGCTCTGGGGAGGCTTATGGATGTACAGTATATGTTGGATATGTTGAATATATTGACCATGGAATTTCATGAGATCCACCATGATGATGTGTAACTGCCCTCTTACAGAACATGACAGGAGCCTAATGACTGACCATTAACATCCAGAGGAACAGTAAGATTCATTTAATGTCTCACCAAATAACAAATAATTAGAATGCAAATATATTTATTTGACCATATCATGGTATTTTCTCGCTTCCTTTCTGCTTTCAAGTTGTCTGTAAAGGATTCATAAAATATACACCTGTAGAAGCAAATTTATAAGTATGATCTTAAGATGGAGCACATAAAACTCAAAAAAAAAAAAACAAGTTTACATTACAGGTGCATTTTCTGCAGGTGCTTTAATTGGGATGTGGGCGCCATCCATGCTGCTAATGACTCTTGGAAATCCTGAAATATCAAAAGATGCAGAGATATTTCCACTTCCCAATTATTTTATCCATTTGTAATCTTTGTTAATAATACAAACCTGCAATTCTGCAGAATTGATCTTTGCTGTTCATTATAGGCTTATTCCCAGAGAACACCACAAAACTGTACATCAAACGTTTTAATGCTAGGCATACTTTTCGTACCAAAATGCAGCAACCTTCCCTTGGTGCTCAGCGTCGCCTGCATTATATAACAGAGAGCAATGCGTAAAGTTTGCAAATACCTAAGGGCGGATCAACGATGTGTGCTATTGTAAATGTATGGCTTTAGAATATTATTTAAGTATTTCTGACTGACTGTGAGGAAAAACGGTAACGTTCGCCGGGATACTCGAAGTATGTTCAATCTGGGTCTAATGACTCGTTCCCGACGACGAGCTCGGCGAATAATTTGTGCCTCAATATCAACTGAATCCTCGAGGAAAGGACGCGCCATGTTTGCTAGAGAAAAGTGCATGAGAATCCGGGTTATGTTTAAATGAACCTGCCAGCGAGCAGGTTAGATTTAGAGTATACGTTGCTATAGTAACTGACACTGGTTTTCTTTTTTCTCGATTTCTGAGTTTATCGCTTAACCCGATTTCTGGAATACACCCCGGAACTCAGTCCTCTTTAAAGTATGAACACAAAAAGCAGTGCATTCGTTTGCAGCTGGTTACCTTTCATATTTACTTTAACATAACTGAATTTGGTAAATTAACCTTTTTTTTGCCTTAATGTGACACAAATCGGAAGTTGTACGTTATCCTAGATCAGGTCACTTTCAGTCTTAACAGAATGTGATCTATTAAGATAGGCAAATTAGAATAAAACTGAACCAAAAAATAGAAAATTAACAATGTGGCTTATAATGTGAACCACACTACAAATACTTGTGATACAAGTCGTATGCAAAGTCACAGCACTGATGATGACGTCACACGAATGTAACCAATTATTTTCTGCAATCCTCCCATCTTGTCTACCTGACAAACTACAACGTCATGTAATTAATTTTGTAGTGGGACTTATTCTATTAGATTATTTTTATTTATTTGGCATCTATCTATCTATCTATCTAGAAAAAAGATTTTTTGATTGACAAGCACATCCATAATATATATTTTAAAATGTCATAAAGTGGTACATCTTTTTGGTACATCTATTGGAAAAAGGTCGATTTGCACGGAGAGTCTGGGAAAAGTGTCTTCCTACCCATAAGAAATGACAGGTGTGTCTGAATCCAACATAACTACCTCAGTAGGCAGGGATATCCTGTCTGAAACTAATTTTGCATAAAATGTTACCTGCTAGAAACTAGAAACACTTTTGGATGGAATAAGTTATCTAAGGAAATAGAGTGAACAATAAAAAGCAGAATAGTGAAAGGTGTTAAATTGGGGGGCAGTCCTATCAGGTAACATGAAGAGGATCGACATCCATGTAATGTAGTGTCTCCCCTGGTGTCCCTCAGGGTTCAATGCAAGGTTCTCTTCTCTCTTCACACTCACTTTGTTGATGATGTAATATCTTCTCATTGTTTAGTCTACCACTATGTACCTCCTGACACTCAGGTTGCCAGTCATGTCTCATATCTTCTGGGCTGACATTGTTTCATGGATAACAGTTCTCCACTTGAATCTCAACCCCAGCAAGAATGAGCATTTGTACATTCTGGGAACTCCTGATCCTCACCATAACATAATTATTTATTCAAGTACTCCCTGGTCACTCTGACTGAAGCTGAATGCAGATTTAGCATAACCTTGGATGACCAGTTATCATTCCTGGCTCATGTTTTAAACCTGACCTGGTAATGCAGATTTTTCCATTTCAATATGTGAAGGATTCCACCGTCTCTCTCTAAGGTACCCAGGTGCTTGTTCAGTCTCTTGTCATCTCCAGGCTGGACTACTGTACTTCTATGGGCCATCAAGTCCCTACAATTGATCCAGAATGCAGGATGGCTATTCTTCAAATGTCTGAAGCTCACTTATATCACTCCATTGCTGCATATCATGCATTGGCTTCCAGTAGCTGCTTGCATCAGATTTAAAACCCTCGAACATTTCAAATTTCAAGTGCTTGTCTCAAAGCACCATCCTCCAAGTCCCATGGAAGACAAACATCAAGATTCTTCTCTGTCCTGGCTGCAAGATGGTGGAATAAACTTCTGCTGGTTGTCTGAACAGCAAAGTGCCTTGCTGTCTTCAAATGCAGACTGAAGCCTCATCTGTTTGTACAATATTTAATTGACAAATAATCATACTGTAACATCCTTCGTTGCTCTGATATTGATTTAATTGACTAATAAATTGAACCTGTTTAGCACTAGTAGTTTCGAATTGCACATATTATGTAATTCATTCTAGGTATGAACATTGACCCTTGTATATAGCGGTATCTTATTTCAATGGTATCTTGGACTCTAAAAAGCAAGAGGGGTAGTGGTTGCTCAGTGGTTAAGGCATGCAACCAGTAATCAGAAGGTTGCCAGCCCTAGCAATGGATTTCACCTGTCCAAGTGACAGACATGTCACACCTCCCTTTACTTCTGGAGGTGACGGCCTCATAGTTTAATATACCTCAGGGAGTCTAGTATTTGTATTTCCTTTATGTTTTGAAACTAAAATTGCAAATATGCCATAAAACATTAGTATGGATTACAGGACAAATAATATTAAAAACAAATAATATTTAAAATTTGACACGATTCCAAAGTGCAAATCGGAGCCAAAAAGGGTTCCCTAGCTACTACATGGATTCCTAATAACTGCTATTTTCAAAATATCCTTCTACATACTGCATTCAGTATATACTGTATACTGGTCTCCATTATAACATGCAGTATAGTATCCAGTATGTGACAAAAGCATACTGTGGGATCATGTGAACATATGAAGGTTCCACCTACTTTTCCACAACTTTTCTAATATTCTATTTGTGCAGCAGACATTTTCTGTCAGGTAGTTTTTATTTCTAAACTGTCTGTGTAGATTTTCTTCTTCTCTAAATATATCTCCTTAGTGATCCCTGGTGGACTCTTCTTTTTTGGAGGATTTTTAAATAAATTCAAAATACAAACTGAATAATGTGAAACATATGCTGTGTGGCACATAGCTCTAAGTTAAGCCTGCAGTCAAATAGCTTGGCTACTTCTTTAATTTGGATTTTTAAGCATCCCCTCCACCAATCAACATTTAATTGGTTAATTGGTCCAAGGAGACAAGCGATTCCTTGCAAGAATCATTTTGGGAAATGAAATCCAGTTAAACTCAAAACTCCAATTAAACCAACTATCTCTAGCATGATTTTAAGTGTGGGAGGGATTACATAATTGAACCAGGTACTGTTGCTAAGATACCTTCTGTGGCACGCACACTGGCAGTTGGGTAAAGAAAAGAACTTGTTTTGTTTCCGTGTTCTCGTACCTGATTCTGAGCACAGATTATTCATGCCACAGTGCTTCTCCATTACCAGAAAAACCAGATGTGGGAGTGGTGAGGGCTGTTTACATTCAATTACTTCTTCTATTTTATGCCATTAAAAACACCTATTTTTATTTTATTGTTTTTTATATGTTTATAGCTGGCTACCACATGGATATCTTAACATTTGGTATTTTAAATTACAATTACAAATAACTGTAATTGTAAGTTTTGTGTAAAACTGTGTCAAGTTCTTCTGAAATGTAAAATATCACAAATGTCCTAAATATAGGCCTACATTATATCTGAGTTAAAAAAAAAGTAAATATCCTTTAACTTACATTATATGTTGCAAAATAAGTCAAACAGTGGTATTGCCAACTTATCTACAAATAATGAAGAACTATCAACATATTTAAAACACTGGAACATACATATCAAAAGACTATAAAAACAAAAACAATAGACAAAAAAAAAAACAATAGACAATCAGCAAACACAGACAATATTATTTCTGCCAAGACACCAAAATCAGTCACATGAATTAAATGTTCACTCAACATGAGCCCAAGATTAGTAACCTATCTTTAACACTTCTCTGTAACAAATCATGAGTGCCATGTTTGCAACCTATCCTGAGCAACTGTTAAGGGCAAGACAGAGGAAAGTGATCTGCATTGGCAAACTCTACTAGGCCAAACCTGCACAGAGCCAGCCATGATGCCTGGGGATTAATCCTAACACGACTGACCTGTTGTTTCTTCTCCTGGAACTATCCTATAAAATGGTACTACTATTCGTTTTCTATATTATTAAGATACTAGTAATAGAGTAAGTAATAAGAAATAACACACTTAAAAGAAATGCACTGCATATTCTTGAAGTTATGGAATGTGTGCATTTGTATGTGGAGATGGCAGTAATATATATATATATTTTTTTTTATAATAAATCTTTAACGCGGGACTGAATGTTCTGCATTCTTAATTTTCGCGTATGTTATTCCTAAATTTACCCCGAAGTCGCTATAGGCGGTAATGGCTGAGACACTGTAATCTAATGCAGAAATGGATACGTTGCTTCTTCTACCCAGAATGCTAGAGTAAGAGGAAGTTGTATGCGCTTACGCCAAAACACAGGGGCAGCCCACTCTAATAGGATAACAGCACAGCACAGCACAGAACGAGGACGAGAAGGATAGACGGGAGAGACGAAGCAACTGCGTCGGAGAGAGATGTCCGGGAAGCGTCATTTCACTGAGAAGTCCTCCAAGAAAAGGAAAAAACGTGAAAATCACGATGTCCTCGAATTCAGATGAAAAGGAAGAACATCTCTTTTGCACCTTGGTAAGATTTTGTTATGAAGTGAAGCGTAAGATCGCGTTTAGACGAGTTTAAATATGTTCCAATATGGTGGAAAGAAGAAGGTTCGAAGAGGTGTTGTGAAAATGGCCATGATGAATACAGCGCCCAAGTAAGGAACATATTTTTAGTCGGTTTAATGAACAATTGTCTAGATAATTACGTCATGAAATTATATAGGAAAACATTGTTTTGGTCGCTATAAATTGTGAAAATTTCAAAACTTGGTAATGAAGAAAAAAATGTATTTTACTGACTACGCAGTTAAATTGTGCTTTGTCCTTGGGACGACAAACGTCCTTGCCAGAACTGTATAAGGAAAAAATGACTTAAAATGCAAATTTGCTGTTAAAAAATCAAACGGATGTGCAGCAACTGCTATTTGAACATTTGGGGGTAACATTCTGTTGATTTGAAGGCGTTTTTTTAGAAGAAGAATTTAAATGTGTTTTTTTATTTATATACCTTGTGTTAATTAGTGTAAAATAGTTTTTTTCCCTTCATATGTCTTTTATTTTTGATGTTGTACAAACAATCCTGTTACTGTATCTACAATTGCTGTAAGATTTAGAACCAAACTGTAATTTTTATATTGTTGTTGCTATACTCAATTGTTGTGTGCATAAAAATGAAACTTTTATACATTTATTTCCTTATTGTTTTTTTCTCCATTTGAGATGTGCAGTGTGTATGTCAGTTACAATCATTTTGGGCTTTTAACATTTTATGCAGTATTTTTCGGTTTTAAATACTGGGGTGTTGGCTTTTAACCCTTTGTGGTGCAGAAAAGGATTCTTTTTCTGGTTCTGTTTAAAAATGTATTTTTAATTTTCTTTTTTCTGTCTTGATCATAGTTTTTTGTGAAGTAATTTTTCTTTTGAATTGTAGAGTCCAAAGTCTTCAGAATCACACAAATTTTTCAATTAATAGTAAATGTTAATATATTACTAGTCGAGGCTTATCAAAGATTTGTTTTCCAATGTCCACACAAGAAAACTACATGTAAATTATTTGCAGACTCTTGACAAGTTTTCTTAACATATTTAAATTTCTAAAGCTTTGGCTGGTACTCAGAAGATTTCTGTATAGATTATATGTGGAATATGTGTTCAACTTGTGTGAATGTGTGAAGAATATTACAATATATGTGTGAACAACATTACAATATAAAGACATTGGGTTTAAATAGAAAATGGGTGATTTTTTTGTAATGATTTGCTATTGTAGTAGAGTATATGTATTACTCATGCATTGATTCATTTCCTGTAGAAAATTTAAAACCCATTTAGATCAAATTTGAGCACGACTGTCACCAATCTTTACATTTGATAAATGGTGCTTTGGTACCAATCTTGCCTAATTTTAAGAACATTTAAGTGGCTAAAATTGCTTGCAATAAGCTAATTATGTGAAAAATCTTGTGTACAGGCATTGTTACAGCTGGACAAAAGATGATTGAAGAATATTTGGTTCCATTGGCTTGACAAGGTAAGGGTCCCCACCCACCTAATTTGAGGCTGTTTCTTTTGTGCAGCCACTAGGGTGTGTTGTAAATCAAGAAAATATCAAATTGGTTTACTTTAGCTATATTCAACATTTCTTTTTCTCTTTAAAGGATCCCATTCTGTGTAATTTCAACGATGATCAAAAAGGACGCGAAGGTTCACTTGTAAGTATTATACTTATAGGAGCAAATAGATATTAATATGTAAGAATATGCAAGTTCTCACTAGTAGCACTGCCGTTTTTGTCCAATTTTAACTTTGGATGTGGCTGACTATTGTTAAGCCCATAAAATAGAGTGGTTAAATAAAAACAATAAAAAGAAAAGAAATTAATTTGGATCCATCAATAAAGATATAACACAAAAGCACAGGCGTTTTAGTTCTTGAATATGCTTTGGTGACTAACTAGCTTTTTGTAGCATCCATGCTAGTAAAATCTTTCCTGTCATCCACAATGGAAAACCGAATTTGAAAAGATCCAAGTGTTATATATGTACTGTATTGTTCCCCAACATGGAGCCTGTCACTACATCTATACCAACAGTTTCTTTATTAGCAAACTCTGGTGCAAAGCATCTCTTAAATATATTTTGTGTATAGTTCCTGGCCAAATAAATGTAATAAAACAAAATGCACAATATTAGTAGGGTGTTGGTAATGAATTCTACAATCCCATAAACTCTTTGCTATATGAAACATACAATTTTGAGGCTTTTATTATCATCGGAACATTTGGGGGGATGTGTTCTATGTAAGATTTTATTACAAAAAATACATGATAAAAAAAATTTCATGATGGAAAACACTAATTGGTTTTGAACACTGTCAACATACTTGATTGTTTCATGAACCTTAAATATCAGGATTATTTCCAGAAAGGGTAACATCTAAGTAAAAATGTAAAACAACAAACATAAGATGCATTTAAATAAAATTTAAATCCAATCACCCAAGCCACTTCAGGAGAAGGTCTGAGATTAATTTAAACCAGATATTATGCAAGTGTAAACGTATTAGTCTCTGTGAACAACATTTTACACCAAAACCTCTACACCTCACGTCAGGTAACATGATGTAAGCAAAAGAAAAGACCATTAAGTGAAACCACCAAAGTGGACATAATTTTGCAACTTTTGGGAAATTAAAACCACTGTAAAAATGTTTAAGTATATTTGTATAGCAAAAGAAAAGATTAACTTTTTATCTGGTGTTATGGACTTTTTTTTGGGTGAGGTACGAAAAAAAAAAAGAATCGATCTAGCTAACTAGCAACACATTTCACTGTGCAGTGTAGATGCATGTGGTCAATCCAGATACAAGATGAATGAAATGATCATGTGTAAACAGAATCATTGAGAGCCATTACTGTTTTTGTCCTATACTTGTTCCAAAACCCCCTGTAATTGCATTTGACCTAAGTTAGGATATTAAACTGCTGTCAGAAACTAAATGTGTAGCGCTTTCATAGTTTGAAGAATGGTTCCCATGTTAGGTTAGCAGATCACTTTGTGCATAAGTGTTGGTAGCAGATGCAAGCTCCTGGGTAATCACTTTATAAATAATGAACCATTATTCTGTGCATTCCAAAGCCATGAGGTCACTGAATACTGTCATGTGCCTTTATATAGTAATGAATTTGATCATTAATACTTGAAGATTAGACATTCCACTTCTTCAGCAGTTTGAGACAATTGTGTATTTGTAGCGTTTCTCACTTATTTATTTAGTGACATCTCTGTAATTGAAAACTAAATGTAATGTCTCTCAACTAAACAACTTATCTTAGGCTTAACTCATTTGCAGGCAGTAAGGGTTAAAAATCAATTATTTCGAAGTAGCAGAACTAGAATTATGGAATGAGCCAGTCATCTTGCTCATTCCAGAGCTGGGTTGGGATATAAACGGGTATTAATACATGCTTGGTGAGTGGCTGTAAAAGTTATTCTGGTGGCCAGACGTCATTATGGAATTCAGTATGTCTGGAAGCTGAAACTAACATGGTGGCTTGCATTAGATTTAAAATCTTATGCATTTAAACTTGCCTGTGTAGAAAATGAATTCTGTGAACCTCTGACTGGGGCCATAGACATGCTAAGCTGAAAAACCATTTTAGTATGGGACAAATGCTTAAATTAGGGCTCAGGGAAATGTCTAGGAAGCATAAGAATCTTTCCTTGATCAGATTGGCACATAAACAAAGGCATCTGGTTAGTGTTGCCATCAAAGCACACACAGATGAACACGTTGTGCAGTGTCAGGCTTCATGCATATCGGATGGTTATACGGGAGCAATAGTCGTCCAAGAGTGGAGAGGCTATTGTGTGACTATTACAAAACTAACAAAGTAGTTACAAAAGTGATTTGAGGCATATGGTAAAGGAAATGTGAAGAGGGAAATGGGGTATCGTTGGATAATACAATATTTGCATAAATTTAAACATTGTTTTCTCAAATTAGAGTTTGGTAGTATGTGCTAAAATTGTCAGTTTTGTGTGCTATGTGCTTCAGTGTTCAATTCAACTCTAGAAGGCACATTTCACTGATGTTTAGGGGAAGTGAGATGCTTTTGAGAATAAATGAGCTTTACAGTCCGATAGTCTACCCTTATTCATAGTAGAAACATGTTAGAAACTGGTATGCCTCTGTGTCTTCTGTTAAGATGTTCACTTTAATGCTAAAAAGCAATCTTATTTTGAGTGAGTAGGCTATTGGTGCGAATTAACAATGATTATGGATTACAGTATACACATAGCGTAGTTCAAACTTAAGCTGCCAACTTTGTCAATTCCTAAAAAGCATCCTACTGTGTTAGCTTTGTGATAAATTCTACTTTTAATTAAAGGAGCTATAAGTAACAGCTCTTGCTAGCATCATCCAGACTTGGCCACTTAAGCAAGCCCTTTACTCCAGCATCCTCCATCCAAACTCTTCTCCAAAGCCCCTCTCTCCAATGACATGGATGCTGAGTGATTAATGTACTCCTCTATGTACTATGTGCACACCCAAAATAATTGTGAAGTGGGGAAGACTGCCTCCTTGTAGAGATGTTTTCTGATTAGTTAATATAGCTAGAGCTACGGGTTTGTTTTCTTTGTTGGAGCATCTAGTTTAGTAATTTCTTTAAAGATGCAAAATGTGTGTAAATCAGATTTGTTTGTTTTTTTTCCTTCAACCAGTCCAAACAAGTCAATGTATATGACTTCTGGTAATAATCTTAATTGCCCTTAAATTACAAATTGTCTAATTTCTCAGTTCATCTGCCACATGGCTTCTTCATTAACTACATAGCTATGCATCTTGTCAAATTGTACATTTTCTGAAATTCAGAATTTGCTAATCATTACTTAATTTAATGAACATGAGATAATGCACTGCATGTCAAATTAATGGTGGAGAGATTGGTAAATCTTGAACATATTTTACATAAGCACTATAACATTGGGACTCTCAAACATGAGTGAAATTTGAAAATATATAGAGAAACTGATAAATTTATGATTAATTTTAATTCTAGCCTAGCTTTTAATCTGCCACTGGCGATGGATAGAATGCCACAGGCCATAACGCATTTTACACACATTTTTCTTTATTTAATTAATTTCTTTATTTATGGAATTTGTTGTCTCTTGCTTGTGTTAACGTACAGGAATATTTTCTCAGTTTAAGCAGTTCTGTCTTTCTCTCCTTAGCAGAAGAGGTCTGCTTGAGAACGTGGTTTTGATTGTACTAAGAAAAGAAGACAGCTCGGTAAGTCCACACACTATTGCCCTTGTACCAATGGTATGTTGCACCATATGTCTGTCATTGTAGCATAGTGGGGCATTCTCATGGAACTACCATGGAAATGACATGACAGTTTGACTTTGATATTAGAAATAAGTTGAGCATTATGTATTTTAAAGCAAATTTATTCAACAATAACCACCAAAAAACACCCACAAACATTTTGCACAGATTCTGGAAGGGTGGACATTAAGAGTTAAACGGAATGGGGGGGGGCTGCTCTAGCAATAGCTGGTAATTGATCTTCAAGGGGGTTTCCATCTGACACAACTCTTGACAATATACTACAGTTTATCTACCCTCCAACCCCTCCCCTGACATTTCTGCTGATGTTTTATGATCACATGACATACATTTTCAGTGGATTTGTACTTTTTTCCATGTTTGCATATGCTTTACTGCCATCCTCTTGGGGCAGTGCCTTACCTCTTGAAATGGACCTTATTCCCCATCGAAAGCATGAGACTGATGTCTCAATAGACAGTCGATTCCTGCTTTTTGTGTAATATTGTACACATTTTCCTGACCTGTGCAGGTGCTGGCATGGGTCTTTCATATAACTGACAGCATTTATTCTTCTGGAATTGGATAACTCTTGCTTGTTCTTTTACTTTTTACATCTCTCTGGTCTAAAATTAGGCCAACTTGACGACATTGCACTCTTGTTATATGGGGCTGCTATGCCTTTTTTTTTGGTTTTTTTATTCACATTGCCATAGATGTGTCTTCATATTTTCGACACACATGCTGTGTAGAGTGCCGTCATTCAGATTAACGGTCTTGTTAGAGAGTCGTGTTTTTTTTTTTTTTTTTTTTTGCCAGTGGATGGAATAACCTCATGCTAACATGGATAGGTTAGTGTCAAGTACCCTATCAGGCTATAGCGGTAGTGGTAGTACTGTTTCTACAGTTTTTGTAAATCGCAGTTCACAATAAAACTCTTGTAACTTTAGAATAAAGGAGGGGAAACTTCAATGCTAACTTCAAGAAAATAACTTAAAAGCATGTTTATTTGACTTGCCTATGGCCCTTGAGTTGAATCTTCCAACTATAACAATGTTATTACACTAATGTTATTACTGTTATTACTTTGTGTTAATGAAAAGGGAACACAATGGCCATTGGTACAACGCAACTGTTTTCGTTATTAATTCCCTTCTAAATTTTAATAATAGCACAAAACATCAACTTATTGTTAGGGCAGTTTAGCTTGCCCCCATTTATTCTAGCCCCCAAACATGAGTTCGTTACCCAATATCCAATGACAGACGTGTGACATACCAAACCAAAAATGTGTGTTGTGGTGTGACATTTGTAATGCTTTAGTTGTCTCTGATCAAGCTTATTTCTAAGGTAATTGCCACAAATAGATAGAGGTGTTAAGATTTAAGCTTGAATTGTTGTGGGTTGCCATTGTTGAGTCTTTTCCCCCATTTTTCTTGGATTGCATTACAGTGAATTTGTAAATGCTAGTTAGTAATTGGAGTTAGTTTCACGAGAGAACATGCATATCTTTTGTTTGAGAGTCAGTAAGGTGTAAATGGATAGCATTTTACTGCAGAATTTTGACATGGATGTGAGAAACTGCCATACTTGAATTTAAATTGAGCATTTTGAGAAACTTTGGTGCTGTTTTACATAGATAATTGTTTGATACTCTTGTAGATGTTTATTTTTGGTGCATTTCTCGGGATATTTTCAAGAAGCTAGCTAACTGCTTTTGGTTGGTTTTATTCCGATCAAATATGCTATTAATGTCATCATGTTATCGTACAACTAGATTAGTTACTAGTAGGTAATTTGTATAGAAAGCTGTTGCATATTTCTAAGCGTACTTGGGGTTTACATGTTTTTCCCTTCTCCTTTTTAATTTCATTAAGAACCCCCTACTGGACAATCAAGTGGAGACTACAGCTTTATCAGGAAGATGGCGGCTCTGATTTTTGCTTTTGGATTTTGGAAAGACAGAACGTTTTATAAGAATATCGTATTGCTTTCCATGGTACCTGTTTTTTGCCTGTACTGATGTCTGAATTTTGTTTTTCTACTGTTTAATGGTTTTTGTTACAACTTGAAACCGTGCTTTGTTTCAGCCATAATGTGCTTGTATATTTCTAAATTGAATATCCAGTTTTTTAAATCAAAAAATAAAATTTTAGTTTTTGAACAATTTCGACTTGCTCTCATTGGATGGGAATACTATGTCCGTCTCCGAAAGCTGATTTAAACCTTTCTTGTAAAAAAGTAAGAATTTCTATTATTAATTATCGTAGATTCCTCTATTCAGGTTTCACCTATTTAATGCTAAAATGGCTTCAAGAATTAAACTTGTATTGGATAACTATCACTTAATTACAAACCATTAGCACTTGCAATCACAATAGCCTGTGCTATCCACCATGTTTAATTTTTGGACTCACTTGTATCTACATTGCAAATAAATTGCATTGAAATAGAACTCAGACTGTACTTTTTGGTATTGTTTCTGTTTATGCCAGTGGAATTCTGCAATATTCCCTTATGGGTTTTGTGCACATGATGGTACAAAAAGTAGTCTTTCCCACTGTTTTAATAAGAACTAAACCTTTTGTAAAGGCAGATGTATTCTAAAATGGTGTCCTATGCAGTCCAACGTACTCTAAAATGGCTCCTAATATCTCATTTCCTGTCTGAGCAGGAAGTGATGGCTTAGAGAAATATTTCATGTACTCTATAAAACAATAAGTACTCTTAATATCTAACACTTTAACATGTGTTCAGGCTTCTGTGCCATACATTTGGGTTAGTATGAAATCTTAAGGCACAAAGTATCAATGAAATGTTTTTGTTCAAAATAAAAGGGGTGGGTCTTTAGTACATCACCTGAATCCGGGGTAAATGGAGAGAACGTCAATCAAAGACTAAGCTCTCAGAGCTGGGAAGGAGCTTTAGATGGCGGATGAGCCTTGGGAAGGGAAACGCGTTGAGGCTCGCTGGGCTCTCTATAGCACTTCTCTCAACTTTGATGAACTTCAAATCTCGCGATTGAGCTAATATTTAAACAGGATTGATTAATATATTTTGTGCTGAAATGTAGAAAGGTTTATGCGACGTTTTTGTGGCTTTGTTTCGTCGAAAAATGTACTGCTTTAGCGTAGATGAGACAGTCGTTGTTTTCTCTGCCTTGCACTGGCAGCCATGGCGGTCCTCCATTTTTAGTGCGCTGTGCAGGGCGCTTTAGATACTCTCCATTCAAAAGGCCGTCGTTGCTTTTGTTACTTTATTTTCTTTTTAAATTTTGTTACGCTTTGTATTTTCATCCGAAGCTATAGAAAATTTATATATTTTTATTTTTTTGCCGAAGTAATAAACCGACATTTTTTTTCGGATGTGAATGTACTGCTACATTTACCTACCTGTCAATGGAATAGGTATGTTTACATTGTATATTTTGTATGATCATTTGTATTTTAATTTTATGATCTTTTAATCGTCCTTTGTCTGATGACGCAGTAAGAATTTATGCATGTGGCTCGCTGGATCTGTTGCATTGAATGTATCTGAACGCATGTTGTTTGACATCGATCACTATCGAGCAGGTGTCATTTAATTACATATTTAGAGGCTAATATTTAAATACTGTCAAAAAAATTTTTTTAATGTGCCCGTCGAAGCTACTCTTTTCCTATGTCGCAACGGGAGGACTTTTGCTATCCTTAAAGCACAAGCAAGCTGGTGGGACTTGTATGATGGTTCACCCAACTTTCAACTTTTGACAGTTAATACCTGGACTAAAGATCATCATTAACAAAAAGTCAGGACAAAACGATGATGAAGAACAAGAACAAAAAGCAAGGAGACGATGGTTCGGCTCAAAGCAATGTTTCAAGGTATGATTCTTAATATTTTCCTGGTTTTTCTTTTTTACATGTCTTGATTGTTTACCTTGACAGGCATGGTTGATCACCTGTGCAGAGATTTTAGCCACAGTTTCTAGGAAATGTAGTGGTTTCAGATCATTGACCTTGGAACAGTTGAATAGCCACACCCTAATTTTACTGGTATTACTAAAACTGAATATCATCTATAGGCCTGTCTCAAGGATTTGGCCCTATACTGTATATCAACATCAACACTCGGATTTGTCAGTTGACTTAAACAGTATATGGTTTCTCATATTTTCAGGTTCCTTTGCAATGTTGTTAAATGACCTTGTCTGATTACTTTGTACTGCATTGCACCATTTTATATCCAACATTACTGTCATTAGAACAGCTTTACTGTTATATTGTGAGACAATGCTTGATCTACATAATTGTAATGGGTAGTGAAGTGGTGTTATCGGCATAGCATGCAAGTCCTGCTGGGTCTTACATTGAACCTTACTGTTTTTTTTATTTACATGTCTCATGTGATGGATTCAAACTCAGCAATGTACATTAAACAT
This sequence comes from Sternarchorhynchus goeldii, assembly GCA_028565775.1. NCBI lineage: Eukaryota > Metazoa > Chordata > Actinopteri > Gymnotiformes > Apteronotidae > Sternarchorhynchus > Sternarchorhynchus goeldii. The sequence continues at coordinate 22,245,851 of JAOXYF010000027.1, read as the reverse complement.
TGTCATGAAATGAAATTCATGTATAATAGGTTGTGTATAATTTTTATTTGAAGCAGAGCTGAACACCATAACATTTAGTTTTATATGATGGGCTGTTCTTTTTAAACTAGGTGGCCTTGCGAAAGTCGAACATTTTTTGTTTGTATTTTGGGCACTGACAGAAGAGGCTTCTATAATATAATGCTTCATTATTATTATGTCTTATTTTGGAATCTCCGTCTTTCCATCAGCTTCACATGATTTGTGCAGATTCTTATTCAGGATTTATAGTTAATAATGTTTTCTCTGCATTTTTTCTAAGACATTTGTTTTTTCACTTGATACATACTTTTCCTCATTTATTTGTTGATAGTTGGTAGTATCTTGGGGGTTAGGGAGTCAAAGTGCTGTTTTATGATTAGTCTCCCATAATTGTCAGTGGAATGACAGAACTAAGCTTTTTTTCGAACCAGACCTCTACAGGGTACTGCACACCAGCTGGACTTACACTCAGACCCCAGCTCTTTTACCTGTGTGTGCGTGTGTGTGTGTGTGTGTGTGCGTGCGTGTATCTATCTCAGGGAAAGCAAAAGGTTGTATGAATATGCAAAACCACACATTTCCAATAGAAGTACAGCTTCAACAACAGTGGAAGTGGAAGCACTACAACTCCCTACTACAACGATGATATATTCATAATTAATATATGTGGTTCATAATTCATATATATCTAGAACGGCATTCTTTTTACGAGACCTTTATCATTCCATTGGTAATACTGTAGGGAATTAATTGCATCTTTCTATGATTATACCTCCAGTGTTGCCAGAAATGACAAGATAAATCTTGTTGTAGGTTTTAAAGAAAGTAATTTTTCTGGTAATACTTTAAGGTGATGGCACAAACAAACTCCACCTTGTGGGCATAGTGTGATTAGTGGTGAAAATGGCATCAGATCCATTTTCTTAAAGCAGACTGTTAAGTATCGTATCATGTTCACATACCTCAAACTGTACCTGTGATAAAATGTTCAGTGTCTCACGCAAATGTGTTTATTAAAACAATTGCAGGTTTATTGAACAGTCAAACTAGCAGGAGTATTCTGTGATTGAGGATGTGGTCTGAAATTTCTTATGCGATACACAAACATATTTGGCCTTTTCTTGTCTTTGAGTGAACCTTCTCATACTTGGTCTCTTCACAGTCCCAACATTAAAACAGTATGTGAAGGTAATGTTGGTGCTTACACCAGTAATCATCTTCCCATTCAGGAAATGTTAATTATGATGTGTCCCTGTTGTATTCCTGATGAATCGTGATGACTTGAAGACACGTCTAATGTAAACAAGAAAGGCCAAGGAGCATTTTGGGGCACCTTTAACTTTTTTTCTTTCTTTTTTAATTTCTTAGTTTCTTTTGAAACAATGTACAATCAACTCCTTTAATGTTTTTGTACTTAAATGGTCAGAACAGTTGTGATGAGCTATTAAAAGTACCAGAAGTTATGCCACTGTTTAAAAAACAAACAAACATGCAGTTTAGAGAAAGGGGAGGTACTTTTACATAATGATGGTTTCTTTTATAAATGTTTTTTTACCATAGATTATGTTCTGACTTGTTTCCAGTATGCATGATGTTTGAGAACTGGAATAGTTTTCAAGTAACTAAGAACCACTGTTGTGAGAAGTTGCCCTTCAACAAGGTGACTGAACAGTTGTAAGCTTTTGGCAGCCATTTTCTTAACATATTTTTCAACAAGTTAAACAGGAAAAGATAAAGTAGTTCTGACATTTGTACATGTATTATTATTTGTCTTGTATTCAGTGTGCTAATCATACAAGAAAATACAATGTACAGTTTTTTGGTGTATGAGCTGCATCATTAAATGGCTGAAAGTCCACTTGAAAGTCACAAAATGGCTCTTGCTTTGTGCTGCATAGCTTGTATGAGTTACACAGTATTACATAAAAGGTGCATGGAACTACAGGAAGGGAGAACAGGAAGTGCTATAGAGGTCAGAAGTTTCTTTGGTGAATTTTGGTTGGCTCTCTTCCTCTAGCAACACAGCATCCAACCACAATTCAGATTACGAGTTAGGTCCACCCATTTGTGATGTCACCCACCATAAAAGGATAGTCTGGCTAGCTGGCACGTCTGCTTTGTCAGCAGCTGCAGCACCGCCTGTGGCAAATAATGTACTGAGCCGTGATTTTCCTCACTGTGCCTGGTTCTATTGGAGCTTTACAAAATCTCATTAATCGAGATGCGTTTTTATATTTTTAATCAAGATACTTATTTGTTTTTAACTGAATTTGTATTCAAGGTATTTTTAATTTGGCATGGTTAAACCTGATACAACTTTTTTTAATGTATGCCTCATTCAATTGTCTGCTGCAGTATTGCTTTGATTCTTTTTTTAACTTTGCATATTTTGATTTTTTTCAGCTATTTAATACTATGTACTGAGTCAAAGACAACAACATACGACAACCATACAATTTTAAATACTGGTGTAAAGGCACATTGTTTTACTAGTCAGGGTACAGCAGTTTCCTGCCCCTGCATTTAAAGGAATGTTTCATTTCAGACTGAAACGGACTATAGTCAAAGCTCATTATGTAGTGCCAAAGACAAATGGTCTTATAGCTTGAATGGACAGTAACATTCAACTGTCAGATTTTCCTGTATTTCAAGCAATGACATTTTTAATTAAATTCAAGTAACAAAGAAGTTGATTTATCATAATACAATTTTTACTATTTTTAGAACCTTTTTATACTGAAAAACTGGTTATACATGATTCGTCCTCTTGAACATAAGATGTCTGTGGTAAGTATCTATTACATTAGGATGTTGCATTTCTCAGGAAATACTCAGTCTTTTCAGAAATGCAGATAACTTAAAATGAGGTAATCTTAGATTGAGTAAATTTATATGATCAAAGGAGTTGAGTGTATCACAATGGGCCGTCTCACCAATGTTTTAATATTCATGTTATTGAGTAAATTTATATGATCAAAGGAGTTGAGTATATCACAATGGGCCATCTCACTAACGTTTTAATATTCATGTTATTGCAATGAAGCCTTGGAGCTGTAATAGTGATTACCTTAATTAAACTTTTATGGCGCTGAGAAAGGTTTGTGTCTGCAAACCCTTATGATTTTTTTTTCTGTTTTCTGAGCAGTGATTTGTGGAGGAAGCATGAAAGATGATATATATTTTTTTAGTATAGCATGTAAAGCAAGGCCCTACCTAAACTAAGGTCACTAGCTAGATTACCATCATACTGATATAGTGCAAGCTGTTCTGGGTAAAAGCATCTGCCAAAACTTAACCACTTCACTTGCATTATAATTTTTCAATAAAATAGTAATATTTTTAATACCCAAAATTAAAATGTTGGTTATGATGGAGTTTTGTTTTATTGGTATTCCTGCATCTTCCACTTAGTTTGTGCACACTTAACTGCATAATTGCTTTATTTTCATCCTGGGTTTTGAGCATGCTCGTCTTTGATGTTGTAGCAATTCGGCCTCGGAGGAGTCGAACCATTCTGTCTCCGAGTCGGGGAGTCAGTCAGAGAGTGAGCAAGGCAGCGAGCAGGCACGTTCCCGCCATTCCGAATCCAACAGCACGTCCGAGTCAGAGAGCCGCTCGGAATCGGAGAGTGGATCTACTGGGTCGAAGTCCCGCCAGACAATTGTAGAGATCAAACAAAAACGGGTGAAAAAGAAAGACAGTCTGGCCGACGTGAAGAAGGTAACGGTAGACCAAGAGGCAAGATTTCTGTCCACACCTCATTCTTAGTACCCCATTCTGTTCTAGTTTTAGCCTCATCCAATTAATTCACAGAGAACTGTGAATATATGTTTTTTTCCCCCGTTAGATACATTGAACTGTCTGATATTGGAATTGGAAAATATGAAAATTTTAAATATTTTGTACCAGGGCCAAGTGTAATCAATGCTGTACTGACTGCATGGCAAATACTGGCCACAAATGTAAGCAGAAACAGGCAGCGTTTTCTACCAGTATTCATCAGTTTTACTTGTAATTTTTCACCTGAATTTGGGCTTCATCACTATCCATAATTCTATATGAAATTCAGCATATGGTGGTGGTGGTGATGCTGATTGTACATCAGGTACTCCATTAGAGTTGGAGTGGAGATTTATAGGTAATTCTATTGCATTTTATTTGCGTAAACCTTTTGGCTGAGAACGTTGTGGTCTTGACATACTGACCTCTTGTGTAAGATCATCCTAAAATTACCTTGAAAAGATGAATGGGAAGTGAGACTTTTTTGTACATGTCCTTAAACAAATTGATAACTGTAGAGGATTGAAGATTAGACTAGTCAAAATCAGTTTGCAAGTGATGAATGTAACTGCAGTTGGAGAGTAGCTGAATCATCTTGTGACTTGTGCTAGTAAAGCCTACCCAGTTAGGTACACCCAAGTTATATCAATGTTGTGACGGTGCTCACAACCTTATTCCTACTTGGAGGGCAGGTGTTGATAACAGTATCCAGCATTGGAACTGAGAAATCTTAAAAGACTTGAAAAGATGTGTTTTTTTGTGTGTGTGTGTTCTTGTGTTTACAGATGTGGGAGGAACATCCAGATGTTTATGGTGTTAGAAGGTCCAATCGGAGTCGGCAGGAACCTGCTCGTCTGAACATTGGAGCAGAGGTTGGTCTTCATCAATTTGCTGGTCAACCATGTGTTCTGTGTCCTACATCAGGCCATTGAGCTTGTACTGATGATCTCTGAAATTCTTAATTTTCTTCATAAATCCAACAAAATGTACATAGACAAGAAGTCAATGAGAATTATTTACCCATCTTACTTCAAGAATATTTCAGACTTTCACTTGATGTTATCCACCTCCGTGAGGTTGATCTGAAATGTTGTCGTAGGGTACCATCTAGTGGTTAAAAATTCTAATGCTTCTTATCAACTTGTAGTTGGTATGCTCTCTCTCTTATTTTTTTTGGTCACTGATTATGTTGCATCGTATCTGTGTTGAACCATTTTCAGGGCAGCAGTGAGTCTGAGAACGAGAGCCCCAAAAGGAAAGGACCACGGCAGAAAAAGAAAGAGTGAGTAAAGACGGAGAGATGCCTTCACGTCTGCCCTACCAAAACATCATTTGGTTTGTTGTTTCCTGTGCATATTTCATTGTGTTGAACAAGTCTCAATAGTGCATTGTAGGAACAGTCCATATTAGTTACTTACGTGAATGCGTCATTGTTTTAATGTTGAACTTCAGATTACACATTTTGTGACAACAGATCATTGTTCATTACTTTCCATGTTGATCATATTATGTTAGGTTCATATGACCATACATTGTGTTTTACTGTGTACTTGTAATAAGTTTCTTTTGACCACAACTGCGTTTCACTCACTCATCCTCTCTAAACATAGTCCTGAAAAGACCGGTGTCATCTGGTCTTTGGGAGATGAAACACAAAAAATTAGCAAAATCTAAGTGCATCGTTAAGGTCCCGAACCATGTGGTGTGTAAGGTAATTGTTCTAGAGCGAAGAACGGTGTCACACTTCACTTTATGCTTACTTAAACAATATATTGTTTTTTAAAAAAAAGAATGTTTCTTTTTGTAGCAAGTTCAGGTCTCAACTTCCTAAGCATAGTTCATGTAAGTAGGCGTATACACATAGATATGTGCCATAACAGATGACTATGGAAGTGGTATGTGTGATATTGGGTAAGAATATGTAGCCTGTTCATTGCTCACGGCTTTGGCTTCTTGGATAGAGCTGCTCTGTGTATTGGTGGATGATGTTCACTCCCCATCAACACCACGGCAGTGTAGTGGTTGAAGCTAGGTCCTATGGGTGAATTTGTGGTATTTCTGTGTTGAAAGAAATACCTGGAAAGATGATGACTCAAACGACCAGGATGAGGATGAGGAAGAGGCCAGCAGTTCAGAGAGTGATCAGGAAGAAATAAAAGTTAGATCCAGACGGCTTCCTGCTAGAAGGTAAGAGTGTAGCGAAGCCTGGCCTTCAGACAGCTTACCCAATCTTAATTACGTAATCTATATAGTGTTAATGAGGACTGACACTAACACATTTTAGTTGGACAAATATTTTCATTCAACCGTAAAAGTCTATTCCCAAGCCAGTATTTCGATGCAGTGATTAAAATGAATTTGGATGGCAATGTTTGTCACTGCATAAGCCCTTAAATTCTGATGTGTAAGTTGCAGGCTGATTGACTCTCGCTCTGAATGTTGTTGGTTTGACCAAAAGCTGTCTCAAGGCCACCGGCACATGAGTCAGCTGAGTGCTAAGGAATTCGCTACACTGCTCTACAGAGGATAGGGAATCGGACACTGAGCTGATTGGCCCAGAGTTGTACTTGAAAATATAAGTGTGTGCGTGCCTTTTCTGACCTTTTCAGAACCCAGACCAAATCTTCCACAACCAAGCAGCATCAGTCTCAAAAGGGGCGGAAACCAAGAAAGCAGGAGACATCAGATGAGGAGGAAGATGATGATGACGATGATGATGACGATGATGAAGATACTCCAAAGAGACAGACGCGCCGCAGGGCAGCTACCAAAGTTAGGTATGGGGCACCTTTTTTCTCCCCTTGATGCTCCATGTAAAGTGTTGCCATGAGTAGCAAACCCTTCAGCTAGTTGGCACATGTTTTTTCTCCTGCTCTGCTCTGATCAAGTATGTGAAATTCTGTGATGTATGACTGCAGTTACAAAGAGGACCAGAATGATTTTGAGACTGATTCTGATGACCTGATTGAGATGGCTGAGGGGACGGAAGACATGCAGGATGATGACAGTGAGACCATTGAGAAGGTCATGGACACCAGAGTTGGCAGGAAAGGAGGTGACCAAATCAGTTTTCCCCCTATAAATATATGTATTATTCCTGTAGTTGTATAAACGTTGAAATCTGTTGTATTCAAGGATGCACATCTTTTTAAGGAGAGTTTTTAAAGATTAATACCAGAGGTTTCAGCTCATGTCATATCTATGTTGGTTTTTTAAATTTGTGTCTCCCTGTACACAGCTCATGGGGCTGCCACTACTCTGTATGCTGTGGAGGCCAATGGGGACCCAGGAATGGATTTTGACCCAGAGAAAGAGGAAGGGGAGACCCAGTTCCTGATTAAATGGAAGGGCTGGTCCTACATCCACAATACGTGGGAGAGCGTGGACTCCCTCACCCAACAGAAAGTCAAAGGGATGAAAAAGCTGGAGAACTTCAAAAAGAAGAACGAGGAGCTGAATGCTTGGTGAGTTAAACATGCTTAGAATACACATGAGGCATACCAACTGTTCTCCAATACATTTCTAGAAAATCATTACGTTAAGTGCAGGGGCTACTTGTGCATTGTTTGGTTTTAGGTGTTGGTTCGTTTGTTAGCATTCGGGCCTCAGTTGCACTGTTTTAGGTGTTGGTTCGTTTGTTAGCATACAGGCGTTTTAGCTTCAGCACTTTGATCTCTCACAGGCTGAGAAAAGCATCACCTGAGGACTTGGAATATTACAACTGTCAGCAAGAGCTAACCACTGATCTGAACAAGCAGTTTCAAATAGTGGAAAGAGTCATTGGTGAGCATATCCTGTACTTTTAATGTAGAAACCTTTTGAAGTTAGAAATGCTGTATAATTCTATACTTGGACAATCTTACGTTTTCTGTTATGTTACTTTTAACAGCTGTGAGAACAGGAAAGTCACAAGTGCCCTCAGATTTTCCCTGTAAGTGATTTGTCCTCAATTATTTGTTATTGACGTTGTTGTTGTTGTTGTTGTTGTTGTTATTATTATTATTATTGCTAACAATTAAACCTAGAGTGGAACTGGACAACTAGCATAATTTTAACTTTAAAACTACCTTCTAGATTTTGGAATAAGCTAAAGCATTTTGATGCACTATGCATTAATACAAGCTTGGCTGATGTTTACTCCACACTCTGGTATGATGCATTTGACTTCTTCTTCTGCATGACACGCTTGTTTGACTTTCATCATTTTTCCCTTTGCCCACAGCTCATAAGACCACTTCCAGTGAGCCGGAGTACTTGTGTAAGTGGATGGGCTTGCCCTACGCCGAGTGCACTTGGGAGGATGGAGCTTTAATTGGGAAAAAGTTCCAGCCTTGTATAGATAGCTTCAACAACAGGAACACCTCGAAGACCATCCCCTCCAAAGACTGTAAGGTGAGGGATCTCTTCACTCATTGAGTTAATTTTCTTCTTTAAGGAAGTTTTAGTTTAGCTTAGCTGTGTTTTTATATGTTGTTACTCATAACATAACATGCAGCTTTAATATGACTGACGGACAATACAGAATCTGTTTTTGCTCACCGGAAAAGTTGGTCCATTTCTAAACTCGCTTTGTGCTGTAAACATTTGAAGGTGTTAAAACAGAGGCCTAGATTTGTTGCACTCAAGAAGCAGCCGACTTACATTGGGGATGAAAATTTGGAGCTGAGAGACTACCAGTTAGATGGGCTGAACTGGCTAGCCCACTCCTGGTGCAGGTACTGTCTTAAAGGATTTTTTGTTTAAGCTTAATCTTCCTTTATCGGATTCTTGCTATAAGGTTTTGCACAATTAAGTCTTCACAATATTAGCTCTGCATTTTACACTTTAACCAAAGATGTTCAGAGGGCTTTTACATGTAACTGTTATCATTCATCTTTTCATTCAGTTTGCAAACTACCTCAAAATGTATACAAGTACAATAAAATGTAACATTTCTGTCCATTGCGATCATAAACTTTTGAAATGCCTAAAACAGTTGTTTGATAAACTTGGTGAACTACTATGGGTTCTTCAGTCATACTTTGCTAGCATACAGTTCTCATAATAGCATCCAGCTGCCTTTCTGTTTACTGACTGGCACTTTCGTATGTTGTTTAGGTGTAACAGTGTTATCTTGGCTGATGAGATGGGCCTAGGGAAGACCATCCAGACCATTTCGTTCCTCTCCTACCTGTTCCATCAGCATCAGCTGTATGGGCCCTTTCTCTTGGTTGTGCCACTGTCCACGCTCACATCCTGGCAGCGGGAGTTCAACACCTGGGCACCTGACATGAATGTTGTAGTCTATCTTGGGGATGTCTTGAGCAGGAAGACGGTATGATGTACCTTGGTGCCATATCATAATACTAGTGATTGGTTGCTTTCATACTGTGATCTGTACAGTTCTTAATAGAATGCTAGTTGTGAGTTTTGTTAGAGGGGTTTTTCAGCATTTTATTTTTTGCCCTTCAAATAGATTCGAGACTATGAGTGGATCCACCAGCAAACCAAAAGGATCAAGTTCAATGCACTTTTGACTACGTATGAAATTCTACTGAAAGATAAGGTACGAATAAAAGGGGCGACTACTGCAACGAAGAACTGCCTTATTCTAAACATACACGTACAGTTTGGTGGTCAAATGTGTCTTAAGTTGGTTCCAAGAAAGCGATTGACCTATATGGAACCAACAGAATGGTGATATCGTATTTGTTCTTGCTGATGCAGGGTGTTTTAGGGAACATAAACTGGGCCTTTCTCGGGGTAGATGAGGCTCACCGGCTGAAGAATGATGATTCGCTGCTGTATAAAACGTTGATCGATTTCAGGTCCAACCACAGGCTACTCATCACAGGGACTCCACTACAGAACTCCCTCAAAGAGCTCTGGTCCCTTCTGCACTTTCTTATGCCTGACAAGTAGGTCCTGTATGGCTTTTACATAAACGTTGTAGCAGAAATAAGTCGTCTTATGTGATGCAGAAGTTGAATTTTTGGAGCTGATGATTTGCACATATTTGCGTAATTTAAAATGTGCTGGCTTTATAGAGTAAATAAAAAATACATATTTTTGCATCTCCAGCATTGACTGCAGAGATCCCATATAGGTCAGATTTGATTTTTAAAAAAAAAACTCTTAGTTATGAAATGTTTCTATCCTTAATCTGAGAAATCCAATGTTTTGGTGACGACTGTTGAATGTTGGCCTTGTTTCAGATTCGAGTCCTGGGAGGATTTTGAGGATGAGCATGGTAAGGGCAGGGACAATGGATACCAGAGTCTTCACAAAGTACTAGAACCCTTCCTGTTACGCCGTGTCAAGAAGGATGTGGAAAAATCTCTGCCTGCCAAAGTAGAGCAGATACTTCGAGTAGATATGTCTGCCCAGCAGAAACAGTTCTATAAGTAAGTCCTGCTCTTTTTCTAGTGAGTAACCTGGTTTTCACTGTTTCATTGCATATTTGTTGCACAGATGTTTAAGGTAACATAAAAATGAGCCCACAGTGATTCAGCCTTTAAAACTGCTCCTCTGTAAGCTATTCTTAACACTAAATCTAACCTGGAACCATGAAATGTTTCCATTTCATTCCTTAATTTGTGTACTTTATGTTCTCCATTTAAGGTGGATTCTCACGAGGAATTATAAAGCCCTCTCCAAAGGCACTAGGGGCAGCTCCTCGGGCTTCCTTAACATCGTCATGGAGCTGAAGAAGTGCTGTAACCATGGCTTCCTTATTAAGCAGACAGAGGATGGAGAAAGTGAAAACCCGCAGGAACATTTGCAGGTCTTGGACCACATCTGCTTTGACTTCATGACCTGTCTCTGGACTGGTCCTGCATAAGCTCATGCAGAGTTGTTTCTTGCGGTTCAGGGACTGGTCCGGGGCAGTGGGAAGCTGGTCCTCCTCGATAAGCTGCTCACCCGGCTGAGGGAACGGGGCAACCGTGTGCTCATCTTCTCTCAGATGGTCCGCATGTTGGACATTCTGGCTGACTACCTGGCTATCAAACGCTATCCCTTCCAGGTATGGTAAAAAAAAAACCAAAACAAAAATGGCAAGAGTTGTGTGCATCTGACTTTAATTTGCAGAAAGTAATTTTAATGCACTTTGGCTTGGTTTGAGACTTACTTGGGCTCTTCTTTAGTCAACTGTAAACTCTCATTCCATATGTCTGGGTTGCTGCACAGATGTTTCAAGTGTTTTTTTGCTCTTGTATTCCTGCTTATTTATCCACCCCTGCATAACTGCGTAGCCTTGTTTGTTATGGCTGTGGGGACAGCTCAGAAAGCTAAGGGACTATAGTTATGGAGCTTGGCTCTAGCTGACTCGGGTGTCTTGGCTTGGACTGCTAACGCCTCTATTTTTATCTACCAGTTATTTTTTGATGTGTACTAGCTTCAGCATTGGGCCAGCACACTTCTCAGTGCTGTATTAGGAAAAATTGTCACCTCCTTCCTGAGCTTAGTAGTTATGGGGAACATACCAACTACAGGATCTGCTGAACTAGCTTTCTGAGGTCTTACAACTGAGGGAAGACGAGGCACCATTGTTGACATTGCTTTTGTTCCTTCTCTTGATTAGCGCTTGGACGGTTCTATCAAGGGAGAGCTAAGGAAACAAGCACTTGACCACTTTAACGCCGAGGGCTCTGAGGTATGTACCAAAACTAGATGGCTGCCTGTTTGGCTTGGAGTTTTGGATGGTCCAAGGCACCTAATGGCGGTTGCGATTTTGCAGTTCTCTGGGTCAGAGCATGCTCATCTTGGCCTCTTCCCAGCTACTCACCATAACTGCACTAAGGCTCTGTGCTTGTAAAGTCACTGCATACTTCAATGTTACATAAAGCCATTAAACCTGGATTCATACCGATAGTGTAGGAAAGGCACTGCAGAGACTTGAGTCCAGTCCAAATACCAACCAGCAGTAACAATGCCACTTTAAACTCAGAATTTTGCTTTGAAGAGGTGAAGTAACACCATGTTAACTCTTCATAAACCTTTGAGCTTTACTGCATTGCTGGATCCTTAGTGCCTCTCTTCTTCTGCTCCAGGACTTCTGCTTCCTGTTGTCCACCCGTGCCGGAGGTCTGGGCATCAACCTGGCCTCAGCCGATACCGTGGTCATCTTTGACTCGGACTGGAATCCCCAGAACGACCTGCAGGCGCAGGCCAGAGCCCACAGGATTGGACAGAAGAAACAAGTGAGTAGCATTGAAACTGGCCGACTCTTAAACTGAACTTTTCTGAAGTTTTGTGTAAAGCTCTCTGGCCTTTGTTATGAATATTATCTGAATATTGTCTGATTTATTCTTCTGTTAAGGTCAATATTTATCGTCTGGTCACGAAAGGGACTGTCGAGGAAGATATTATTGAAAGGGCAAAGAAAAAGATGGTTCTAGACCATCTTGTGATTCAGAGAATGGACACCACTGGAAGAACCGTACTAGACAACAGCTCAGGCAATTCAAAGTGAGTGTCCCTCAGAGACATGCCATTTGCTATTCAGATTATTAAAAGCTAAGCATCTGCTAACTGCAAAGCAGTTATGAAGCTGTCAGGAGACAGAACATTGACACAGTGATCCTTCATATTGATGTGGGTAGTGGACAACTTTATGAAGCTAGAGAGTTCTTACTCACCTGTATCCGTTCACCTATAATGCTAGTAAAGGAATTCTCTTCTCGTTTTACAAAAATTTAGGCTTAATTGTATTTGAATTGCCGTTTCTAGTTCAAACCCGTTCAACAAGGAGGAATTGGCAGCCATCTTGAAGTTTGGAGCTGAGGATTTGTTTAAAGAGGCAGAGGAGGAAGAGTCGGAGCCGCAGGTATTTCTGTTCTACCTGAAGCAATAAGAGCCTTTCATTTTATGCCCGGTGATTGTGGTGAAGACGTTCACTTTTTGGTTGACCTTTTTTTTTGTATACAAATTGTTGTATATTGTTATTTCTGTTGTAGGAGATGGACATTGATGAGATATTGCGCCTGGCTGAGACCAGGGAGAGTGATCAAGGCTCCAGTGCCACAGATGAGCTTTTGTCCCAGTTTAAGGTACTTTATTAGTCACATAAATCTAGGATTTGATTGGGAAGCCTTTCCGGTGCAGCTCAGTTATGTTTTAGTTCCAGGACTAGGATAATTACATTCAGGACCCCCACTTACTTATTTCTTAGTCAAAGTGGTGTGTGTGTGTGTGTCTGGCAGGTGGCTAACTTTACCATGGATGAGAGCACACCTGAGCTGGAGGAGAGGCCCGTGAGGGACTGGGACGAGATCATCCCAGAGTTGCAGCGGCGGCGGGTGGAAGAAGAGGAGAAGCAAAAGGAGATGGAAGACATCTACATGCTGCCCAGGAGCAGAAGCTCCAACAAACGAGTAAGGGCAACTGTAGATGCCTATAGCCTCAGGGTATATATGAAAACGCTCTGAATTAGAATCTTTGACGTAGTTTGGGATGAATTGTCTATTTGTGTGGGATTAATTAGTCCCAGTCCCTCCCTGCATAATAATTGTAGTTCTCTGTCAATTTTGGATGTATATATGCTGATGTGTCAAACGTCAGGTAATAAGAACTGGCCAGGGTTCGGTGTTGACTCTCACTCACAAGAGTTAACATATCTTAACAAAGGTGTCTTACAGTATCTTTACATTGCAATGAATCATAATGCTTGTTTCGCCTCCTGCTGGCTACTTTGTTGCCTATTCTTCAAACACCAACTATTTCAGATACCACGCTTCTAAATCTTTTTTTTAATTCTCTAATCATACAGAATCATGTCAGTACAAAAAAAACCTGATACAGCAATGATGAACCCATCTTGTCACAATACTGATTTCAGCATGTAGTATTTCAGACCAAACCATTCGACGGTGATTGGCTGCTGTCCAGCGAACTTCAGATCTCATTAGCATAAAGCCAAAAAAAAAAGCTCAACTTTTCAGTGCTTTCTTCACTTGGTTCACAATCTCCCGTGCTGCCTGTCTCCATAGAAACGAACGAGAGGCGGAGCGAAAATTTCCTCGCTTCGCTGCAATGTAAATGTACCATTATGCAGACTGTAATGAGTCGTTAGAGGCCTGTGCTGGATCCCCATGTGCTGCACGTGTGAGGCCTGTACAGTCATGCGCCCAGATAACGGCTCGTTAAGTTTTACGGGCCTGCTGGTTCCCTTTGGTCTGTGGGTTCCCTTCCCATTCGGTCTGTGGGTACACACTGAACTACACACTGGTTACTGTTCCCTTCAGCTGGAGACAGTTTTAAAAAATGCAATCTAAAGGAGCTTGATTGATTAAGATGGTGCGTCTTAAAGCATGTCTACCAATGTCTCTGCAGTTAAAGATGCATTGCACACAGATGAGTTTTGTTTAGAGCCTACAAATACATTCTAAACCTCCCAGTGCAACAAGGCACATTTCCAGTTACAAATCTGCCAGCACAGCCGTCTTTCTTGTTAATAAACTTTGGGGTGCTATGCCACTTTATCAGCAATTCCTTGCTATAAGTATTTAGACAGCGAAATGTTTTGGTTTTGGCACAGTGCGTTTTTAATGCTTAAAGTGTTGAGGTGGATGTGCGTTTTTTAAGGGTTCTCCTGAGACTGGTGCGAGACGTGCAGGTCCTGTGGTGGTACTCTGTGTGAGGGTTCAGGTCCTGTGGTGGTACTCCTGTGTGAGGGCTCATGTGGTGTCCGCAGGCCCAGGCCAACGACAGCGACAGCGACATTGGCTCCAAGCTCAAGCTGAAGGGCCGCTCATCGGGCTCCGAGAGCGAGACGGACGACAGCGAGGACGACAAGAGGCCCAAGCGCCGAGGTCGGCCGCGAGCCCGCAAGAACAACGTGGAGGGCTTCACCGACGCGGAGATCCGCAGGTATGGTCCTCAGTCGCACCATGTTGAAGCAGTCATGCTCTGAATGGCCACTTAACTATGATCATGCTGAAGTTTGGACCCCTTCTTCTCTCAACAGGTTCATAAAGGCTTATAAGAAGTTTGGAGCCCCACTTGAGAGGTATGAACTAAAACACAGTAGGGAAGATTTAGGATTATGAATTAAGAATATGTAATTTGCATAACAAAAAGGCTCTTTATATAAAAGATATATAAGATTGTTGCTTCCCAGTTGAAAATATATTTGGTGCATTTATTAAATCTGTGTTTAATTTATTAAATCACTCTTATCCAGAGTGATTTATATATTTATCATACACAGTATGACCCCCATGGAAGTTGAACCCATGATCTTGGTGTTCCTGGCGTTTGGGCTGCAGGATTATGTTGGTTGATTGAACATTGTCTTCAGGCTGGAGGCTATTGCGCGTGATTCTGAGCTGGTGGACAAGTCCATAGCAGATCTGAAGAGACTGGGAGATCTGGTCCACACTACCTGTGTGACTGCAGTACAGGAGCATGAGGAACAAATGAAGGAGAACCCCACAGAAGGTGTGTGCAAGCAGAGCCAGGCAGGCATGCGGTCACGATGGAGCCCTCCCTGCTTATTTCCATTCTATTGCTGTCGCTCTCTCTGCAGCTAAAGGTCCTGGGAAGAGACGTGGAATCAACATCAAGATCTCTGGGGTTCAGGTCAATGCCAAGTCCATCATCCAGCACGAGGAAGAGTTTGAGCCTCTTCACAAAGCTATCCCCTCCAACCCTGCTGAGAGGAGCAAGTACGTCTAAACCAAAGTCCTTCACCTGAAATGTCTTTTTAAGTTTAGAGCGCTTACATTTTCTCAACTCAAGAGTATAACACATGGACATGAAATGATGGAGAAATAAAATTGATTATTTAATTAAATATTATTCATAATAGAATATTATATAACAACTTTTTCCAAGGCCTATTTGTCCTCCATGTGACCAGGTAACTGAAGTGTGACTAGAACCCAAACTGAAGGTCTCTTATCTTTATAGATTCCAGCTCCCCTGTCGTGTAAAGTTGCCTCATTTCGATGTGGATTGGGACACTCTAGATGACACGCAGCTGTTGCTTGGGATCTACGAACATGGTTATGGCAACTGGGACCTAATGAAAACTGATCCAGACCTGAAGCTCTCAGACAAGGTGCGTTTAGCCCAAGTCCTTAGTCTGGAGAAGGGTTTTCCAAACATGTCTGCAGGGATCCACATACATGCCCCATCTCCCAAACAAACATGAACAACGGAGCCTTACTCATTGACGACCAGGTTGAAACGCGCTTGTTGTGTTGTATTGCCGGTGTGCCTGAGCTGACCCATGGTGTTGTGGTGTGTAGATCCTTCAGGACGACCCTAATAAAAAGCCACAGGCGAAGCAGCTGCAGATGAGGGCTGACTACTTGCTGAAGATGCTGAAGAAGGAACAGGAGATCAAAGATGTCCCTAAAGTAGGAGAGGAGGTGAGCATGCTTCGTGAGAAATGAAAACGTGTGAAACTGGACTAAAGGAATATTGTCAGTCTGAGGAACATCCCAAAAAACTTATGATGCTTTCCTCTGAAGGGACACTCTCGAATGAAAAATGGTGGTGACATCAGAATGATATAATTGGCATTTATGTTGGTGTCCATTCGTTATTATCTGGTTTAGATGCGTTAACAATTAGGATTCCTTGTCGAGTTTGTTTAAATTTACGGAATTGGTAGGTTATATGGTTTGTGCCACTGTGACTCCCTGCTGTTCTGTTTGCTCCCAGGCCAAGATGAAAAAGAGGAAGCCTCGAGTGAAGAAAGATGGCAAGGCCCTTAAAGACGAGCCAGCCAACGAAATCTCCTCTCCCCGCCTCTCCGACAACCCTTCTGAGGAAGGTGAAGTGAAGGTATGCTTTCCTCTACGCAGACAACCCATGTCATCTCTGTCAGGACAGCAACGCAAAACAAAACCAGCTACGTGTTTCCAGAGCAGTGGACTCCATTCTGGGCGGCTAAAACTTCTTCCTCAGCATCCGCAACCTGTCGGTTTGCATTTTTTGTGGGAATTTCGTCATCTTTTGTTTTTTTTTGCGTGTTCGGTTTCTTCCAGGACGACGGAGCTGAGAAATCCCCCGCAAAAAAGAAAACGAAGAAGAAAGACAACAAAGAAAACAAAGAGAAGCAAGGAGCTCCGAAGAAAGACAAGGAGAGCGAGAGGGAAAAAAAACGCCCCAAGCAGAAGAAAGAGAAGGTATCTTCTCCACTTGTGCTTGGCGCTCTACCGTCCACTGCCTTACATCTGACATCTGTGTTCGTGTCTTGTAGAATGATTAAAACCTACAAGCAGAAGAAAATGTTTGTGTGTCCCTACGCAGCACTTTTTTGTGACGTTTGTTTTCGGGGTGGGTGCGGGGTTTCAGACCAAATCGGGAGGCAAGGGGAAGAAGGCCCAGGGTCCTGTGCACATCACCGCAGGCAGCGACCCTGTGCCTATCGGGGAGGAGGATGATGAGTTAGACCAGGAAACCTTCAGCATTGTGAGTCTGTCTCCGCTGTTCCCGCCCCTCAAACCTTCAGTGTCCAGCCTTCACTTGTTCTATACTCGTTCTCTCATGCTTTCATGTTGAGCCTTCTGGATCAGGATCGCAAACGCAAAACAATGCACGTCAGTCTTGTGGTTTCGGCGTTGTTTTGCGAACGGCGGTCTGAAGCTTTTACTACTACCGCTGGATTCACTTTGAGCGTTACCCCCCTCCCCCTCGGTGTGTGTGCCCCGCGTGCAGTGTAAAGAGAGGATGCGGCCAGTAAAGAAAGCTCTGAAGCAGCTGGATAAGCCGGACGAGGGCCTGTCGGTACAGGAGCAGCTACAGCACACTCGCACCTGCTTGCTGAAGATCGGAGACCGAATCACAGAATGCCTTAAAGCCTACAACGACCCAGAGCATGTCAAGACCTGGCGCAGGTCCGTCTCTCACACACACCCCATCTAAACAGGAACCTGCATGTACCATAGTGCTGAAATTAAATTAAGGCAATAAATATTTGTACAAGAGGGAAGATATTATTATTTCTAGGAGGGTTTTATTCTGATAAGCCCTTTTTACTTCTTTTCTGTACAAATACTCGTCTCATTGTCTTCACCTCCTCCGTATAGAAACCTCTGGATCTTTGTATCCAAATTCACTGAATTCGGAGCCAGGAAACTGCACAAACTATATAAAATGGCTCAGAAGAAGCGCTCCCAAGAGGAAGAGGTAAGCTCTGGGCCAGCTCAGCACGACTCTTTGCTCTTACTCTGAAACCCACACCCACTGGGACTCATCTTCTCCTTTCAGAAGGAGCAAAAGAAGAAAGACGACCCTGCCAGGAAAAAGCCATTCCGGCCAGAACCCTCCGGGTCGAGTCGGGATTCCACGGGGACCCAGCCTTCAGCCAAGTCTCACCTGCCACAGAGCCACTCCACAGGTCCCCCATCCCACTCCCACCACCGCGAACCCTACAACCAGTCCAAGAGGCACTTCCCTAACGATGGTGAGAGGAAGAACTTCGCTAATTGATGGAAACTGACTTAAGTTACATAATTGATTATTGTCAGATTTTTTTTTTTTTTTTGAAGAGTGCTTGAAATCAAGTTGTTAGTGCTGTGATTATGTGCAAGTCTCCATATATTTGTTTAATGTACTATAAATGTTTGCTAATTTAATTCCTGCCTTGTTGTACAGATCGGGGAGACTGGCAAAGGGAACGTAAATATAGCTACCCAGGCAACAGCAGCCAATCCTGGCAAGTTGACCGCCATCACCCCTACGACCCCCACAGGTATAAAGACCATCACTATGGTGACCGGCGACCCCACACAGACTCTTACCGGAACCCTGGAGGCTACCGGAACCCTGGTTCCCCCCGCAAACGACCTTATGACCAGTATGGCAATGACCGTGACCACCGGGGTCATCGTGATTATTATGACAGGTAAAAAATAAAAATAAAAACCCTCCAAAAATCAATGCATCTATCTTTACTTTGTCTCAAGGATTTGTTAGTACATGTTTAAAACTAAAAAAAAAAAAATTGGTTTTCTTTTTTTCTGCAAGGAGTTACTTTGATATATAGCTTCGGTGTTCCCGATACAAAGCAGGCAGGCATAAAAAAAAATACCTTGTCTAAACGTAATTATATGTTAAATTTCTCAGTAGTCGAGTTTATCAAACTTCACTACATTTGACCAAACCAGACTTTATCATTTTTAACAAAGATGGAGGCGATGTGTCAAGAAATGTAATTCCTCGAGAAAAGATTCTTATGAAACAAACTGCATGAACAAGTTGGCAAAAAATTATTTGGCATTTTTTGTCTCTTATGGAAAATAAATACATTTACAAGTTAATTGTAGCTCTTTTTCCTTTTTCTCAAGACACCCAGACCCCAAGAGGAGGCGATCGGATGAGTATCGCTCCCCAAGCTACCACCAGGGAGGAGGGGGCAGTCACTCTCAGGACTTCAGGAGGATGTCTGACCACAGGGGACCGCCAGGGAACCACGGCCCACTGGGGCCTGATCACTACCGGCCATTTCATCCAGACAAACCCCCTCCACTCATGGATCCCCGATCCCCACAAGCACAGAAATCTCCTCTCGAGTGCCTCTCGCCCCTCGAGAGGACCGTAGAGCAGAAACCTGGGGCAGACCTCAACTGGAACAACAGAAAGACGTGATCGGGGGTAGGGGTACGCGTGGGGGGCAGTCCACACCGCTAGAAGACATAAGGAGGACACCATCTGTCCCTCATGACTGGGCCATCTCGACCAGCCTCCACCAGATCCCTCCCTCCAGCTATAACCTGAAGATCCAGCATCTGGAGGTCTCCTTTGGGTATCAGTGACCAGGTATAAGTCAGGAGGTTGGAACTGAGGAAATGGAAAAGAAATGACAAATTGGGGTTAGTCCTGTGGACTACTATGTGAATAGTCTTAGAGAACCCTTGAAATGACTTGGAAGATGGAAGCTTGAAAGTGCCTCATGTATTTGGCCTTCGTCGAGAGACAAAGGGATTGTTCCCAAAGCGAATGTTACCTTGATGTTTTATTTAAGTTACTTTGTTTTTTTTTTCTTCAGTGAATTGGTTTTGTGCAGAAAAAAGTTCCATGAAGGTGTCTGGGGGAGCGGAGGGTCTTCAACCGCACCTTGGAACATTAATGTTAGTAGTTTTATGAGCTGTTATGATCATGTATTGGTTTAACCTTGGCAGAAGCAAATCCAACAACCTCCTCCCCCTGGGCTCATCATTCTGGTAAGAAAACTGGTCGGTAGAACTTGTAACTACTTGTGCATTTGTCTCTGTGCTCTTGTTGATCTCGTGGAATGATTGCGAAGCTGTAGACACAAGAGGTCACTAAATTAGCATTTAGCTAAATTTATTATTACAAATCATCACCATGTTGCATCAGTGATGCCCAGTCCTTACCTGAAAAGCTGGATAGAGTTCAGAGTGTGTGCAGACCTAAATGTTAGAACACTACATAACTGAAACGTAAAAGCTATGGAATTTTTATAAACACATGTGGCAAAGTTTAATGCTTCATCTGTAATGTCGGTACTGATTTGTACGTCCAAGCTTTGTGTTGCACTAAAAGTACAATACTCTACAGCTCTCCAGTCTCCAGTAGAGAAGAAAACAACAGTCATTTCTGGATTATTTTCCCTTCTATATGTGAGTGTTCTGAAAAGTTGATCTCCTTGACCTTTAAATGGATGTGTTGGCACTGTATGTATTTGAATATAATGCACAGACGTGTGTGAAAGCAGACGGTATGTTGAGCTCTTTTGGGTTCACTAGGGTTAGTGCCAAAAACCAGACTGGCATGCTGGTAAACAACATTCATTGAGTGTTTTCTATCCCCGCCCCCTCCTCCACCCACCACCCCACCACCCCACCTCCATCTGTGCCTTACTCTTGTGTCTGAATGAAAGCCCGATATGGTGCATGGTGTTTTTCATGGTCTTAACAGAAGACGATGCAGTATTGAGTAGTGGTTGATGGAGGCACTCGATGGGACATCGGGAATTTTAACCGGATCTTTCTACGAGGAAGTCGCTGATGAGCGGGAGCAATCCAGCGGTGCTCGTTGTAGATCCTGGAGGGTTGCGTCACCGTTGGAGGGCGGAGAGAGTGGACAAATGCAGGCCTCTCAGAGACTGTGCTCAGTGGGAGGATGTCAGACCTCCTGTCTCTCTCCTCCAGTGCTCCAGACTGCTCTTCACCAACATGTTTGTTCTTTGCAACAAACCAGTTAAAGTAATTTATATTTGTGAAAAAGCCACTGTTGACATGAACTACACTGTACATACTGTTTATAGACCTGTATGTATTAAACTTTCCTACATCATGCAGTATTAGTTAGTGCTGTTTTATATGCCTGAAGTAAAAGTTCTTTTCAGATTATGTACATCTAACAGCCATTAGAATTATTATTTAACTAAAAATGTATTGTGGACATGCAGCCAGCAGGTGGCAGTATAAGACAACTTCAAAGCTGTAGGTTAATAATTAAATGATTCGACAATTCCATACAGAAAGTTATTTTTATCCCCAACGCCAACTGATTAAAGCACAGAAAAGCAGGCAGTTGTCCAAAACAACTCAACAAGACACTTTTATTTTTGTTCAATAAATAATTTACAGTATATACAGGTGGAGTGTGGCACCATTTTAAATCCTACATACAAAACCAGTTTGATTTGTCTGGCTCATCCCATTCACTGTCATTACACCTGAATGTTTTCATTCTTTTTTTTTGTTTGTTTTTGTTTTTCCATGTCTAATATTACAAATGTGACGTCTTCTATTCACAATCAAGTTAAACCAAATTGAAAAAAAAAACATAAAGTGCTTTTGTAATCAACACAAACACCACAAGACTGCATCTTTCATTTCTTACTAAATTACTATTTGCATTTGATTGAATAACCTTCCTTTTATCTTCTAGAATAATTAGGTTTTGAAATCCACTAATATCATTTGCGGTGTTTGAGGTATTCATGTACACAACATCCCTTTATATTAAAAGGTAACATTCGCTGATCCCACTCGTCCAAAAAAATATACGATTTCAAACACAAACACTATCATCTGCAAACTCAATAACTCACAAACATCTACTGTAACTCACATTACACTGTTAGTCAAAGAGTACTGACAACACTAACAACACAAGATTTGACGATTCAATTTTCTCTCTTGCCGTTTTGTTTGAGATTAATGGATAAACTGCACTGCTACAGGCTTCCATAGCAGTAGTTAAGGCCTGTTGAAGCTTACAGTGTAGAAATAAATTACTCAGTTCCCTCTGTTTAATAAGATTTCTGTTAAAACTCTTATAGAAACACTGTTAACAAACACATTCAGTTGTTGGGTAGAATGGATCCGGATGGCTGTTTTAGTGGAAATGTATTCTGGTCGTAGGCCTGGAAAAAAAAAACTTTTGCAAATCATTTCTTTCACCGTCTTTGAACGCCAGGTGTTCGATTAAGGATCATTCTCAAGTGTGAGACGTACAGGTGGCTTTCGCATGGACTTGCATGCTGCAGAAGTTCAAAATGTCCTAAAGAACCATATTACAGCAGGCCCTCGGTTGCCACCGCTTTGGAATCCCTGTTCCAAATGTGCCGGATTAAAATAGGCTGAAATACGATGGAGGGTGGAACATGTAATCGAATGTTTTCAAAAAAAGCTATGGCTGGGTGTGTATGCATCCAGGTGTATGCACCCTTTACTTGCAAGACGCCTAACAACAGGTGTGAAGATGCTTCCCTCCAAATTCCCCACCCTGACCCATGTTCAGAAATTGAGAAATGCATGTGTTTGTCAGCGTGGCCCTGCACTGGAAAGGTCCATTCAGCCCACTTCGGTTTAGCAGCACCTTCCAGTATTATACAAAACCAGGACGTCTGGTCTGAACCCAAATACTTGAGCGAACCGCAAAATGTCCCGTGAGAGGCGGGGTGGAACTCAGCTGTTCGGGGAAATCGCTGGCACCACGGTTCGCTCGTTGGCAAAAGGCTTCCCCCATAAATTCACAGATCTACAGAGTTGCGAGTCAAACACAGCCTACCCCGCAGCCGTGTCAACACCCTTTTGAAACGGAGAGTGAGACTTTATTCTTCGAGAAGCAGTCAGGATGACAGATGGATCGGCCCGGTGGAGGTTGTGGGTCCCGTCTCGTTTGCCAAAAATCACCCTCTTTAGCTTTAGCTGCTTTGAGCTCGTGGCCACCGTGTTGCTAAATAACTACATTATTACTGTATTTTCTACACTACACGTGCTCAACACAAGATATTCTTGTTCAGCACCAGTTGCATGTCTTGGACTACAAGTTCTCTCTTCTCAACAATGGCATTTACTTAGTAAACACAAAGTTTAAGGTACTTACTCTGTGTGCCCCTCAAATTAATTCTGGGCTATGCTGATATATGAAATCAGTCCAAATCAACCTGGACAACCAATACAACATTAGGAAAAGTTGTTCATATTTCCAGATATGCATGCCTTCGCAGTGTGGGTGTGTTTAAACTCTACTGGACACCAGGGCTGACACACAGAGACCATGAAATGAGGATTTTTTTTTCCAACCTGTCTGCCAGTTCATGCAGGACAGCCTTTGGCAGGCAGAAAATCTCTTTACTGACCTATGGACCACCACGCCAGAGCTAAATTAGAACCCTGGGTGCAATATAAACACATTCGGAAATATTTCTCTTAACTCCTACAGCCCTCGAGAACGCACACACACATATGCACACAACTGCACAAAACATTTCAACAACACACCCACATGTGTGACGCACAGTCTCTTACACACACTGTACAAGAAAGGCCTGCCGTTATGGGCCGTTAATCCCAATGCAGACAACACGGCTCACTGATATGACACGGCTTTGGCTGGGGGCTTCTTCCAGAAAAAGCCTTTGCTTTTTCCAAAGCTGGAGCCTCATCAAAGGCGAGAAGCTCCAGTAGGGCCTCCTTCAGCACAGGTTAATAACAGCTCCTGACATGTCCCGCACCGTTGTTCCAGTAGATGCACGCTAGGCCTCTCGTCTTGGCACCGAAGAGCAGGACTGCTTCTCCAAAGCTCTTCACCCTGCGAGAGGATCATCCCCCTGTCCCCCCACCCACACCCCTGTCCTTCTCGGAAGGGTTTCACTTAGGTGGGAACAGGGTCTGGGGGAAGCAGTGGGGGCGGGCAGGGTTTAATCCGATTCAGAGCATCCCTTCCAGAGGCTTTCGCCACCATCCTGTCAGTCCTGCTGAAGCGGTGGCAGGAACATGGCAGTGAGCGCAGGTGCATGGTGGCTCCCGCGGTGCCACAGTGGAGGTCCATTCGACGACACACAGATGGGTCCGCTGCTGGGGTGGGTTGTGATGATGGGGTGGAACAGTTAGGCTCCGCCTCAGCCAAGACTGGGACGTAACAATGGTGAAAGCTACCGCATGGCGGACATGAAGCTTTATCACGACCGTCACAACACGACAACGGCAAACCACGCGGAACTACAGACACAAACAGTACAACTCAGTCCAAAAAGGTACAGCGATGAGGTTGAGCAGCATCAGCAAGACGACGCTAGACGCCCTAGAGGCGGAGTTAAACATGCCGGTATCCCTTTCAAAAAGGTGGTGCTTGTCCTTGTTGGAGTGCAGCATTTTGACGTCCTCGAACGCGTAGTAGGCGGCCATGGTAAAGTTGATGTCTCCAGAGGAGAGCAGGTCGAAGACGCAGGACTGGAAGTACAGGTCCTCCACTGGGAGGCGCTCTTTACACTTGGCCATGGCCGACTGGTAGGTGAACCCGTGAGCCGCGGCCCCAGGCCTGGCCCGAACCGAACCCTGGCCCTCGACAACCCGCCCTCGGAAGGTCCTGAAGTCGATGCGCTGGTTGGCAGGGCAGCCATGCAGACACAGGTAGAGGTCCTGGTTCTCCTGGTCCTCCAGGGAGTTCACCACTTCCTCAGGCATGCGCACGGCGAACGTGAGGTAGCGGCCCACCTGCCGCACCACAATGGTGGTGCCGATGTAGCGTGCCTGGATCTCCACGTGCTGCCCTGGCACCCTCTCCACCACGCGCAGGGTGTTGGCACCGTGACGGTCCCCACCGTTCTTTGAGCCATCGGCAAACGCAGCTGGGAGCTCATCTGTCTCTGCGTGGTACATCTTCTGGTCCACACACTCCTGGAAGTTCTTGAAGATAATTGTTAGCTGTAATGCAGATTAAAAAAAAAAGTGAATGCATGAGTATACTGTTCCTTTAGCCTTAGCAGCACTGTGTGGTCGTAAACCTTAGGTATTCGTGAATAATAATGTTAAGTCAATTTAACTGGATGACATTTTACACCGAGTTCCAATGTAGAGTTAAAATGCAAATATCTGTTACTCATAGAGAAAGGCACATTTCAGCAAGTTGGTGCAACAAATTTCAGATGTTACTTAACACTCCCACTGGGAACGAAGCAGTGAATGGACACGGTGCTCCGCAATAAAGGGGAACAGAGCAGATGCAAATATAAAGGAAAGGAAGTGAAGTGCGTATGTAAATATTTTCCAAAGCAGCTGTGCGCATACAACACGCATATTACAGTGTAAGATTTAAATTAGACTTTGGTGGCTGGTCCTTGTATCTTTGCTTAAAACAAACCATAATGAAAAACATTGAAAATCTTTAGTTTTCCATTAACAATTTGATGAATGTTTAATGTATACAACACCCAAGATCTGTTTAAATACAGATATCTGATATAACACTGATCAGAAACCAGCCAAACTGGACAGCTGGAACTGGGTGTGATCCTGATATTTCAGTGAGCAGGACTCAACCGCAGCCTGTGGTTGGAGACTCACTCACCTGATATGCTACTCAGTCAGATCTGAATATAACGGCAGGGAGAACTGGAATCATACATAAACGTATACACATGAACCTACCAACAGGCAAATAATTTTTAATTTCCAGTGTCAGTTAAGCCTTGTTCATTTTGGTGCTGATGGAATGGTAGGTTTTAAATTACTTTTATGCAGCCATATTCCTAAGAGTTTTGCAACTCTTAGCCTAACACACAACTTTGGTCCTCCTGTAGTTAATGTCAGTGCAGCCTACACTGGCTATGCTAAAACTTACATAAGCTTGAATGAGCATTTGTGACTTGTCATTTTACGTAAGAAGGGGAGACCTTTGGGCGTAATAAATAAGTCAAACACTACTCTTTGATTGGTATTCATGGGGAAACACTTTGTCCAGAGAAAGACCAAGAAGAGAAAACCACAGATTTGGATTTTCTTGGGCTTTAACTAAGGAAAAGTCATTTCTCTCTCTGTTTTTAATGAACCCTTTTTAAATGTCCCGTTGCGTAAGGCATGCGGGTGGGGGGTGGTGGTGTTGAGGCTGGGCTTCACTCTTTGGCTCAAGTTAAACCTCCAGCTTGTTGAGTGTGGAGGCTCACAGAATCTAACCCACTCTACAATGTCACTGCCCAACAGGTTTTTTTTTTCCTTTTGGGGGGGGCGCAATGTAAACGTGCTGTGGGGAAACACAGCTTTCAGTCTATGTTACAGCAGGCCTCAGTGTGCAGACACAAAGGCAACGCATTCATGGCCGGTGAAGCCCAGATTCTGCTCCAGGGAAGTGGATCCACGCCAGCGTGGAGAGCCCAGCCTGTGCAGGGGCTAATTAGGGAGCGCTGCTCCTGACTGGCTCTGGTCAGCATTTCTTTCATTAGGAACGCCAGCGGGCTTTTGTCACCGTGTGACCTTGGCACTGCAGATCCTGTCTGCATGCATGCATGTGTGTGTGTGTGTAAGCTCGCGTGTGTGTGTGAAGGAAGGTTAGGGCCGGGGATAACAACCAAATCACCCTGCGATCACCCCGGCCAGGCAAACTGCAGGCGTCCAGCCTGGGCCAGTTGTCCATGGTGCAGCAGGAAGTCGTTCAAAGCAATAGGGTCTATCAATAAACAGCGTAGGCCTTGTTTGCACAGGTGGCATCTGCCCACAGTCTTGTTTTCCCTTTTGTCAAGAGCCGAACAGCCTCCTAACCTGACATTTGTTTCCTAGTTCAGCTTAACAAAAATATCATTATAGCCCCCCCCCACCACCCCTCCCCCCACCACTGCAACAAAGAGCTGTGGTAAATCTACTTAATGGTGTATCATTAGTGGATCTTGATGATGGAAAATTGGTCTGTTTCTAAATGTGGGCCCAGCCAAAAAGTTCTCTTATGTTTCCCCTTCCTGCCTCTTCCCTTGTACAACCTGCCATATTGGGGACACGTTGGGTCTGGCTGCCGGGGCGGGGGGGGTGGACGTTCGCAGCATGTGGAATAAATGAGGTAGCCACCGGCAACGGCGATGCTCCGCGCTGCACTTTCACCCCGAGCCCCTGCAGCTGGCCGGTCCTGAGGCGGCTCTCTGCCCCCGTCCAGTGTACCGGAAAGCAAAACAATGATAATTTATGAGGTATTGGGGCCAGCTAATGCGGAGAAAATATAGCTGGTTTCCCGCCCAGACCAAGCACTTAGCTGAAACAACAAGGCCCTTAATGCACATGCAAACAATGGCGAGGGCCGTTACAGATATAGTAACATTCATCTTGGCAGACTGGGAGGGGGGGGAAGAACTTGAGGAAAGAACCAAGAGGGCAGCAGCCTGGTAACATTTTGAGTTATTACAGCTCTTTGACTGCTGGCACTCCCCTGCTGAATTAAAGGCCTTATCGAGAGCCCATCGATTGTTCTCCTTATCGACGCTTCATCTGCTGGGGATCGGCTCCAAATTCTAACCAGACTCAACGGTCCAGAAGCCTCTCTGCTCTCCACACCCAGGCATGTTCTCGCACTTAACTGGTTCACTCCTTCAGTCCCTCAGAAACTGTGTGACATGTTGCCGCTTGAAGGATCATAAAGAAAAGCTTGCATAGTATTAGTACAGCTCTCACAGTACTAATACAGCTCTCACAGTATTAATACAGCTCCTATAGTATTAGTTCAGCTCCTATAGTATTAATACAGCTCTCATAGTACTAATACTGCTCGCATAGTACTAATACAGCTCCTATAGTATTAATACAGCTCGCATAGTACTAATACAGCTCCTATAGTATTAATACAGCTCGCATAGTACTAATACAGCTCAGATAGCATTAGTACAGCTCTCATAGTACCAATACAGCGCCTACAGTATTAGTACAGCTCGCATAGTACTAATACATCTCCTATAGTATTAGTACAGCTCTAATATTAGTACTGCTTCCATAGTATTAATACAGCTCCAGTCTGTCTGATTGTTGGGTCATTTCTGCAGCCTCTTGATTACTAATTTGACAAGACATAGGGGCACTAGAAAAAAATGACTAACTGCAGTAAGAATCATGTTTAAAAACTGCACTTGGCACTCCTTTTATAATTACTCCAATCAATTTGTTTTGACCAGTGAATGCTTTATATATCAAAATGCCTGTATTTTTTTTAAAGTCAGAGTGAGAAACAAATGCTCCAGACCGGTTCCACGGTCATGCTGTTCGGTGCTGAAGCGATGCAGCTCTGCTAACCTTGCTAGTGGCGGTGGCTGCCGACCCAGGCAGGACCGGCGTGTTGGTCACTTGCACCGACAGGTACTTGTTGTGGATGAGCGGCCAGGCGCCTTCCACCTTGCAGGTCTGGAAGTCGTCTCCGAAAGTGCGCAGGTGCGGGTCCCCGAAGAAGCCACAGTGGGTGTAGTTGGGCGGGGCAGTGTGGCGTGGGAGGCTCCGCTCATAGTGGCACACCTCGGGGCCGTCTGATGGCACGTGGGCGTCGGTCTGGGGCGGCAGGGGCGGGGCTGGGGGCGGAGGCGTACGGGCGCGGGGCTGTGCGGTAGGGCCTTCCTTGGAGCAGTTGTGCTGGGTCATCAGGTCCTCGATGCCATGCTGTGCCGAGTGGTAGGCCAGGTCGCCCCGGCAGGTGCGGGCCGTGCGGCGGACGCAGCTGTTGTATGCACGCAGGGCGGTGCAGAACTCCTCCTTGGGGCCCGAGCTGGGGGTGGAGGCCCAGAACTCGGAGTTGCACTTGAGAATCTTACACTGCAGAGAGACTGTAGGACAGAAAAGCTCATGAACATCCATGCAGCACTGAGGTGGACTCTGCAGAAACCACAATGTTATAGTTAATGTAGTGAAACAGCAAACAATCCAATGCAACTGTATCTCCGAGACGCTGCCAAGCAACCATGTACTGTCCACTGCGCTCAGTACACTGCGCTCAGTACACTGCGCTCAGTACACTGCGCTCAGTACACTGCGCTCAGTACACTGCGCTCAGTACACTGTACAAAGCACAGAAAGAGACAAGTGAACTGTAAATATCTCAACTGGCAAAATTTAGTGACATCACACAAACACACACAAAAAACACCTTATAAAATATACAAAAAATCTTTCTATATAAATAATATATATAAATATTCCTGTCAGCATTACTATAGGTAATACAATTATGTTATGCTTTGGCATGACTGCTACGTACTTCAGCAACTTGATTACTTCATCATGAATGATGTAAATACACAAATAACTCACTATTGCCAAGATACTGACTGACTGATATCAACTATTTGAGTGGGGCGTCTAGCAGTTATTCTCAGTTGAACGCACAACTCAAAAAGGCCCACTGAGACAAAAGGGAAGCAAACAAGCAGCCAGACGTGGCGCTCGAAGTCAGCCAGTAACGAGTACTAATTGTCTTAGTGCAAATTTGCATACATTCTCACCCAAGTTGTCTTTTCTTTTGCACTGTGAAGCAGATTTACAGGGGGGCTTTTGTGAGTAAGGACACAGCGGGTGTCACTCCCCCCCCAGAAAGGAGATGGGGGTGGCCGCAAATACACCTCTGGAAGAATTCACTGCTGGTTTTAACCAGGAGGAGGCCAGCGGTTTGGATGTGTGTGCGCTCATCTGTGTGTTTGAGTGGAGGGGGCAGAGTTTAGGGCTTTGAATGAAGACAATGTAATTTGCCATTGAGAAGAGACCAGCAGAGTCATAAATTAGCCCTGTGTAAAGGGATTAGGTAGAGTTTCATGAGGCGTGCAGGCCAGCATGGAAGGGGGAGGAGGGCTGCCTTAAAGAAACAGGATCTCTAGAGAGAAACTGGCTCCAATACCAGAGGGTGTGCAACAGAGAGGAGGTCTCACCATTCCACAGGTCAGACTGGATATAAGATAGCCACCTGTCCACTGCAAAAGACCGTAATCAAAGGCAAATGCAATTTCAAACACATATCGAATTACAAGAGCTGCAACAAAAGTAGACTACCTGTTGTGGCAGGATTTTTGAAAAAAAAAAGGGACTTTCTCTTTATACTACCATATTCACTTGAAATGAAGACTTTAAGATGTACAACCCTATACTTTATGCTCTATTAGCCTACATCTGGCTCCTCAACATTGTTCATATCAATATGTATTTCAAATATATACTTTTTGAAACTAGTTTAACATGTCACGTATAGGCTATTACCCTTGGTTTGTAATCTAATAAGCAACTAACTCAAACGTCCACGACTATCACCTGCGTGGCGGTCTTTCGTATGGAGTTAAATAATATGACAATGTGATAAAATGCTAAATTGAATTAAATCTGTTCCCAGATGTATAGCTACCTTTCTGCATTTAATGCTATTTTGGGTTTTTTTTTTTTAATCCAAAAAAATCTATTTGCCCAGTTGAAACGCGCATACAGTAAATGTAATCTTTAAAACAAAAATCCAGATTATCTCGATAGAGGGCCAACATCTTTACCCCTCCCCCCAAACAAAACAGAACTTTGGGTCTTGAGAATGCTGGAGCTGCAGACGCACGAGTTGGACGGAGCATTTAAGTCAAGACTTAAGTCAAGATTTAAATCAAGGTAATATTTTTTAATGTTGTTTACATTTTCAGATATAAACTGTAAAAATATAACAATAATAAACCCAGATTTCAGCTGGGCTGCTGGTAAGAAGAGTTCCCCACGTTTTGTCCCCGTCAACAAACGCGACAGCAAGATTAATGGTTGAAGCAGTGTTAATAGTGTACTGTATTTAACAAAAATAATATAAGCGTTTCTACAGAAAATAAACATCGCCTGCGAATGCAACTGCAATTTGCATTGAAAGCTTTCGTCTAAACGTCGCTGGACGCAGGGCCGACTGCTTTGAGTACCGAAGCACTTCTTTATAGCTAGCTAGGTTATATGTGTAACAGATTATACAAAGTAATTCGATTCTAGTGTTAAACTGTAGCTAAATACATGCTAAGCTACAGGATCATACTTAAAAAGTAAGTCAATAAATATCAAAGCTCTGCATAGTCTGTGCTGTTTGAGATGAAGAAGTGAATGCTTTGTTAAAGAGCTGACTTACCCGCTGGAAAGAGATAGAGAAATACTACGAAGATCTTGCCGACTCCTAGCGCGGAGGGTCCTGCTCCTTTCCCCATAACCATCCATCCAGCACAGGACAGCGCTCCTCTCCTCTCCCTGATTCAGTCAGCAAGGTGAAGAAAAGCGAGTTAGTCGATTGCGAGTAACTCCAATTTTGCGGAATGCTGTTGAAGTATGCTGGCACTCCGAAACCATGCCTCCGTTTGTTAACGTCTCGCTGAGTTATATTCAGCTAAGTTACGTCGCTTGGCGCTCGCTTTCCCCCGAAATTCCTCCACACACGTTATAAAAGAGCAATCGATCTTCCAGTACCTTGGAGTCAAGACTGCACAGCCTACACGATTAACTGAACCAATAAGAAATCGCTGTTTTGCCCCCCTTCTCTTAGCAGTTTCAAATTACACCTCTGCTTTTGAAAAGCAAACTATTTCCCTTCGTTACCCTGTACTGGGGTAAAAGGCTGATAAATTGAGCACGGACAATGGTAGGCCTACGCATTCTTCAGTCACGATTATTTAACGTGCGAATTCTATTTGTTAGGGATAACTAGATAACGTATGTCATATACACCGCAAAGTCTAATTAGATTGTACTTGGGTGTATGATTTGTTTGATGTATGTGAGTTAATCAAACTTTAAAGTAGTTTTGTGACTATTTAACATGCGAATTCTGTTTATTAGGGCTAAGAAGATAACAATTATGTACACTGCAAAACCTGACTAGTTTGTAGTTGGGTGTATGTCTGGTTTAATGTAGTTAAGTTGTTGAATCATAAAGTAATTCGGTGAATTGTACGTATTAGTAGAACAATATATTTAATAATTAAGTAAATTATTATTGCACTGTCTAAGACATTTACCATAACCCATGGAGATACAGTGAATGCACACTGTCCAATGGGAATGAAGGCTGCTAGCATGACGATATGTTGGTGAAGACAATCTTGGCCATATGCTGGAACTCAAGAAATGAAAATGCATGAGTGCAATAAAATACTAAGATCATGACGCTACAGCCTGTTCATTTCTGAGAAACATGACTGGAATATAACAGCATAACATTCCACTGAGTACATTATATCCACCCTGAGCCCCAGCCAAACCAAAATGTCCAGAGGAGAGACAAACTATTGAGAACAAAATAATATATCAATGCAAGCCTCTGACTGCAGAAAAACTGCAGTACTTCATGAAATGCTGTCACACAGGTTTTGAATAGTTTTCACTTGGAGACTAGACAATTAGATGAGAATACTGTAACCACCATCTTTTGAACTTAGCGACCAGTAGTCTGGGTTGAGGTCCTCTTTCACAATTTCTTCACAATTCTACACATTCAGTTGCAGCTTGGAGTAAGAGATAATTCCTCAGACCACAAGGCGTTTTTTTTCCCCACTGTGCAAAGGACCATATTTTGCATGCATTAATCTAGTTAAGGCATTGCTTACGTTAGCATCCTATTGGTATCCTCAGCACAATATGTCCATTACAAAACACCTGTTCTGCTTTACAGGAATATCAATCAGAAAACAAACCATGGGACATTCTAATTAACAATGCTCCAACTATGAGGAAACATGAACCAATGAGGTCAGAAAAAATTACTTGATTTAATTTCAGTGTTGGTCTACCTGCCAATCAATCAATCAATCAATCAATCAATCATCATACAGGACAATTAATAAAGCAGTCATGTAGCTCATGTAATGAATAGGCTAGCAGCTTCATTAATGATGCAATGTTTTGATTAACAGAGGACTATTTTTTTTTTGCTGTTTATATGTATTTCGCTGTCAGCGGTTTTAAATGGCCTCTCTACAAACTACAGATAATAGCAAAAACAACTTACTGGTGTGTACACAGATTTCCTGCCTAAAAATTGCTGTATGACTCTGTGAAACATTACATGTAGGCCTATAGGATGATGTCTTGTAAAATTCAAATACATAAGCTGAGGGGCATATCAGTGCTTCACCCTTCCCCAATTTTTATTGCTCAGTGAAATGTAAAAAGCACATCAACCAACCATCCAGATTTTGAAACAAGATATTTTACAGTCCAATAGATGGCGCTTGTACTGTGGGAGAGTAATGCAGGAGATACATTCTCTTATGCGCATGGCCTTATGAGGATTAGGGCAACTTTTTATTAATTTATGATGCCAACTTCTGACCCCGTTTTGACTTTCCAGTTGCACAAAATATATAAAGTACATACAGATTAACGGATGACACATTCGTTATGCCAATTTCAGGTCGACAGCTTCATGAAGATATAGCTAGAATGTAATATACCTAGACGTAATATACATAGAATGATTCAGTGAATCATTATTATTAACATTAAAATATGCCTGTTGTGACTGCTTCATAAACTCGTAAATTATAAAGCAAAAACGAAATGCCAGTTTTCATAATCGAAAGATGACAAAATATCTGGCACAAAACTGTTATTTTATCTTAGGATAGAGTAAAATAAAAAGTGCACCTGAATCAGTTTCCCAACGAATATTTGGGAGACGTAGAATCTTCAAGATCATGTAAATGTAGATGCTGACAATTGGAAAAATAACGTTAAATGTATTCTCCAAACCGCTTGATCTAGGCTTCTGCGTAAAATGTGTGAGGATCAACTGATAAAGTGGTCGTTTTTTGCGTCTAAAGCCTCACTTCGTATAACACTGTTATATTAGTAATCTATACAAATGGTTTAATAAGCAAACGACCACTGACCTTTTCGAATGCATGGAGCTTTCCAGTTCAGCGTGGTTGGGTTACTCTTCGGAACCGGGACGAAGATTACAACCGCACGAAAACCCGAGTCCACACCGAAACGAGCAGACGTGTTAGTCCATGTATCAATAATCCAAAATTAGTTTTATACACCGTGCTTCAACTAGGCGAAAAATACTGTTGTCGGCCCCGCATGATGCCCTCTCTGCGTAGTCTGTCCCAGATAAGAAGCGTGAAGAAAGTGATTTTCTTTACCGATAAACGTCTCAGAGATAACGAAACAGGTCTTAAACTCAGATGTGATGATAGCCTACTTCGATTGTGTTGTCTGGTGTGTATTTTCGTCGTCGTAAGGCGAAGTGTTGCGATTTCTGTTTATGATCCAAGTTCTTGCTTATACAGCCGTTGAAGATAAAGAAAGCTTAATCGGTCGTTTTAAATCAATCGCTTTCTTCATCTTGGCGTTAGTAGTCTTGCATTCCTTCTTAGCGCGCAGACTTCAGGAAGAAGAGCCCTCGGGGCGCTGCGGCTCCTCATGGACTGTTGATAGCACTGGCTCGTTTCCTCTCCTCAGTGTTGTGAAATGGCTAGTTAGAAAGTGTGAGACACAATGATCAGCGCTGTGTGACGCCGCAGTCCCAAAGAACCCAACATCGCCGTAGTGTAGGCTGACCATTGACAGGTTAACGTTTCTGAACGTACTCTGTGTTTAGATTTAGCTACGACAAAGCATAGGCTAGACATCTATAGGTAAAGTTCATAATGACTAGACATCTGTAGGTAAAGTTCATAATGACTAGACATTCTACAATAAACGGTACCACAATAAAGATACTGACAATTCTACACGTAACATATTTATGTCTTCGTTTATTTCGATTTTCCCCCTCCACATTAAGGTTTAAAGGTTTAAAGTTTGCAATATTGCCTAGGCATTATAACGAGTGAAACGGAGGAAATTGCACCTTGTGCAGTACAAAAGTTTTTCACATTGTGTCTTTAAAGGAATCTTGTTTAATATCAGGTGGTTCCCTTTAAGATTCTCTAAAAGCTAAAAAAGTATGTTTCCATATCGAATTAAAATCGTTTTGGAACACCAACCTTATAACATACACCTTAATTTCATATATTTTGATCAGTACTTGGGGATTATTGTGCTACTGTTATCAGCAAGACAATCTCTAGCTTGTCCACGATGGATGAATGAGATGCATCACATTTACATTGATCTGGCAGCTTCTATGGGAGCAGCTTTCAGCCTGGTGTGAAGAGAATAGCTTCAGAAGGGCTGGGTGCTGGACCTCCACCTCAAACACAGCTGGTGGGAGGAGAAATAGAGGGGGGTGTGAGGGCAAACAGACCAGGCTCACTAAAGCACCATGAACAGTTGACACACACATAGCTGGCTGACATTTGAGTGATACACTATGCAAGGCGAAAAATGATGCCTTTAAGTTCTTCTGCGTTCGCACCCATGCCTCACCTCCACCCCCACCCCCACCCAGTCATTCCACAGTGGGCAGGGTGGCAGGAAGTAGGATGTTAGGCTTCATATTGCGAAACAATTGTCTGGACTTTAAAAATGATCTGGTCATACAGAATATTCCACATGCTTTGCTTGGTGTTCAGTTGAGACAACTATCTATATTAAACAGGATTATTATTAAACAGGTTTATTCTTAATAAGAGTAACGAGGAGTAAAAAATTGTTAAAAATTGGAGGGGACTAATTAAACAGTAATTGAAAATTTTCAAAAGGAAAGCTATGGCAAGTGAATATAATGGGATGAATATGGTGAAAAACTGGATCGAACAAATAAATAAAAAAGGAGAAATACATCAAGGCCAGTCCACACAGCTTATCTGACAGGGTTACGTATTTGTATCAACCATCAACATAAGACGCACATATCCCGTCTGAATATAAAAATTAAAGCTATGCGATTTCAATCAGTATCATTCTTTGTCCAAAAAACAGACAGTCAGCCATGTAACTGTTATTACCACCAACTAGAGAGAAGAAATCAATAAACCCATACCATCCTGACACCCTACGATTTCCTTTCATTTGCTTACCACAGATGACTGACAGGGGCAATATAATTTAGTTTCATTTAGTCCATTATATGCAGTAATACGCAGGTCTAGACCTGCATTAAATGTCCAACCACTATAATAGCAGCTGAAAGTGAAATTGGGATTTGTTTGAAGATGACAGTGTCACAGAGAGAATAGGTTTATTTCAACTAATAATTTCAAAGAGAGATCATGAGTTCCTGATCTAGGTAAACCATTTATTTTCCAATTTGTTCCATGAAAAGGCCGGAGATTGGGAATATGGGCTTGGGAAAGGCCGCTTGGCATCAGCAGATGTTTATTTTATGAATGTCTGTAGCTGAGGGACTGCTTTTAACACCATTTTGATCCCAAGTTTATTCACACATTTGAAGGAAATGCTTAACAATGCAGAAGACGTGATCAAAGGAGGCTTTATCTAAGTTCCATTGTATGGCATGTAATTAGGTAGATAAGCTCAGAGAATGTCTAGCTTGGTGATTTTCCTTTTTATAAAGGCAAGGACTTATCAGTGCTAGCGTGTGTGTCTGGGAATATCCATACTAAGCTCTCTAAACAGTGGCTCAGAGAATTAAACAATGCTGTCGCCATGTTATCTTCATTCCAGCTCAAGCCAGCTATAATGGAGTGACTGTAGTTTGAGAAATACTCATTTGCTTGTAAGTGTCACCTTGTCAGGACTGCATAATCAACATTAAAGGGCAAATGGTCTGCACTTGAATTAAAAACAAAAGAAAATAGAATACCCTGTCAAGTTTATTCAGTTGTGAAGTACTTTCCATTAAGATATGTTATATATTATTGCAGTTTCTTCATAATTATACCTACTTTATACAAATAAATAAAGTATATTTTTGCTGTGATATATGTATTATTTACTAATAGGATCAGTATAAGAATATTTATTTTGTGTATTTATTTGTAATTATATTTTCTCTATATTTAATTTAGTTTTACGTTTATGGTTAAATATTTTACTTGTTCATTTGTTCATTTATTTGTTCATTTGTAGTCTAGAGAGACAACAGATAACGTATAAATGCATAAACATGTTTGCTCTTCATCTTTTGTTGGTTATTGTGAATCGGTTGTTGGTTATTGTGAATCGGTTGTTGGTTATTGTGAATCGGTTGGCCTTCCAAAATCATGTGATGACAAAACCGAAGGATACAGGTTTGTTTACGTTCTTACCCTGGCCTTTTTTTTCCCTCAAGAGACATCCATGTTGTCATTTGTATGCAACAGTTAAACAAACAGATTTAAGGCACTCAGAAACCAATTATGATGAAAAAACTAATGGACCAGGGGATACAGACAGCTTTAAAAAACCAACATATTTATATTAGCACTTTGCAAAATGACTGCAAAATCAAATGTCATTGCTCAGAACATTGCTAGCGATACTCAAGGATTAGACAAAATCATAAATATAATAATCTTGTATTTTTGGCAATTAAATAAGATGTGCTGTGGATTTTGGGATGTGACCCATGTAGTCTGGTATACAGCACTGGATAGATGCTTTAGTAATTCAGTCATTGCAATGCCAAGCAATTTCTTTTCACATAAAGTTCAGACAAGTATGTCAGTGCTTGCTGTGCAGAACACCCCCACCTGTGGTTGCAGTGCCAAATGAAATAAGCACCTTCATTTATCTCTGTCTCTCCAACAGAACAGATGAGGATAATCCCCTCTCCTGTTAGAACTCATGCATTATACATGAAGTCAATTCACCCCACTGGATGTCAGGTGACTATAATTACTCCCAAAGAAATGTATATAAATACAGGGATATGATTACCTCATTATATCGAGTGAACACTATAAACTCTGTTTCTCAAAACAGTATGCATATGCATAAAGTAGAACCCATTAATTATTCATTCCCCAGGATAATTTGCATGTCTGCTACCTACGAAGTCTCAGAACGTGACATGCCTTGAGGGTTTCTGTGTAATCAATACAATGGGAGGAAATCGTTTCCCTCCCTCGCTGTCAGAGGAGCTCAGCCTGACTGCCCTAAGGCAACGGTTGTAGGTGAGCTCTATGATGAGGGGAGACCTGAGGTAACGGCTCCACTGAGGGAGAGGGAGAGGGGAGGGTTTGTGGGAGGAGATGGTACTGCTGAACAGAAAGAGATTAGAGCAGCCTTAAATCAATAGACAACAAATAGATAACCTTGCACCCATGCGCTTCCTTGGCTTTGTAACTTTAACATACTTAAACAAAGCACAGTGGGACTGTAGCATGTAATTTCTATATGGAATCGACTCATGTTCTTTCTTATCAGTCTGTACACAATATTCAATGATAAAGCAAAAACACAATTTTTGAAATGTTTTATACCTTTATAAATCTCTTGTCTTTTTGGGAATGATCTTACAAGCTTGGCACACCATTCCGTTGGACGTATCTCCCGTTCTCAGTCACACAACCTCAGCCCAGTTGGTGGGGGTGTGTGGGAGAGCAGCCCTTTTCAGGTCTCTTCAGAGATACTCTATAGGGTTCAGGACTGAAGAGGTATTCCAGGACCTTTCCAGAGTTTACCTGGAGCCACTCCTGTGTTTTCATGCTATGTTTTAGGATGTCGTCTTGCTGAAATGTAAACCTCCGTGTGAGATCTTGGAAGGGGTTTTCACTCTGAGTTTTATTATCTTTATTAATCTGCATCCATCCTTCCCTCTGTCCTTACTAGTCTCCCGGTCTAATGCTAATGCATGGTGTTGCCACCACTGTGGCAAAACCCGAAGTGCTGTAATGTGGCTTTTAGTGAGGAATGGCATTTGTCTGGCCACTCTACCTTGAAGTGCTGATTGGTGGAGTGCTTCTTCATGAATGCCTGATTGGTGGAGTGCTGCACCATGAAAGCCTGATTGGCTGATAGTCTTTAAATATTCTTTCATCGACACAAAGGAACTCTGTAAGACCTTATCTGGGCAGGATGGCCTTTCCAATCGGTTCATTTGGACTCCACAGGTGGACCCCAATTATGCTGTAGAAGCATTTCACCAACTGTTGATAGAATATGATGCGCCAGAGCTGAAGGGGCCACAGCAGAATCTGAACTCAGTATTTCCGGTTTTTATCTTTAATACATTTATAACACATCGATTTTTGCTTTGTCAGTGTTGTGTATTATGTGTAGATTAACAAGAAATAAAATGACTTCAATCCATTTTAAGATGAGTCTAAAACATGTCAAAATGTCCACTGTGAACTAGGAAATATCTTTTTTCCCTCTTATAGCATTAAAAATACAAAAAAAACTAATCAATACAAATTATGGCTAAATATTATTGGTATTTGTAGCTTACCTCCATTAAGCTGCACACAGAACAGAGTTGGAGCAGGCTGTGTTTTAAGACAGTGTGTTAAGGTTTAAGGTTATATTTTAAGGTTGCGTTTTAAAACTGTTATAAGATTTTGTTTTAAGATTATGTTTTAAAGTTGTATACATAATAATCATTATAGTCAAGCTTCATCAGTCACAAAGCACCAGCTTGAATCCTGAAGAAGCTAAATGCACTAGCTTTTAACGGTGGGACACACGAACAGCAAGTTCCTAACAACTGTTCTAGATATAAATATTTGATTATGTATTGTAGTCAAATGGGGGAAGATTCAATTGAAAAACATTGTGCTGCAGAACAGATAGCGGTTCACTGCATAGCAGATGGCCTGAATGGCCAAGAGCAAAGCAGAGCATGTTTGGAGAGCTTCTGAAGAACAGAGAGGTCGGACTGCTGCTTGTCCTGTTTCTCAGGGCATTAGTACAGCTGGGCAACAAACACAGCTCCCTGTGTTTTCAAATTATAGGATATACAATGAGCAAATAAACACAAAATAGTTTTGATACTCTTTCTGCCAGTAAGGTTCATCTGAGGATTTTAAAGGGCTTAGATTATGTTTCTGCAGTGTGTTATAGCTTCCCTTTTCTGTGTGTTTTTGGGAACCTTGTCTTGGTTGTCTTACAGATTGACAAAAGGTCTTCCCCCCCCACCCTCCCAGTGTTGGTAACTCTATTCTCACTGACACTCAGATTCTGTTCATGTGCTAAGATGTCCTCGAAGATGACTTCATGACCACAGCCTGCTTTGTTGTCATGGTAACAGGGGCTCTACAGCCTGTACGGAAGATTTAGAGAAATGTTAAACTATATAGATTCCTTATGAAGCCATGTGAAACAGTACGGCACCTATTGCCCATGCGCTTCATAACTGGCAGAATCCAAGTATGAAAAAGTCAAACACAAAAAACAGAAATAGTACATG
The DNA here is from genome assembly GCA_028565775.1 of Sternarchorhynchus goeldii. Taxonomy (NCBI): domain Eukaryota; kingdom Metazoa; phylum Chordata; class Actinopteri; order Gymnotiformes; family Apteronotidae; genus Sternarchorhynchus; species Sternarchorhynchus goeldii. Next base: position 22,205,672 of record JAOXYF010000027.1, on the reverse strand, counting down.
GTAGGTGGATTGTTTATTTTACCATTAATACTTCCAACTGAATTTGTCATTTTTGTATCTTATGGAATATGTGTGTATATACAGTACAAGGTTGTTGTTTTCTATTCTTGCATTTTTTCCAGAATGGTCATATCTGTCTTCATATTGGAAACACAGATAAATTGCACTCTCAGAACAGAGAGAATAGTGCACGATCATCTTAGGGAAATAGATCAACTTGGGTCCACCCTCTCCCAAGCAAATGTGCTGTAATTTTACTCTAAACCATGAAGCTGACTGTCTGACATCTGGTGAACAGAGATTAGAAAAAAAGAAAACAACAAGCAACAAGGCAGTGATTCATGTAAGAGGTTTCTTTCTCTCTTTCTCTCTCTTTTTCTCTCTCCTTCTCTCGTTATTTTTCACATCCAATGGCTGTGTTGTTAGACTTGAGGAAGGTCCTGCAGAGCAGAGTTGTGTGCACAGCTGCGGAGGTAATGTCCTCTCTCGCCTTTGTAGCATCCACTCACAAAAGGGGTGAGAGCCAACCCGGCTGAAGTTACTCCAGCTGTACGAGCCAATTATCAGCCCTTCACCAGTTCCCTCACAGCTCCTCTGCAGGGCGGCCTGGAGATACCATCTGCCCTGAAAAAGTATGAGGGTGGCCCTGTGCCCTTCGATGGACTCTGAGACACTTTTAATGAGGCGCAATCAGACATGTGCACCCGCATATCAACATGCCCTGCTTGTACAGTTTTAGATATATAACAGCTTTACAATAAGACGCCTGAGATTTTAAATCTTTGTAAACATATTGTTTATTTAGATGGCATATACATTTATAGCTGTTGACAGCTGCGGTCTTGTAACATCAAGTTCCTCACTGTTGGCACAATTAAACCATGCATCGTGGTCCACTGAATTAAATATACATAAATTGATTTTACAGACATCTATGAATGACAAGTGATGAATTGGCTAATTCAAGTAAGCCTGCACAAGTCTTTTCAATTCAAAGAAATAGCACAAACACACATGCATATACATGCACATACAAACTATTCAATCCGAACTGCTGTTTGCAGCAGTTTCAGCACGTCAGTAGTACATTAAACTAATTATATACAGTTACAGGTCATTTCTACACTTTTACTTGTGAACCAAATGTACAACTCACAATTAACTCAAAAGCCTAGTTGCTACATCTCTGTACTGCTATGTTACCTGCGTTTTGTGCTACTGTGTCCAGAATTAACAGCACTTTGTACACGGCCTGAAATGTTATGAATATGAGTTAGGCTAGGGCTGGACATCGCTTAGTTTTCAATTTGAACCTTGTTCATTAGTGGGCTGGGAAAATGCCAACACTCAGGTCTAGATTAATTAAAGAGAATTCAGGCTACTGATTACTGGAAAACGAGTTACAGATATCCCCTTCTAGAAGTAGGGACTGTGCCAACCAGCTAAATTACACCCTTATTGATCACCTCCACTAAAATTAGACTGTAATTGCTCTGTCTCAACTTGCACAATATTGGCCTTCTGTTTTAATTACAGCAAATGGCATAGAATGTTAGCACTGAATGATAAAAAGTTGTCTGACAATTATCCCATTTAGGGCTATAAATATGTTTATCGTCAAACAGTTTTGATGTAATGGTGTACAGTAAGTGCTCTTCATCTGAACAGGGTTGGTTTGGAGTTCAGCTTTGGGCTGTAGCTCTAGAGAGTCAGAAACGGACAAAAAAGGTGTTGCTATGGAGAAACAAGACCTGTCTGTGATCAGTCTTTAGAACAGTCTTTAGTTTTAGACCACCTATAGGTTTAATGATTATTTTTACTTTGTTAATGATGTAGTGAAATGCTTTAAGCATTAGAAACATTGCTCATTGGCACTCTCATGCTTGCTGAAATGAAAAAGTAAAGTTTTGGCAACTATTGTCAAACAGTTGTCAAATTTTTGGTCACCAAGTTAATGGGCTATGTTTTGGTAACAAAAATGGACAAGACACAATTGTATTTAAGATACATTTTAGAAACAGTCTCAACAAAAAATAACTTTTAAGTACAAGCTAGAGCATATAGACTTGACCCAAAACAATTTTATGATCAATAAAACCAAAGAAATTGCTGTATCAGCATATTAGATGTTATTAGAATGCCATTAGAGTAGGTCATTTTTAATACAATTTCTATATTTGAAACATAGAAAGTACCGCGAACCAGAAACAAACATATGAAAAGCTGCAGAAGGCAGATAATGGCCCACGCTCAACCCAAAAGCCCCTGCCAGAATCATACCAATGACTCAGAGTTAGCTTCAGGCCTTCTCTTCCTTGTCTCCACATGCAGGTTGCCTGCATTCACTAGGAACTTTAATTAAACGTGTTGTATATAGTCACAAGAATTCCTGCCCATCAAGCTTCCTTGCATACAAAAAAAAGTATCAGTAAAAATTCTTTTCCCCTTTTTGTTTTTTTTACCATTGAGCCACTGCATCAGAAACACATGAGTTTATACTTTCTTGTCCAGGAATCTTTTTTTGTGTGTGTGTGTGTTTTTTTGTTTTTTTTTCTTTCTTTTTTGTAGGTGCAATGGTAAAAACACACAGTGTTTAAAGTGAAAAGCAGGTTGTCTCTGGTAAAACAGCCCTGGAATGGCTTCAACAGATGTCTGTGTCTCTTGCTTTCTTCCCAGAGAAGGTCGGGAGCTATTTTATAAGTGCTGTGTGCAAAAGTGAGCGTTCACTCAGGCGCAAGAGTTATCCACGACGTGAAAGCGAGGGAATACGTCTCTGAAACAATACTTACCCTATTCTTTCACTATGGCTCCACCATTCAGGCAACATAGAGTGTGAGAGACTTGTCCCCTTAACTAGTAAAAACTACATGCCACCATGACAGGCCTCTTTCTCAGGCTGCACACCACAAGTTCTAAAACAAGTGTTTGGGCATCGAGGTACCAAACAGGACATCAGCTCTCTGTCCGAGGCCAAAGCAGGGTGCCAGTTCAAACAGCGATGCGGGGCGGTAATATGCTCAGCACATGTAGCACTTAGTTCTTGTGAAAAAAGGCAGGAGGAAAGGTGTTATGTAACCGCCGGTCGTTCCAGGCTGTTCGTGTCAACCAGGGAAGACGGCAGCAGTTTTGGAGAGTGTGAGTGGCCCAGAATGCTAAATAAGAGGCCAATTCGTTGTTTGAAAAGCAAAAAGGGGGCTTTTGTCTGTGTATGAGAGGGATGCACTGTTTTACTGAGAGTTCTCCAGATGGTTGCCACATGTTCGTTTGATTTCTGACTGCTATCACTCCCTCTTTCTCTCTCCCTCTCACTCATATCCCCCCCCTCACAGTAAAGTGATCTGCTCCAATCCTCCTGCTCTGTGTGTCTGTGTAGTGGGTGATATTATTTCAACAGTACATCGCCTAAATCTAAGTTCCATAGCTTGCAACTTAGACCCACCTTTATTCCATTTGGCAAGACTCTGTATGCACCCACACACACACACACACACACGCACACACACACACACACACACACATGCACACACACTCCTCACCACCCACAAAAGCAGAAACACACTGACAAATGCCTGGAGGCTGGCATGGAGCGCATACTGAGAGAAGGAAAAAGTGAAAGTGTGTTAACGAGGTCTTGTACTATGTTTGTGTGCATGTGTGTTAATCATCTTTTGCATGTGTGTGTGTGTGGTGGGGAGGTAGAAACTATTTGAGAAGACTCACTTGTAACTACACAATTGATTTGGCCTGAGGGAGGGAGGGAGGGAGTTAGGGAGTGAGTGAGGGGGTGAGTCAGTGAGGGAGTCAGTGAGGGAGTCAGTGAGGGAGTCAGTGAGGGAGGGAGTGTTCAGACATGGGCGGGTATCAGTGTGTGTACAGCTGTGCTTGTGACACATTGACATTCCTGCCAATATCAGTCAATACGACGTTCTGAAAAGAAACCCTGCATTCTTGCCTGCCCCATCTTACACAGAGGAAATTTGAAATTGCCCAGCAGTTTTAGATATGAAACTCACACAGCTCAACTCCTGTCAGATTCACCAGCCAAAAGCACTCAGGCTGCAGACATTGTCTGTACTTGCCTCTCTACTACATCTATATCAATATTGAGTGAAGGTGGTGGCTGTTTTTTTTTTCATATTAAAGCAGGAGAGATACTTAGTCGATGAGGACTGAGGCCTCTTTTCTCTTCGTGTTATTGTGAGCTCTGTGGAAAGAAAGGCTCTCGCCTCTGTTCATGCAAGAGCTTGTCACATTTTTAGGTTTTCAACGGATGTTGAACGTCAACTCCCCACCCCCACCTGCAAATGTTGACTTAATGAGAAATTATGAACTACTGAAAGTTATGCAGATAGCGTTTGATTCTCAAACCAAACACTAAAGATTTCCAGAAAACGTGCTGGGACTTGCATATGTGATTTGGAATTGTCTTTGTCTTCGATCATGGGTGCTTGTTTAGAAACATGCTTGTGCGGACATAGGCACTTACAAACAGCTACACACACACAGAGAGCCTTTTTTACCATTCATTTACAAAGGACTCCCATTGCACCTGCAAATCCTTTGACACAATGCAAGAGACTGACAAAACGTCGAGGCCTTCAGTCTCATTCAGGTCTCATTCAGGTCTAATTCAGGTGGCTAATAAGTAGTAGAGCTCCCTCACAATGTGGAAGAAAAGAAGATGCTTTGAAGACTTCCAGCGGAGCCATACAAGCAACTAAGTCAAGAAGGAAATTGAAAATAAAAAAGGAGGGAGAAAGAGAGAGAGAGAGAGAATGGGAGTGTGACAGAGAGAGTGAGAGAGAGGGGCCAAGATTTCCTTCTGATTTTACCTGTTTTATGAAATTTATTTGGCTCCTGAGCCAATGCACAGTTGTTTATTCAGCAGTCATGTGCACCCGAGAGATAACACCACTTCTCATGTCTCTTGGCGGTGGTTTTATGCTTCAACTCAGCAGACTGAATCAGTCTTCGCCACATTGCCACATTGTCAGACCTGCCTGTAGTGGCTGAAATTAGCGTAGGGTGAGTACAAATTTAGAGATGAAATATGCAATTTGTGTTTACTTCTGGACTCAATTAAACCACTCCTCGGTGATTAAAAATAAACAGAAATGAACATAATGCTTACGACTTAATAATAAATCAGAAAATAATTAGAACAAAGAGCAGGAAGCTGATAAATAAAAAAAGTCTCTGATAGCAGCACAGTCTATGAGTAATTCTTATTGTGTCATAATGCTTCGCACAAAGTAAACATTTCCTATGATAGGTACATGGAATAGCCAACCAAACCTCATTTATTCCACTGTACAGTACAACAGGCACCACCCCCCTTTCCTTGAAGCTAGTAGAGCTGCGGCTAGTGATGTCGTATCGGAGACCTGGGAGTTGAATCATTCTTATATCGTCACTCCAGGGGAAGTTAGCCGCTAATGGCTAAACCAGCCTGCTAAAGGTTCTGTACAGTGAGAGCCCTTTTTCCGTTCAGCTGAGAATCTTGCCAGCTCACTCTTGGTGTACTGGGTGGAGGAGACGAATGAATTAGCACCATGCTTACACTTAGCCTGTGCTGTGCTTAGGGTTGCAATGCCTGATGTAGAGTGACAGCCAATGTGATGTCCTGAAGAAGCGAGTGATACCTGGAAAACCATTATAATGGAGCCAAACACAGAGTTCCCTACTAGAGGCTGAATAGAAAGAGCAGTTATTTAAAACTGTATTTTATATAATTATAAACATAAAAAACTGCCATATTTAAAACTCCACACATTGCTTCCCATTTTGTCCAGTGGATGTTGATTTAAAAGGTTGTGTTATGATGTGGATTTCTGTTTTCTTGAAATTGTGTTATCTTTGCTGTTTTTAGCTTTTACTCGACTGATATCAAATCTTTTGTTAGTCTTTTACTCGACTGATATCAAAGCTTTTGTTAGTCTTTTACTCGACTGATATCAAATCTTTTGTTA
>JAOXYF010000027.1:22180063-22199603 GCA_028565775.1 Sternarchorhynchus goeldii | reverse complement strand
TCTTTTACTCGACTGATATCAAAGCTTTTGTTAGTCTTTTACTCGACTGATATCAAATCTTTTGTTAGTCTTTTACTTGATTGATATCAAATCTTTTGTTAGTCTTTTACTCGACTGATATCAAAGCTTTTGTTAGAGTCTTTTACTCAACTGATATCAAAACTTTTGTTAGAGTCTCAAGTTTTCTGGTAACACAGGATGACATTATAAGCTCTTCCCAGACAGCACTTATCTGGGCTCCTGATGAGTAAAATGAGGTTTGATAAATACAGGGTTATTTTCTGTTACCGTGTCTTGACTTCAGCTCCCAGAGATCCACAATCATTTGTGGCTAGGGGTCACATGGGGTCTGAACTAGCTGTGCTTTCACTGAGTGAGAATGACAGCTTAGTTTCTCTTTAAAATGAAGCAAGATGCTATCCAGTTGATGGTGTTTGTTAAGTAATAGAGACAAAATTGATAGTCAGTTACTCTCCTTTTGATATGCTACAAGGACACATATGTATATGAATTCAAATCCAGTAGAAAGAGTTATGCAATAAATGCGTAGAGCATTATGGGAAGTCTAGGGAAAAGAAAGCAGGTTTGTACACACTCTGCTTTGCTGTTTGCTTCTTCTAATTCAACAGGTGGTTCTTCATAAACAGCTATGATTATTATTTATTAAAGGGCATGTTGGGAATACACCGCGTGTGGTGGAGTGTCCTACGCTGCCGTACGTCCAGTGTGAGGAATTCTGCAGTGCACGGCAGACAGCTTCAGCAGAGAGGTTTCACTTACAGGAATCATCATGGGAAGGATTAGAATGAAATGGGTCACTGCAACAGATCGTGGAGCTACAATACTGAGACCCCTGATGGAAGGATACTCCCCACACAAATGTTGAGTCAAACCAAAAATTTAATTCACAGCAACAACAACAACAACAACAAAAAATGCCTTAGGAAGTGAAATGCTGGAAATGTATACAATAATTCTAGATCATTTTTGCTTTTTTCAAGAAATAAAAGTTTGAATTACAATTACAATTGGTATAAATGTCTAATAACAATAAAGTCCTATTTCCATTTTATATTTTTTATGGTCTCATAATGAGAAATGTTCTTTCATTCTTACAAAATTGTTTTTTTTACTTGCTAAGATTTTTTTTTTTTAGAAATACATAATACGTTGCAATTACAGAGAATGAAATGGATGTCCAACAAAACATCCCTCTGTTTGAATATCACGACTGGTTGTAAAGAGTGAATGAGTGCGAGATGAATGAACACCATTTACTATATTGTTAGATGTAACCTAAAGGATTTAGTATTTTTTTCTTTTTGGAATGAGTCATGCAGTGTTGCTAGGTTATGATTCAGACAGATGCCAAATTTAATAGCAGGTAGATCAGATTTAATTAGGCATTGGATTTCATAGACAGAAAGCTGATATCCTGAATTCATAATGGTTTAACTATAGCTATCTATTTTTCTTTCCCAGGGAGTCAAAAATACACCATGAGCTCTGCAGCTAATATCTGACAGATACCATAGCATGTCTGAAAATAGAGCACTCTCAAAACCAGCTAATTCCTGTACCCTCAGAGTTTTGGTTTGATTGCCTATGCTATCACTGTGCGGCACATGTGTACAACATTCACATGGCAGCAGTTCAGCCTTGCTGTGAACACATGAGAAATGCTAACATGCAAACATATTTACCCCAGCCCTGCACCCCTAAGTTATGAGGCAGAAGTAGGTCATGTCCCAGTGAAGTGAACAACGTAATGACCATAACTCCACCCCCCCCATGCCTGCCTTCATTGACAAACCTCTCCAATTTGCCGTAATTCAGTAGCGCGATAAACGCAGTGCTTGGAAACAGGAGTTTGCCTGGGAAAAACGGAAACCCTAATCTTGTTCTGGCCACCCTTTGTGGCTTTAGCGTATCTGCTCTACTAATCCCGAACACAAAGCTGGGATGAGCACTGGCTTTTGTATGTGGCAGAACGGCAGGCTAGGAGAGCAAGCCACAGCATGCAGGCCTGTCTTTGTGTGTGCAGTGGTAACACTGTGGCAGGCACGGGTTCTTGGGTTACAGCAGAGATAGTTCTCCAACTGTATGGTGGTGCTACAGGTAGTGATGAAGAGATGAGGGTGGTGGTGGTGTGTGTGTGGTAGGGGGGGGGTGTATCATATATGGGGCACAGAACGAACAAAGCTTAACGAGTTTGGAAAAGTTCTGGAAAGGTGCAAAGTTTAGTATTTTTGCATATCAATGGTCATTGTAATATGTGGTAAAGGGAACATACTAACATGGTTATCAACGAATCAGAGCTAATGGCCACTACTTTGAATTACACTATATGCTAATGTATGAATATTCTCTTTATCCATCATTACAAACATTAACATTTCTGACTCCAGCACTCCTTTAAAGGTTTTGGATATAAGATGCAGCAGGTACTACAGCATATAAATGTATGAAACATGTAAATTTGTAAAAATATTTTTATTTTTTTTATGATAGATTCTGACAAAGGAACACTAGATAAACCAGTGAAAACATGCTGTAGTTTCTTGTAGCTGTTACAGTGGAACACTTATTCTTGCAGTTAAAATGCACACATATCTGCTGGGAAATGAATGAATAGTGGTTTAAAAGTGGTTTAAAAGAACGTGTTTTTTTTTTGTTTTGAAAGGCATAAAAGAGACCACAAACAGTCAAAAAATTACCCCTGCCATTTGCTGAAAGCAAAAGTCAAAACAAAGAAAAGCTCACAGGTGTGAGCTGACTTTGACCCCTGACCCCTGTGCTGAAGTGCCAAAAGGAGCAGAGCTGGAGGGGAAATAGGTGACGGGTGTGAGGGAGTGTGAGAGAGTGTGAGAGGGTGTGAGGGAGTGTGAGAGGGTGTGAGGGAGTGTAAGGAGGGATGTGTAAGGGGCACTGTAGTCTGACAGTCCAACAGCAAAAGCAAAACTTGTAGTATAACATGAGATTAAATTTACCTTAAGAACTCATTATATGTGAATGTGTCTGTGTGTGTGTCTGTGTGCGTGTTTAGTTGAACTAGGCATTACAGGTAGAGAGGAATGACACAAAATAGCTGTTAAAAGATACTATCAGTTGTCAAAACCAAGTAATCTCTGTGCCCATTTAGTTCAATTCCTCTGTCTTCTCCTCATCTTACCCTGTGTGTGTGTCAGTCTATCTGTGTGTGTGTTGACATGTATGCACCTGAGGGTGTTCATCCTCCCAAACTTCCTGCAAAGCTCAAAGCTGAGACATAAAATGCCTGAAGCTCTGGGACTTCATCACTTTAGGCAAGAGCTGGCAGCTGGAGAAATGGAGAGATGGAGAGAGCCAGTCACAGCAGGGTGAGTGGAAACTGCATGTTCTGTCTTCTACCACAGCAGCTCATGGATCAAAATAATGAGAAGAGATGCAATTTTATACATATCAAATTGAGCTTGCTCTCTCTCTCTCTCTCTCATTCACCTTTAAGCCTTGGCAACTTATTAGGAGTCAAGAGGCACAGATACAGCTAATCATTCTTCTTGATATATAGCACGATAACGCAAGAAAATAGACATTTGCATTCAAGTCTACTGGAAGAAGAAATCACCCATATAGGCTTCTAACATTCCCATCACCTCAGTATGAGATTATGCTCTTCTTGATCATGTCCAGCAACCTGCTACTTAAAAAACAAAACCTGCTATGAGCTGAGATTGGAGACATTGTGAAACATGGCATGAGAATTTCTGGCAGTGGTATTTTCATTAGCGTAAACATGGCTGCTGTCTTTCCCCCTGGAGCTACTGGTCATGCCTACCTGGCCATCCGAATGCTTGGGCACAGAGTGTTGGGTCTCCTCCCCCTGGGCCTACTCCCCCTGTGCCCACTTCCCCGGGCTGCCACTGTGGACGACTAAAATGAAGGTTAGCCATACTGCACATATTCTGAGTGCTCCTGGGAGAGGCTGTGGTATCACCTGCGAAGCAGCTCCTCCTGTCTGCCCATGCACCTGATGGGCCTAATGACGTCTTCTCTGGCCTGATTCCACATGGTGGATGACAAACTGAAGTGGAAGAGAGTGACCAATGTTTCTGGTCCGGATGACATTCTTGGGAGCATCTGACCACCGTGGGTCCAGACCGAAATAACACGTGGACTGGTGGTGAAAGACTTTTGAGAAGTGGGAAAAATAGATTGTAAGAAATATGGCAAGCCATTTAAGTGACTGTAAATTTTTAATAGGAGTCGAGTTGAAACTGCTGAAAAACAAAATTTGCAAATAAGTAGAATGTTGTTAAGAGAAATTCACCCAAACAAAAGAGAACCAAGTGGGTGTCTCAGTCTGGCATAACCGAGTTTCTGTCAGATTCATCTTGCGTGGAAACTGTTCCATGAAGCTGTAATTACATTATTCACTGAGGTGATGCACATGTGTTATATTGCATCAATCCATTCAGTTCTGGAGGCAGTGAGGCTCATATTAGAACCACAGATGATTTTGTTCTGAGGATTATGGGAAATGCTAGCAATTATCACATACTATCTGAGAGTTTTACTATCTGAGAATCCACTTTAAATGAGTACTAAATGATGAAAATGATTCCCAGGTCAAATATCACAAAAAAATATCTTTTTTTCATTCTGTACAATACAACATTCTCTTTATTTAATTTTTTTCATACCTTGAATATACTAAAAAAATTAGAAGTATATTGAAGCTTAAGATTTGTAGATCACAGCAGTGTGGATTGCTGACGTTTTTTTTAATCTCCTATATTCTTGTAAAAGCTTTAAAATATGTTTTTTTTCTATTAACCGATTTCATTTAATATTGATATGCTTCACAGTCTCCGTTGCCATAATTAATTTGAATTCTTTTTAATTGAATTTTTAGCTCTGTAGAGTTAGCAGGCTTTTCAGTATATGCTAAGAGCAGAGGTGCAGCATATTAGAACTGTTAATAAAGAGCCACATGTATGTTGATTGCAACCAATGACGGTTCACGGTACAGACTCGCTGTCTATACTGCTAGCACGTTGTTTTCACCTTGTGAACTAGACAACACAGGCTGCTTCAACGACTGTTAGGAATGAAATATTTAATGACAAATTGAAAGTAAACACAAAGAAGTGGGGCAGAGCGTCCAGGAGTTGTTTTTCCTCGTTTTCCACGAGTCCGCCCTCGGAACTGCGTGTCGGAGCCCATTTTGTGGCGAAGAAAGGAGCAAACTGTCGACCGTGAAGGCGCATTGCTGAGCGGATTAATGTCATGTCGTTTTTAATCAATTTCATTAAACGTACCTCGACAGGCCATCTCTCTCACAGCACAAAGGTGTCCTTATGTGAGCGGGGTTGACCATCGTTGCCACGCCCGACAATGGCCGTCCACACCGGTTCCTTAGACATGAATTATGGCCACGAGGAAAGAAAATAGCAAGGAGCATTGCTTAACAGCAGCTCGCTTCCAACATGGCGTCCGTGTCAATGCTCAAAGCCACTTTCACACTCCCATCTTTGTTTTCCTTATCGGAGCTTCGTTATACAAGCACGCGATGATTCACTGCAGTTAAATTGGTATGAAACAATTAGGAAACTAAAAGTACTGCTTTCAGAAAGACAGCATGCAGCAATAGGTCTCAGGTCCTGGGAACCAGGACACAGTTTATATTGGATGCCAAGAGCAGCATTGGGAATTGATGCATTTGTTGAAGTAAAGAGAAAGAGAAAGTCTCACAGATCACCAGCAATTGACACAAATAGGCCTGAAGGCGAGAGTCAAACTCATAGTAAGATCCAGGAGGTTGTTAGATGTTGTTGTCAAGGTTTAAACAATTGTCCGCATAAAATAACAGGGTGTTTTTCAAAGCGCTTAGAACGCAATTTTCAGGGTGGCATAAAGGCACCAGGAACGTTGCATTTGAAATGCAAATGTTTCTCATGAATAATCACACAAAAACTGAACAACAAATTGACTTCATAAGTGAAGTCCGGTATGAATTATTCATCCTGGTGACAGCTGTATTGGCCCTTATTAAAGGCCACTTTGGGTTGAGTTCCAAATTGAGGGAAAAAAAAACAAAAACAAACTTTGTTCTCTTTGCTCTACTTCCCCATTCTCTACTGCAGCTTTGACAGGGACTGGCTTTGATGTCACAGTCCTCGTCGAAACTCCAAATGAGGCAAAGGCTGAATAAAACTGCTGGGTCTCATTGTGTGATGGGCCTCTGCTCCTTTTATTTCCACAGAGCAGTAGCTAAGAGTTCCCCGAGCCTCTAAGAAAGCATCCGAACTGGCTCTCTCACACTGTCCCATCTCCCCGGCTAGTTGCTGGACTTACATACAAACGCACACATGCAAACACACACATACGCACGCACACATCACACAACAACTGTCAACAAATGTCATATTTAGACAAGGAAATAATAACACAGAATAACTAGACAAAAGCTCTCCAGCACCAATGGAAGGGCCCTGGGAGTAAAGGGCTGTGCTGTGCCATTGAGGACTTTGTTTGACCATTAGCATGTTAGGTCTCACCAAGAGTGAGTTCCTTCACGAACGGGAGCAGGGTGCAGAAAAAAGACTCGGGACACATCCGGTTTGGGGGTGCTCATTGCCACCTCATTCAGATTCTCAAGCTGTATGGGTTTCTCACACGTCTCAGACGAGCCTCCTGTGGGCGTCTGACTTCATAAAGGAGGTCAAGATAGAGGGAGGAGAGATGGTAGGGGAAGGAGGAAGTGCATGAGTTGCATGTGATGGTCTGTTTTGTGGAGATGCTGATTTCTCATTCAGAAGAAACTGGGGAAGAACGGAGGCTTGGGAAGGAATGCGGAGAGAAGGGGGTGGGGGCCACAGCCCTTTTTTCAGGAGCCTCAATGCATGAGGCATTCGAGGATTTAAAAAGGATTTCCCGCTGGGAATGGGGTGACCCTCGAACCCAGTATACAAGAGAAAAAAGTGCCTCTCTGCTTCCCCATACAAGCACTTGCTTGCTGGAGGTGACTGCTTCTCACCTGCAGAGGGAGGGAGAGAGAGATAGAGAGAGATAGAGAGAGAGAGAGAGAAGGAAGAAAGGAAGAATAGATGATCCTCACTGGGTGTTTACAAGAAACCCTTCTTTGCCTTTGCAGCCGAGCGAATGCATAACAATATGATTGCTGCTTGATTCTACTTGAGATGCGGAGTGGTCAGATCCTAATCTCCCCAATCCAGGAGGGAAAGGAACAACAGGAATATCAGTGCCTGCATCCATTCTCTGTCTTCTCACTCACTTCCCTTTTCGTTTTTTGCTTTTGTTCTGTGGTAGAGCAAGATGCAGGCATAAAGATGACTGTGACAAAGAGCTGCCAGCAGTGATAACAATCACAAACACGAGAACCTGCTCCTATGAAACAGGCTCAAGAATAAACGCCAGGCTTTTAGCTGGGCTTCGAAAGTGCTACTGATTATTTCGAGTGAAACTGATTGAAGTGGTAGAGCTGCTTCATCAGGCTGTTTTGATTTTGATTGTCCCTTTGGTAATTTTGGAAGACTTTTTCAGACCATCTCATTAAATGGAAATATCTTTACTTTGGTTAAATTGATGCCGCTGTACTGTTGAATCTCAGCCTAAGATGATAAAATGCTATCTATCTATCTATCTATCTATCTATCTAATCTATCTATCTATCTATCTGTCTGTCTGTCTGTCTGTCTGTCTGTCTGTCCATCTTTCTTTTTATTTTTCCATTTTTTGGTTTTAGTCTGAATTTTACATGGCTACTGGTAGAATCAGAGAAAATTCGCTTTTCCAGCTGACATGACTGTTAAACAGATGCTGAAATGTGGAAAATGATCCCCAGAAGATAGAGGCCAATGAAAACAATAGTTTTTCCATATTACAAGAAGACAGACACATGCTTGTTGAGCGCCACATGTGGATGAGTGTGTGTATGTTTATGTGTGTGTGTGTTCTGTAAACATGAGTTAGCTTCAATGGAACTCTGTTTATGGGGGTAATACCCTCCATTAATCTCTTGTATGCAGCACTGTTCTAGCTGAGATACAAAAAAGGAATTCCATTAAAATGTTGCATTAAATTTGTTGTTTCAAATTTGTAGCTCTAAGTTCAATCACACTAATATACAATTACATACAATTCATTAATTATAATCAATGTATCCTTTAGAACACGCGGAACATCAAAGTGATATTATGAATATAACCCTTCCTTTGTTTAGGTTAGGGTTAAAGGCACAGCATACACCAGGGTTAATGAAGCGTACACTGCATCAACAACACTGCAGCTCACTTTCAGGATGGGAATGAGAAAGTAGACAAGATAGGACTATTTTGGCTTCGTTGTTATCAATGCACTGCATATTAAATATGGTCTTCATTTCCATGACTTTAGGTGGGCACCCACTACACCATTCTCCTTTATCTTTCATGGATTCTATAACCCTCTGCTCACTAATGAAGGTCAGATGCTTATTTTTCTTTTCAGAGCCCAATGTGTCTCTTTAGTGAGGCCATATGTTGCTTTCTTACTAAAGCAAAAGAGAGGAAGAGAGAGGTGACTGTAGGTGACTGAGAGAGAGAGAGAGAGAGAGAGAGAGAGAGAGACAGAGAGAGAGAGAGACTGCAAAACCTGGTCCAAAACCTGTTTTTGATTCTTTCAAAAAAATGATACTTATAATGGACAAAATAAAATTCCTTCACCATTAACACCTAAAAGACGTTCACATACTGGGAACAAAGCGATCGATTTAGCATCTAATGGAAAAGGAGAGTGTTTTGGCTTTAGCCAGATGTGCTTCTTATTTATGGTTGTAAACCAGCTCTGTGGAACAGCACAGCAGGTCTTTACTGTCATCTGCTAATATGTGTCTGTGGATGTGCAGTCACACGTCTGCAGACTGTGGGGATGTGGATGGCTGGTCTGTGGACTGAGGGAGCAGGAGAGCAGCCTGTTCTGAAATAAATCAGCTGGTCAATTAGGCATAGACCGGGGAGGCTTTGATGTGGCGTCCATGCCTGTGAGACATTTGCTGGTCAGCACCTGGGCTTGGAGAACCGTGGAAAGATCAGGAGAATCAGGGACCTCAACACTGCCCACCATCCAACCTCTATTATCCTAAGGCTGACCCACTCCTCAATTGACGGAGAACAAAAAAAGAATTAGGGGTGGCTATGTGGAGAAGGGAAGAGGAGATTCCAGGAAAGTCCTAATGGACAGGCTGAATGCTGCAGCGCTTAGCAACCAGCAAGCTCCAAACAGAGGGACGGAAGCCTGCCCTCTGGGCCAGGTCCACCGACAATAAGCCTCTAATTGGACTCTCTCAAGTGGCAGGACAGACTAGTGCTCAGCATTGTGCACACACGCCCAGAGCAGTGTGAGAAAACTTTATCATTCTGCGAGGCTGAGCTGAGAGCTCTCAGCCATAGTCGCTCACTGGAAATTCCTTCCTTTGAATCAAAAACAAATGGTCCACAGCTTTATTCATTCAGTCTGCATGGGAACAGCTTGAGTTGCCCAGCGTTTAATCTTTCACAGAATCATATGGCAGAGAGCTCTAAAGCCATCCAGAAAGCCCCTTGATGAACACATCCTAAAAGAGCTGCGTCATTGGGACCAATCATAGAGCTCCAGGCTGGGAAACCACGTTTTCACCCAATTAAGACCAAATGTCCGTGGTAAAACACAGTGGCCACCCTGCCATGCTGGGTCCATTTGGTTTGAAGCGTTAAGTCTTGTGGCAGGGACGGTCCATGACAGAGAGAAACAGATGAGTGTGCTATACCTGTCAGTGTATCAGCAGGTGACAAGCCTCTCCAGGGGGGTGATCATGACAGAAATGATGGATGATGGGTCAGTCCTTCTGAGATGTGTCTGGGCAGACATGTTACCCCAGATGCAGAAACCAAGTGACGTTTGAGATTGTTGGTGTGTTCGTGAGAGACCGAGAGAGTCTTGTGTAGTTTTCTGTGATACACTGGGAAAGACATACAGCAGATCGTCCCAATGCGTGAGACGTGTCACACCCAGCAGATTCAGCCTTACTGCAGGACTGAAAGCCATTCAGGACCAGTGAGCCATATAGTCATATATAGGTAGGCTTAAAGTCACATCTGCACTGAGACTCAACCTGGTATAGAAGTAAATATCCTCCTGCACTTTCACCTCAAAGTCATTTCATTCAAGACTAATGTGCTAAAAGCACAGAGCCAAAGTGACAGAATTTGTGTCACAGTGATTTACGATGATATTCCAGTGGTTTACGGACGCCAATGTAAAACCTGCACCGGCTTCCAAGGTGCCATGCAGCAGCAGTGACGGCTACCTGATCGACAACACTTGCTCACGTCTTCCTTTTTGTACCACAGGTCAGTGTAATACTAGTGTAGTAAAACAGTAAATGTGCACAGCAAATTGTTTTTGTATGTCTTGCAGAGTAAATGTAATCTAAAACCCACATAAATCTGCATTATGAACAGAGCAATCCTTTAGTTATTATTGTACACCACAACGGCCCATGTGAAAAATAAGCGTGTCAGGCCGAGATGATTTATTTACTCGCTTTTAGAAGTTTAGTACTTTGCATGAAAAATATGCAGGCAAAATCTGCTTTTTTGGGGTTGGCTTTGAAAACTTTGTTTTGAAAATATAAAATATTATCTCCCATTTGGAGCACTCCGATCCAGTGGTTGCCAGTCCAGCTTTTCCTGATATCCTTTCAGCTCTGCCTTAGCCCCGCCTACCAATTACCACCCATGCCTATGCCCCATTATGATTCCATAAAGCCAGTATATATACACATACACACACACACACACACACACACACACACACATACATATATATATATATATATATATATATATATATATACACCCAGTAGTTCCTTCCAGTTGTTTTATTATGTCATGGTTCCATGTGTTACCAAGTCCTTTACTCCTGCTTTGTCTATAATGCTCCTGTTTTCTGTCTGTTCTCATTAACTAAGTGGAGATGCAGGTTCCTCTGTGTAGGAGAAGCTGATGGTATTGCATTGTTCCTCCTAGGGGCACGTTCACTTGTGCGCCTGTCCAACGTTAGGAGCGGCATGTATGCTGGTGAGACTGCTACCATGCATGTCAGAGCAGAGGCCACACATGATTGGACGATATCACATGGTATCTGCTGCCGCCAAACAACAGTTTGACTCCAGGCATGGCAGTATTGTGTTAACCAAAGAGTTCATTTTAATTGGACAAACTGTGTTTGTTGTTTGGTTTTTAAGAGAAGTGACTATATCTCATTAAATCACGTCTATGGTTATTTCATTTTAAATGTAATAGTATGGTATTTAAAAGATTGTAATAGTTGTGGCATGGAACATGAACACTAAAGATATTAGGTGAACTAAAGTTTCCATAATCTTGTAAATGCCAATTAATGGCCAACAGTAAAATGTAAGTGAGGCCTCTGAAGTTATCAAAAACGAACTAAGCTTCACTGCTACTTCACAAATAATTGTCATTGCTCTAAATTTTAAAAAAGTTTAATTGAAGTATCTGAGCATGCAGGTTTTGGTTTCTCACTGACTTCGGCGGAATCTTATCCACATTCTGTGTGGATGTGGGCGTTGTTCTTAACACAGCCAGCTAGTCATTTGTCATCTTTTGCTGAAGTTGGTTCAAGCCACCTTCAAGAGCTAAAAGTCTAGGGTTGACATGTTGTTTCTCTAAACTGTAAGTGAACCTCCCAGTGCTGTGGTAGAGACAACAGCAGGGGTGGATTTTACAGCCCATTGACTGGGTTTGTCTATGGTGGGTGTGGGTGTGTGTGTGCGTGCTAATGCCTGTCTTTAGCGCATGCACCTGTGTGTTTCAGTTATCCTGTATGTGTACATGCATGTATGTGTGTGTTTCAGTGCACGTTCAGTGTTTTCAAAGAAAAATACGGCTGATGGGGTGAGAAAAGTATGTGTGTGTGCGTGTGTGTGTTTGTATGTGTATATGTAGGTGTGAACAGGTGCTGGGGTTCACTGCAGTGCAGGAATGAGAGGAGCTCCAGGTGCACAATTGCTGGGAGGAGTACCAGTGAGACCAGCACAAATGTGCTCTCATTCTTTCTCCCTCTCTCACACACACATACTCACATGCACTGATGACTTGACAGGTCCTAGGGGAGAATGCCATATGCGAGTTTGTGTGTGTGAGGGTGTGGGAGTGTGATAAAGTATAATGAGAGAGAAGGTTGGTGAAAGAAAAAAAAAAAAAAACCAATGATGCATTGAAATGACTTTGCATGTGTAGCATAGGAATGTGTTTGAGTGTGTGAACAGGAGCGGCTCAAAGAGGTTGATATTTACCTTGTTTGTAGGCTGAGTGTCTAACATTTCCTGAACGAGTAATGTTTCAGTCAATACTCAGTTACACGACTGAGGATTTCTGAACTGGCTGTTCATCAGCTTTAATGGAAGTCCAATGCAAATGCTACAAATGCTAGCTCCCATTAGAGAACTCGAAGACATGAGCTTGTTCGATCAGTGCTGGAGACAAGGCTTCTCCCTGATCACGGGCATCCAGTCTCCTTTAAACAACGCGGAGACAGGAAAGGCCAGCGTCAGTCACTCACACACGTTCAGTCCCACACATCCAGAGCCACACCCACATTCTGGCAGTGAATGTTTCACTCGAGCAGCAGAACCTGAATCTTCCTACAGAAGTGATGCCTGTGTTAAACCATTTAAAGGAATGCTCTCAGTGACAGTGATCCAGTGTTAGAACAAACTGGAAAGGGTGTGAGTGTCTGAACATGACTCTGGGCCACCTGGACACACACACACACACACACACTCTTTTCTTAACATTTAGCCACAGACAGCTGAGCCAGACACACACCCTGACCTCTGTATGTCCTTGGACAAAATGTATTCATCAGTTGATGCCTGTTTTTCACGCAATGAATTTTAACAACCTCCACCCTCCTGTCCTTTCCACTCTCAATTTCAGCACATCTCTCACACCACTGTGTTCCAGCTCTGCTGGATATAATTCTCATTATTATCTTTCAGAACTCAAATTACGATACGTCCTGCGGAGACACAAAGCTTCGACGCGCTGGCTGAGGAGCAGCGTGCTGCTACGAATGACAATTTCCTTGCGCGTCGCTGTGAGCGCGCTGGCGGCTCAGGGGGGAAATTAGCTCTCTGACAAACGAGCGTCACACAGTGGAGCTTCAGGGCTGCGTGGAGAGGTGACTGATGGGATGCTGACTGTTGTGCAATAGCTGCTGAGAATCTGAAACTGTGTTAGCAGCCTTGCAGCAGGACTGAATAACAACTCGCACAGGGACGATTAGGGGCATTTCGTAAAAAAACAAACAAACACTGAAATAAATAACTAATAACAAATATCTAATTTAAAGTAATTACCAGACAAATTCAGTGGACAGATAAATACTTTGAGAAAGTAGGAGGGTGTCAGAAATTAGCATACTAATTGAATGGGCGAAATAAGGGGAGGGTTGCATATCCCAAGTCGCTCTGGAAAAAAAAAAAAAAAAACAGTTTCCAGCCAATGAATGCAAACCCCACCTGTCGGCGAACCACATCAGTGACTCATTAATCAGATGCTACAAGCATACACACCATTTATTACCAGCAGCAGAATATAGTGATACAGGCCAATGAACAAATCAGGATGAAAAATCCCATTAACTGTGGTCATAAGAGCATCACATTTGGAATGAAAGGTTACATGCAAATCAGCACCCAGATAGCGGCAGTGATGTCAGTGCACACTGCAGTACAGCGAGCAAAGTGAGTCTGAATCTATTAGAAGCAGGATGATAATTACCACTGTCTCCGTGGTTCATTAAAAGACATCAGCAAGGTGCGTTGCTCATAATCATGCTAATGATGGCTTATTTATGGATATCAAGGTGTGGTGACCTTCCGAGGGAAGGGTGCTCCAGACAAGCCAACGCAAATGTTTTGGAGGATCGTCTTAAGATGCAGTTTAACGAAAATGAATTCCAAAGCTGATGGACGATTTGTAAGTTGGTCTATAATACCATTGTGTATTGCTGGTGTTTTAGTTCCATTGTAGCAGAGTTTTTAATCAACTTGCTCCACCTTTGAATCCTTAGATACAGTATCTTTTTGGTCACATTACCTGACAGTGTATATTGAAGAACAAGAAATTCATAACATATTCATAACTCATGAAACCTTTATAGATACTTATGAATGCTTACGCCAACACCCATAGCATCAGCCCTATTCCAGGTGTCTACACAGACATTTCTGAAAGCCAATACATGATCCACAATCACGCAGGGATGCAATAAGGAATATTCCACTGTGTCTAATCAGAGGAGCCTTTGTCTAACTTTTATTTGTAGCCATATTGGAATTGTCAGTCACTTGCCACATTTTCCTCTGGTAGACAGTCCATTAATCCTGCTAAGTGCTTCACTGCCTGACTAAATTCACTGTGACCAATGGTAATCCTCCATATGCCATAAATATGTAAACCTTGTTGAGTTCTGGAGCAAAAGCAGGATAGATGGAAATGGACTGGACCCAGATTGATATTAAGAGGAACATGTGGAGACCAAAGGAAGCGTTTTATAAGAGCAGATGACTTGCTGTGCAGTGTCATGGGTGTTTGTGGTTATCAGTAGAACAGGCTCTAGAACAGACTTCATTGTCAGGATTAACATTATTGTCTAATTACTTTTGCACATTTGAAATGAGGGGTGTTACTTATATATGATTTACCCAATGTAGATGTAAGTGTCCTCACAATACAGCTGACATAATATTGATGAACTGGTCCCAGTGGATGGCAAGAGAAACATTGATTAAGGACAGATTAATAGATACATATGGGCAGTCAGGACACACACACACACACACACACACACACACACACAAACCTATAAAATAACTAGACCATTAAGAAATAATAAAATGTATCACTATTATTATTATGACTATACTATGACTATTTTTGGAGCTAACACAATGAAAGCTTTTCAAGCTGTTGTACAGTTGTAACAGAACCATATTGTGTACTTCATTCTGCATCTAGTGCATTATTTTTCAACCAACCACTGAAACTTGAAAGAAAAAAAACTAATAGCGTCATTAGACAGCTTTAACGAGACATGAAACATTCCATCAGAAATAAATACAGCTATCTGCACGCGTGCAAAGAGACAATCAGAAATCACCTCTATTCAGGCTTAGTCAAAAGGTGGTCCACCTCACATAAGAGATGACAGCTGCTCTTATCTGCGTTCTCTGTGCTTTAACCTGCCAAAGTGTAAGCATATTCATCCTCATGTATATATTTCACATAAAGCATAATCCAGTATCTATACTGTGTCAGGTATATAACTTTTGAATTGTTTTGGGATGATTATGAATGGATAATAATGAATATGTTGTTTTATGTTTAAAGAAATGATTCTTGATGCTCCGGCCTAGTGGTGGTGTTATAACATTTAATAAGTACGTGTTGGATAGTTTGTTATTAGGCCTGAAAGTTTGAACTGCATCTATTTTGCAATGGGAGAAAAAATGAGAGACAGGTATAAGAGTTGTAGGTTTGACCTTTGAAGAACTAGATACCAAAAATAGCCTTCAAGTTGAGCAGAGCCCACCCACAGTACTGCTGACATGCCTGGCACACACAAGAACATTCTGGAATGCAGTAATAATGCTGGTGAAAATTGGGCACACTGGCTGCAAGACTGGGAAAACAACCTTCATCTGTCCGTGAACAATTTTGTTCTTTTCTTTTCAAAGCAAATAAATACAATATTTAATTCACTGTGCTGTGTAAAGCTAGCTCGTACTGAGCTAAGAGAAGTGGCTACAACTGGCTCAGTGGTGTAAGTTCATGAAAGGCCACAGGCAAATCAAAGAGGAAAAAACCAAAACAAAAAAAACAACGAGGAAACAGGAGTAAGTCTTAGCATGTGCAAACTTCCACCACACACGGATACAATCAGTTGGCTATCAGCAGTGCGAAACACACACTGTATGCAGTTCACACCCACACTGTTTACTCAGGTTAGGCAAGATTTGATGAAAAATGGTAAAGCTGTTTCTCTCTTTGACAAAGACAATAAATACTCTTTAATAGAGGCATTCTGTCTTCATGTCAAAATATACACATGCATGTATAGATGCATAGTTCACTGTAAAGAACACACACACACTCTGGCACTAACTTTGTTAGTTTCCAAATATTCCTGTCTGACTTTAGATTTTTATCTGGTCTCCCCACCTGTGCACGGACCAGTGTCCTCATGTTTGATGACATCCGAACAGGAGACTTTATCAGTACTTTTCGGCTCTGAAGGACTTTAATCCACTGACTGAAAAGAATCTCTTACCACTCTGCCTGACCCTCTGCCCTCCCAGGATGCTCTGTGTGTAAGCCCCTTTATGCCCATGTTTTTCATCATGAATTATAGCTGGCATGCTAGCTCAGAGAGTGGTGAGAGGTAAAAGAAATAGAATAGAATAGAATACCATAGAGTTCCTGTTTTGGTCTGTTTTTGGTCAGTGTACCCACCAATCACAGGATAGTATTTTGTTCTTTCAGGGACAAGACCACTTGGATGTAATGTAAGTAGGTTTGGGTTAAAGATGGTTCTAGAACTCATCACATGGTAATATATATAGAAGATGGTTCTTGAACACATCACATGGTAATGTATCAGGAAGATGGTTCTTGAACACATCACATGGTAATGTATCAGGAAGATGGTTCTTGAACACATCACATGGTAATGTATCTGGAAGATGGTTCTAGAACACATCAAAAGGTATGGTAATGTATCTGGAAGCAGAGAGAGAGACAAGTTAAAATCCAGTAGAAAAAACATCATCTTATTGTCCTCACAATTTTATGAAGGCATCATGCTAATGGAAAATGTGATGAAGCTGCTATTTTATCTTTTTTTATTAATCAGTATCTAAATATGTTAAAGGCTGCTGTGATGCTGAAACTAAAGTGAGGATGTCCTAGCCTTGAAAATAGATCAAGTATATTTTCATTTTAATTGCTTTTCTCTGTCCAGCTGTTAAAACACCCTTCAAGACTGTTCCAAAGGGAAATCTTTTTATTTAACTGTTCTGCATTATTTCTTTTTTTATCACACCTGTTGAAGTGAGGTGAATTGAATCTACAGGCATCTGATAAAAAGCTTGGTGAAGAGCCTTCTACCAGTGCATTCTCACATCTGTTAAGCTCCCCCAGTACAAGAATCCCGGAGATCCCCCTCAGCTGCTTCGCAGGCCCCCCGGGGGCAGGCTCAGGCCAGCAGCTAGCTGCTCCAGCTGCAGCCTTGGCTGTCCTGGAGGAGCCAGTGAAGGCTGTCATTGTCCATTCATGGGGTCCACTGTGGGAGAGGTCACAGGGTGAGAGGGGTTGAAAGGTCAGGAAATAGAGGTGGTATGGGCCCATGGGCTCACGAGGGTGTCTGCTACACAGATAAACAGATTCACACATAAAAACTTAATGTTTAGTAATGTTTTTCTGTGTGTATATGTTCTATACTGGGTGTACAATAGTTAGAATATAATAATAACTATTATATTAGAATTAACAGTAGAATTTGGCTTATATAGCTGAGTGTGATGGATGCCATGTATCAAGAATAACTTTAAACTAAGCTTTAAATTCCTATAGCTACAGAGCTTCTAACTACTTCGTTCACATCTCTCCACTGTGTGTGTATGAGGAATTAAGCTGGACAGCATGGCATGCATTGGGGGAGCGCTAACCAGATGTGCCGATAAATCTTCATTTTGTGGCCGATGAAGGACCAGGGCAGCCGTGGGCTGGAACCCCAGTTTGGACCAAAGGCACCTTGCAGGAGCCAGAGACCCTGCAGAACAAATTGGAGAACAAACAGGCCCAGAAGGTCACTTGCACTGTCCTTTATCCACAAAGCCAAGAAACCCTGAGGGAAAGAGGGGGTCCTTCCTGACAATAGCTCAACAACACTCAATGTTGTGGTAGTACCCCACTGGGGCTATTAACAGAGACTCCTCACATATAAATCAGTCAAGTCTGCAAGGTGTTAATAAGTTCAAAACCAACCATTGATCAAAGCTGCCTGGCTAGCAGTGTTGTATTTTAAAGAAGGGCTTTTCCAGCAAGACTCAAAATATAAGCAGAAAAAATACTGAAAAGTAATTGCTGTTCTTGAGAGCTTGAGATTTGTAAAATCTGTCTAAGTGAAAGAAAAGTCTTACGTGGGGAGCTCATACATCAAAAAAGAAAAACAACAACTTTGAGCATACAGAAGCGTTTTAGTCTTTATTGGAACCATCAGTATCACTGTGTAATGTACAGCAGAAGAAACAGGGCTTTCTAAGGGGTATTGCAGGACTTGCACAGGGCCATACGCTTCAGTTGTGGTTTGAGTCACATACTTGAGGCAGATAAACACAAACCCACAGAGCTGGGACAAGACACGAACACATTCCTGCTTCCAAGCTGGAAAAACAAAAATAAATACACATGAACTCTCTCTCTTTTTTTTTTTAGCATTCTAAGGACACCTAGGAGTGTCTGTTTGTATGTGTGTGTTATAGAGAAGGAAGGCTGAGTGATGGGAACACCTGATATTCAGAACAGGTGGGAAGCACTGGGAATCTATTTAATCCGGGAAGATATATTTTTAGAATTAGGCATGTGTCTTCTTTTCATTTATGTGCTTGTATAGCTATCAGGGAGTGTCCTGACATGCCTGTGTATATAATGAATGTATACCAGCAGTTCTACACAATGGGTTACTGATATTCTTTATGATCTGAATAACCACCTCTGTACAGACATCACTGAAAACAGTAGCTGCTTCACAACTTAGGTAAACTTGTCTGTTAAGCTTTCAATAAATATTCCTAAACATAAAAGACAGATATAAAAGACTGAACAGCTCTGGCAGTCGTATTTCGATTGGAATTTAAATGGACTGTTTGGGAAGCAGACTGTCTGACCAAGGGATCCTGTGCACTGCACGGTTTGTGTTCGCCGTGGTTTACAAAGCATTAGTCACAACATGAGTTTATGAATTGTTTGGTTAACTTACGAGGTGGAGCGTTAAAGAAGATAAGACTATACAATTTTAAAGCAAATTTCAAATGAATGATAAACACACAGAGCTGGTGTCATGAGTGAATGTTTGTACTTACTCATTTTTAATAAGTAGCCTTTCCCCAAATATCAGCTCTCTTTTGAATCACATTAAGTGTGTTGTGGTTGCACAGCTCATAGACTGTAGTTGGCATAATTTCTAGAAAAAAACTCCCTTTAAAATGCTACAGTTGTTGGGATAACTCACTCAGTTAACTGCACCAGTTCCATAGTGCACTGGATTGCAGTTATTCATTTACAGCACACCCTACATGACACCACATCTTAAAAAGTGCTCTGTACAAATCACGCTGTCTGAACACAACGTCTCTGTGACGGCGGGGTGGAGGGAGCAAAGGCGGACGCTGCAGGGAACATACTTAAAAGGGTTTTATTAAGAGTGTTGC
>JAOXYF010000027.1:22125485-22178579 GCA_028565775.1 Sternarchorhynchus goeldii | reverse complement strand
GCTGGTGATTGGGAACGGGGCAGGCCACGGGTGGTGGGCGTGGCCTGCGAGCTGGGCGTGCGCTGGGACGTGACAGTCTCTCAATGGGACAGAAGTGATATATTCGATTACTAATCATTGTCTTATAAAGACTCCCCCTATCATCTATTGGTCTGACTCTTGAGTATGATGTCAGTTGACAAGCAAAGACTCAAATGCTGTGAACAGGCCTGTTCTGTAGTATTTATTTAATTGTTCATTTAATTATCTAACTATTTAAAGAATACAAAACATCAATCAATCAATCAATAACTTTAAGTAGAGTAGTTATCTGAGGCCTTATGAGACCAGCAATACTTAGACCCACTCGTGGTAAGTTATGCCTGGTGCAGAGTAAATAATGTTGTACCGATGCTTTGAAAAGGTGTCTTTGCTTGTGGTTGTCGACATTTCTGAGGACGTGGTTGGCTAGTGAAGAGCTGCTAATGAGGTAAGCAGATGGCTGTGTGTGGGCTCTGAGGAGCAGACCCACTGCAGAAGGACTGCAAACACACAGACCTGAGGATATAATGAAGCTGATTACTTCTCTGCAAGTGCCCTCTTTTCACAGGAAAACAAAAGCAGCTGAGAGAAAGGGAATAACATCTGTCGAGTAGCAGAGCATTGAGGGGCTTCTGGTCGAGGACTAATGAGGGCTTAAAGGGACCAAAAAGTGTCTGGGCTGCAGGAAAGGTGGACGTGTTTATTGACAATGCAACATTTCAACACTTCTACATGTAATACTCGCAGTTCTGCCTAAACAATGTCACCTGGACATTGCTAATGATGGACCAGAGGCTGTAATGCTCTATTTTATTTCAGCTCTTTTAAGACCTGCCGTCATGTTGTCTTTTGTGCAGTTCTAAAAGAGAAAGAGGTTTAGAAACAAAAACAGGGGGGTGGGAACAAAAGACAAGGAGAGGAGAAAAAAGTTGAAGAGATGAGTGTGTAAAAGAGAGGGCATGTTCACCATAATTGTAGGCTGAATTAATGCATCAACAAAGAAGGGAATATATATGAACAGGGACCACTGGTGAAATGGATGACAACCTGCCTATAGGCAAAGAGCAATTGCCTCTCAGTAAGTGACCTTCCGCACCACTGGACACAGGCAATCAGCAAGAGTAATGAGGTTGGAAGACAGATGGCAAATTAGTTCTTTGACATCATATCCTGTTTGTGATAGTTGCTGCTGCTATACTGTGATACAAAGTGATAAGCTAGCAACCTTGTTTATTATGTAGGTCTTTGGTATAGATGTTCTAAGTCTTACGTTAAAGAATCAGAAGAAATTACTAACCCTGGCTTCCTGATCTTTGTTATGGCTCTTCACAGAAGGCCACAGTTTTTCTGAGTAGGAATTCATTTTTTATGAATCATAAATATGTCATGCATTATTGTGAATGCTAATAGTTAATAAATTGTCAATTTATTCATATATTTGTTTACTACTAAAATGTGTAATGCTTTGTAGTGCTTTGCTGTTGACTAGAGAAACCTGCCACAGCCTCTAGACAACAGCAGATGCTTAAAGCAAAACCGGTTTTTTGCATGTGAGACACAAATGCTGCAAACTGACTGCATTATTTATGGTGCGGAGGAGCTAATCTCTTGAACAAGATGGTTCTATGTCATGGCAGTCCTCAGTGATGGACAGCTCTGTAGCTCCTGGAGGGGTCACTGTACAGGTAATGTTTTCATCAACGCATCAGCTAAATATCACAGCCTTGATGAGTGTTGGGAAATGGAGCAACTACATGGAGTAACTAAATGCTTGTCTCATCTGCACTCGAGACCTACTACTGCAGTTTTAATCGCAGTCTCACCATCTCAGACCTCTAGACATGTCTCATGCCACTTCAGCATGTTGGAAATAAATCATTCTCATTAACTATAGTCCATTGGAAGTCGTTAACTGGTCTTCAGGATTCAAGTAATCTAATACGGCCAAGGGTGCTTCCATATATCCAAGAGAGATGAAGGGCGGGCCTCTGCTGTTCTTTCACACCTCCTCTCTAGGTTCCACACGTCAGCTCACCTCCCCCTCGTCAGACACACTGGGAGCCACGCTGCTGCATGTGCAGAGGGTGCAGACGGTGTCGAGACTGGTCTGTTTACACGCAGGGAGAAGACGACGACCTCCTTCACGAGTCTCGGATATGCATGCCTCCTGAACGGCATCGCTCCACGGTCCTTCGGTCATGCAGTGCAGTCCTGGTAAAAGGAGGGCGTGTCGAGATGACGCTGCGGACTGCTAAACCCGTCTGATGGGCTGACAGAGTCTGCCTGTCAGGCTCTAATCTGGCATTGTTAGGCTTTCGCCTCGCCTTTGTAAAAGGATTATGTATGCAATTGGCTAGAGTAATTATGACAAGGTGGGCAAACAGGGTAATTTCAGCAGGTGAAGGAGTTTAGCACTGGAATTTTGTGGATGTGATATTCAGCTGTATGCAAACAGAATGGTGCACTCTCACACCAGTGTGATTCAGAAAAGCAATATTCTTGTTAA
Source organism: Sternarchorhynchus goeldii (assembly GCA_028565775.1). Taxonomy (NCBI): domain Eukaryota; kingdom Metazoa; phylum Chordata; class Actinopteri; order Gymnotiformes; family Apteronotidae; genus Sternarchorhynchus; species Sternarchorhynchus goeldii. The sequence goes on along the minus strand of JAOXYF010000027.1, from coordinate 22,176,052 downwards.
TGTTGATTAATATATGAATGAATTAATAAAGTAATGCTTGCCTGGCCAATAAAAAAAACATACACATGAACTAAAACATAAACTAATTTAATAACAAAAATACATCTATATAGCATGTACCACTAAGAATTATTATTTATAACTATAACAAATATTTAAAAGCATAATAACTACAAAATGGAGCAGAGGGAAGTGAGAGATTCACAGGTGATGTGGCAGAATGGTAAGATTTCATTGTTGGTGTAAAGATGAAGTACTCTCTCTCTCTTTCTCTGTATGTCTCTCTCTCTCTCTCCCGCTCCTTCTCTCTCTCTCTCTTACTCTGACTTACACACACATATCTCATTCACATGTACACACTCTCTCAAATACACACTGATTAAAAAGGCATCATGTCCACCTGTACTCAGTAAACGTGAACAGCCTGTGCCAACTCTACCTTTTCTTCTTTTTTGTCTCAAATCTCACGTCTCTCCTGTTCTGATTCTATCTCTGCACATCAACACGCCTGCCAACACGAAGTGGGAACAGAGGTAGGAGTTAAAGATAGGGAGAGAGAGAGAGAGAGAGAGAGAGAGAGAGAGAGAGACAGAGAGACAGAGAGATCCATACTGAAGATTTCTGGTGTTTCATCCCTGCATGTTCCTGAAGGACAATTAAAAAGATCAATTCCTGCTCCACCACAGAGCGACTCCTCATTAAATTAAAACTAATGCCAACATCATGCTCTACAACACCATTTATTTAGTGTGCCATTGATTTTTACCAGTGCATTTAAGGATTCATTAGGCTTGTTTTCAGCAGATATCTACCTCCACTGAAGCCCTCACCACCTGGCTCCTGGAACAGGCCCTGGCACTCACACAGCTGAAACTTGATGCTGGCAAGCTGCAGTGTGATCATGCTGCATTCACTGTATCTCTCTCCCTCCCTCTCCCTTCTCTCCATTCCTCCCTCTCTCTCCTTCTCTCTCTCTCCCTCCCTCTCCCTCTCTCTCCCTCTTGCTCTCTCTCCACATCTTTTTCACTACCACCCCCTCTCAGCTAACTACACACCTCCCTGAACAGCTTTCACTGGGCTAAATACAAAGGAATGTTGAAACTTGAAACAGACAAAGGTGCAGGTGTCCAAATCCACTTTTCACCATTGTGTTTCCTTCCTGTAATTTATCATTAACTACAATTCTGTTTACACATTTACACAGCTATTATCACTACTACTGAATATATAGAGTTCTCTGGTCCAGTCTAGTCATAGAACTAGGGTTGACCAGCATGCTTGATTGTGTAGTTGTATTCTAGAACTTGTTACACCCTGATATAGGGAAATACGTACGTCAACAGAGCTGTGTTTTCCTAGCTGTCTCTGGTGTATATGAATATTATTTGAATAGTATAGAAGTGCTCATCAGCTTTGCTCAGTTTACATTTCAATGCATAAAAACCATTGCAACTTTTCTAAGAAAAATCAAAACATTTCCTTTGCATACATTTTAAAATTGTCATGGCATCAATTAAGTAATTACTTTCTAAAATGATCTTGTAATTTTTCATATATGAATTTGATATTTTTTTCTGACAGGTAGTGTGATCTGCCTCATCTCACACTGAAGAGAACACAATCAATGTGATTAGTCTACATCAAATAAAGCAAAAATTAATAATATATTAATAGCAGAATAATAATCAGTATGTCCCACAGTGTCATGTGATTAGGTAGCTTTGAAGCTGGCACTTCCTGAGAGCACGGGCGGTCTGGTGAGAAACCTGAATCCTGTCACACAGATCCCTCACATTTACCTCACACGCTGTGTCTCCAGACAGCTAACGAACAGAGACTGCCACAGACATACCTCAGAGGGCTGAACTCCAAATGTCAGTGCTGGAAACGATTCACCGATCTGTCCCGGTCTCACGTGGATTCAAATGCTATGCAAATACAGTTCTGTGGATGTAACGGGGACTTGTATCAAAATGGTGAATCGCTTTCTTGACACAACACAAATGCTAATGAAGACAGAATTAGCTGTGTGAATCTGGCAAAATGCTTCACAGATGCGACATTTCCGAGTCCCAGCTGCAGATACTGTTTATCGCACATTCATTAGGGGATGCAATTTGTTGGCAGAAACAGGACATCAACATGTTAAGCAAATCAGGAAAATGGGAGCACTGGCAGTTCTTCCTGGAGAGAGCTTGGTTTTCATCTGATCGGCAATCGAAAGCTGCTAATGACCGTTTTTATCTTGACACTCCATTTAAAAGAATAAACTCATCTTTAATGTTCACCTGCCGTGGAATTGCCACTTTTGGATTTGGTAAGATCACCAAAGGCTCTGCAATGCTTAAAACTCCCAGGAGATACACTGTTCCTTTGAACCCAAGAAAATTACATCAGCCATTAAATTGTGAAAACATTGACTACTATATTGGGTTTTGGTTGATGGGGCTTAAACACACATTTTGGATGAAAATTCACTGTGTGCAGCTTTCACTGCTTTAATGAATTTTGATTTTCGTCCTTTAACTGTCATGGGTATTCTCTGTGGGTCTACCAGATGCATTGAGTTCTGCATCAATGTTTGATTACTAGGAAATTGCACTTTGAAACTGAATACAGTGGTAGGCCTGGATGGTTGATTGCAAAAGCTACCATCTCTTGCTTGTCAGCTAAAGGCTGTGTTTGAACTTTATATGCCCAGAGAGTCTGTTCTTCAAAATAAGCTCCTGTTTGATATTACAGAATGGAATTTTAAATTATATCAGATTTATTTCATGGATCAACTGATAAGGAACCGATGTATATGTTGAACAAACAAAACTGTTGGCTATTTATAAATCCACTATATATGTAAAAAAATAATATATAAACACATATAAAACAACAGTCTTTCATTAAAGTAAAATAACTTTGCTAAACAAGGAATTGGAAATGTTTTAAAGAGATGGAATAAAGAGGGACTTTAACACAATGACCTTTGTGTACCAGACAGAACATCAAAGAACATTACGGTTTCCCTTATTGTTAAATTGTTGTTTTTAAAGCAACTCCAAGTATGAAAGTGCACACAGGTACCTGGAGGTAAGATGAAGTGGTGCACTTCTAGAAGACCCGTGCCAGGGCACTTTCTGCAAAGCACACTTTAAGCTGTTAAGTGTTTCTATTACTGAAGCTCTGTGACCTACGTGGTTTATCAGTGGCATGCCGACATGTCCTCTTTAACCAGTACTGACCGTGACTGTTCCATTTGTCTCTATTCATTACCTGACTCCTTGAGCAGTGTCCCATTTTACAGATTTCCTCTGGTTTTACCTGGGCGAGAACCATCACTGTCACTCTGCTCAAGGCCAGTTTCAGGTCCCCTTCACCTGCTGTTAAAAGGAAATCATTTGATCAAAAACATTTGTAATAAACAAAAGTAATATCTATTTTGAAGGTTCACTTTCTTTGGAAGCAATTTCTGACTCAAAAATAGGGGGAAATCTTTCTTTCTTTCTTTCTTTCTTTCTTTCTTTCTTTCTTTCTTTCTTTCACTTATAAATATTGTTAGTTTAAAGTAGGAGTTGCTTCTGCGAATATCTGGTTGTAATTCATTCATTAATGAAGAATGTGATTCCTACAGGATTGATGTGTGACCGACCGAGCCACTCTGTTCTGTTTTCCAGCACAGCTGGAACCATAGCTCTGCCGTTAATAAGTCCTGTTTTCACCTGAATGAGTCCTGATGAGATTTTCAGTTGGGAAGGAATAAGTGGATAAGCCTCTTTTGCACCACAACAGTGAGGAAACATGTGGTCACCAAGCCTGTTGCTTGGTAATGGTTTTTAATGAATGTCTGATATCATAGGTTTTGTTCTTTCTTACAGAAATGCTTTTTGTTTGATTGTGAGGAAACATAATATTACAATTACATCCACACACAGAATACATTTCTACACAGGCATTTCCACATGGGCCTTCTACATAGTAGAGGCTCATGTAAGTAAATCTTAATATCTATGCTCAGGGGGTAGTCTAGAAAAACTGATATAAGTGCAACACATTAAATTGGCGAAGGAATCTAATTCCCCATTTCCTTTGCCTGCATTAAAACTGTGATTCCCACCTTCATCCTATGAGGAGAATATGGAGCACGGTATACTGAAATGATTCAAAACTAATTCAAAATCTGCCACTTGACTTGCTGAATGATTTGCAATACTTGATTTGACCACATCTATGACTTCCATTAACTACAATGTCCTGGTTAAATAAACGTTAATCACAGCCAGTCTTCAGTCCTCTTTAATAACAGTTTCATTGGACCCCAACACACAGAGTAGCCAAAAAGCCACGACAATTGATTGAATATTTAACTCATCCCACAGTTCTCGTTTTTCGCTCAGATTTAGCCTGCATCCTATCAGTTTGTCTGCGGTGCGACACACATATGAAATATTGATAGCCAAACCATTGCAGACTGCCAGGGTAGGGGAGAAAGGTTAAGCCTTTTCATCTAGGTAGCACAAAGGTAGCTATATTTTAGTTAAGCCTTTGTTGCATCCTACCAAATCAATATTCGCTGACATTTTTAGTAAGGCCTGAGCTGGCGGGAGGGGAGCCATGCAGAGCTGGTGCAAAAGCTGCCATTTTCAAGCTAGCGGCAGGACCCGCGCTCCTCTGAGCCTCACGCTGAGGTTTAAGGAGAGGGGAGGGATGAGATGCCTTCGGGGAGACCTTTCTATTCTATTTAGAATTGTCAGTTTACCAATCCAAAACCTACTGGAATGGCTACACATGAGCAGAAGGTGAACAATCTCAGATCAAGCCAGTGGGGGCAGTTCTGAAAAGTCTGTGGGGTATTTGGCCTGTCACAAATGTGCAGCAGTCTGGTTGTGTTACTTAGAGTATGCTTACACTTATATAGGATAATACACCCATTTTGAATGTTTCAGTACACATACCTTGTGACGAGCTGTTACATTTTTCCGTTACATGTCGTTACATTTGTGTAAAATGTTACTGGGTGCTGCACTGAAGACTGACAAAAAGTAATAGGTAAATACAATTTTTAAAAATAGAAATAGTATAATTAGTATATTAGTATATTAGTTTAGTGGTTGGAATAATGTGGCCGTGTCTTTAAGTAAACCACGCTCCTTCGCCCTTCACTTATCTCCCACTTCCAGAAAACCTCACAGGGTTTTCAACAACACGCTCTGATTAGTATGTCTGCAATTAAAATGCACTGGATCATGAAAGCTACACTAATGTAGGCCACGGAGACAACAAAAGTCAATTCAGCACTTCTCTGCTTGTCATATCTCCATAATTATAAGGCATGAAAATCAAATTACTCTATTCAGTCAGGAGGATAATAATTACACCAAAACAGAGTAATTGGCTTTCATCCCAGGCTTGATGAAGTGCTGAAGGTTATGTACCGGGGGGCCAGAAGCTTCGGATGCAGGTGCATCGACTGCAGACAGTGATGGTGCTGAGGGTGAAGCCCCTGGGCTACACCTGGGTCTGCAGTTTTTCATCTTGTGTACTGATGAGACAGCGCAAGCAAACCGAAGCTGAAGTGAATGCGACTTGTGGATTGGAATATTGATTGAGTCTTAAGTGAGAAAGTTATCTTTATCATGCAATGTGTGTTCCCTGGGCGAGTGGTGAGGTAGAAGCGGATCTCAGCAGCCTGTGAGCAGCCTCCCTTGGGAGCATCTTGCTTCTGCAGGAGTTATAAAATAATGAGAGGATTTTGAGAGGACTGGATTAATAATTGAAGAGCTCTTCCTGTCAAAGCCCTCATGGGTCACGAGAACTTTATTAACATCTTACGCTTCTGGTGTGGGGAGCCAAGCGCTTCTGGCGAACTGAAAGGCCAGTCTGGCCTGGAGGTAGTCATGTGTGAAGCTCTGCTACAGCACACTCATTGACCTCTTCATGCAGACACCAGGCTCAAAATCCACTCCCAAGACATGACAAGGCTTTAGGCTGCCCTTTACTTCTCAAACACCTACACTTAGATACACACACACACAGACGCACCAACACACACACACACACACATATAGCCACATAGACTCTGATCATATCTCTATGTGGATTTTAACAACTTAATCTGTTGTATGCCATATCCAACAGTCATGTCCTGTAACCACAACTGACTTAGAATTTTCCGAAGGACAAAAGTCTAAATATATTACCTTACACTTTCTATTTATGTGTTCTTCAAGTTTGTTTGTTTTTTTTTTAACACAAATGTCCCAACAAAATAGAATGTATTTTTACTCTTTGTGGCAAGTACACACACTTATTTTCCAGAAAGAAGTGAGTGTTCTTATGTGCATGGCTTTTGAGGGCTCAAATATTTCACTCTCACCAGTGAAATCTAGGAGATAATCAATACGACATGCCAAACAATAGAACAGAATGATTGGAGTTTAATAACCCTGACTCGAGAATCGCTGATGTTCCCGTTGCAGTAAATCGATTGCCCCCCCTCCCATTTGCACAGAGACATTTGGCACTTAAATGCATGGCGTAAGGACAAGCAAAGCTCCATCGATAAATGTTTTAATAAAGTACCTTTCCTTTCACCACAAAGCCTGGCTAAGCTTCCGCAGATGAACGCCAGCAACTCGCTGCGATTCATCCAGAAGAGCTACTGTGATGACTGCCTGAGGGAATGATAGCTGAGGTAGATAGATGGCCTGTCACTTCCTGAGTGGATAATGTAATAGTATCTATACGCTTTGTTCTTCGTTCCTGATACTGATACGAAACGCATCTAATTATAAACTCTTAAAAAAATCAGGTTGATTTAGATTGTTGTCTGCTGCCATTAACCATGGTCTTTAAGTTCACTAGTCAGGACATGTTTTTAGAAGTTGGGGAGATTTTTGCACAAGGAGCTAGTTTGAGGGGGTTAACGGGTAATTAATTAAGCACGTCCTGAAGGCAGCAGATGGCCATATTGCTCACCTTCTACTACTGGGTATAGTGTTCCATGCCCCTGGGATCTGCCACCACAGAAGAATCTCTTCCCAATATCAGACCCATGGTAAAGATCCACTGGCACACACACTTGTGGGTAAGGGGTTATATCCATTTCATTTGCTGGGCGATGTAGTCGAGTGATGTAATACTGGATGACCCCCCCCCCCACCTTTCCAGAAGAGAAAGCAGACCTCCATCCACACAACCACCTGGTACTGTTGCTCAGAACCCAAAGAACCCAAAGATACCAGGAAATCCTAATGCTTGTCCACTTGCTCCTTGTATGTAACGAGTGGGCAGCCACTGTGACATCAAGCAGTTGAAGTTTAGTATGAGGGACTGACGTTCGAGCAGGAAACACATTAGCTGTAGATCCACTACAGCATAACCAGTTCTTATAGGAGTCATGAGGGGTGTACTTACTGCCACAACACAGGGTTATGGGACGGGCTGAGTGCTGGACGGTTTTTGGACTGAAGTTAAAGGCTGGCAGGCTGATCAATAGAGCAGATTATTTGCCGCTGCCAGCTATCACTTTTCGCAAGCTGATTTCAGATCAGAGGGTTTTAGGTAGCTGTGGAGGGAGAGTGGTTGGTCGGAGTGTGTGTGTGTGTGTGTGAGTGAGTGTATGTGTGAGTGTGTGTGTGTGTGTGTGTGTGTGTGTGTGTGGGGCAGAGAGAAAAACAGATCGAGGGAAGGAGGGAGAGATTATTGGGTATTGTTAGATTAACATGTGTTACTCCTCAAAAAGCACAATACATAAAATATATGAAACACACAATACTTAATATAAACACAAAATTATCCTAAAAATTAAATATTTGAAATAAACAATTTTATGACAAATGTTTTGTGCATTAAAATTCATTAAAAGTCCCTATATGCATTTCATTTCATGTTTCTATACTGTATAAGACTACACCAGGTCTGACTACACCACTCTCTTCATAGCATTTGCTTCATAAACCAAACCTAAACTAAACTGCAGCTGGGAAATAACAAATGTATCTATTATAATTTCAAAACGAATTGTGAAACTGTGACATTTATGCTATCGTCATCATCACACCTCACACAGATTCCTGCATGTGAAAGTATGATTTGAATCCACTGCTCTGCTATTGTCTAACAGGTCTGTCTCAGACAGCCAGTGTCTCTGAAGCTGACCCTAATTAAAGCATCAGACGCACCCACTTGACCAGGTGTGGCCCTCTCTGGCATGAGCGTTGTGTGTACACCCCTGCCGGGGGAGGGGTTGTATGCTGATCGCGCTAGGGCAGGATCGCTGAGCTCCTCCCCCTCCCCCATCGCCAGGGGACTCAGCCAGGGGTCACGACCGCACGCACATCACCTCCTCGGTGCTGTGCATTGTGCACCGTGATTGTCTCGCTCGTTCAAAGGGTGGGTTCATAACACTGAGATGTTTCAGTTCAGTACTGCTAAGGGTTACAAAGGCAAATGAATTTTCGCACTGTGAAACTCCGTTAAGAGAGTTATGAAGAACCGTCACGGAGAGGTTTTCTGTGCAGTGAATGTGACAAGACCTGCATGAGTGTGACAAGAATATGTAATGTGGTTTTAAAAACCTTTGACTTATAGGTTAATATAACTTTTTAATATCTGATGTGCACTGAATATAAGACAGAGATCCTTCAACAGCCGTGTAAGCAGTGTCTTCACTCTACACACGTTCACCAATGTTCACATGTTCACCACCGCCCACGTGGTGAAGACCTGTCTGCCCAGGCCCTCATCCCAAAGCCTGTACAGTTGACTGTGTAGTTGCCGATGGCGACACAGGGGCTGGTCCCCACTCTTCCTTCTGTGGGAGATCTCTTCCTTTTCTGGCTCCTGGCCCACCTAAGCTTGTTTGGTTCCCAGACGCTGCCATGTGGTGCTGGCCTTACGGTCCACCGCATGTCTGGCTTGTGCATTGGGAGCCATGTTTTTTATAATGGGGGGTGGGGCTCTGTAACACCACTTCTCTCGCTCCCCCCATTCACATGGTTTTGTGTTTTTGTTTTGATTCTTTGTTGACGTGTTACATTTTACGTTTTTTATTTTACATTTACATTTTAGGCATGTAGTCTTATCCAGAGTGACTCACAAAACTGCTTTGTGTTACGATGATTATGTGTTTACCTTTACCCCACATGTGGCCACGCCCCCATTGTCATCATGTTGCTTGTTTCACCTGCAACATGTTCTCTCCATAATCAATGTTTGTATAAATGTGCCGATGGACGGTTATTGCTTTCTTTATTGTGTACTTGTTATTTTGTGTTTTTCAGTGCTTTCTTTCGTTCTTTCTTTGCTTGCCATAATCACACTTTTATAATATATATTATATATATATTATAAATATATATATATATATGACACATTGCACTATAGTGTACTACAGTAAAATGGAGTCAAATGTATTACACACTGTACTACAGTAAAAGGGAGTCAACATTACAGTAAAGAACAGTTTCCACTGAAACAGGCTGTTTCTGTTTCCATCTCCTAGAACTTCAGAAGAACTTTGTTTGCACAACTGTCTTTGACGAAGGACAGTTGTCCATGACGTCCTGTTTCGGACTTGTGTGTGTCAGTAATCTCTCTCCGCCGCTCTCTCTCTCGCTTCCTGAAATGAGAATCAAATATCTATCAAGATGTTCTTTTATTTCTTGCAGTAGGTTGCAGAGAGTTCGATAAAACACGTGGCGGAACATGATGAAGACCTGAAACTCTGAGCACATTGTCATGGTGGAATGTGACGTTCTTTGTGTTTCTGACTGAGTGTTCGTTGAGTGTGCTCTGAGCACACAGATCCGATGACTGAACAAACTGCTGCAGTGCACCTTAAAAGTCGCTTACAGTAGAGCCATATAAGGTAGCACTTTTTCTTTGGCAGCACTGAGCGTTGGATTTTCCCTTTGGCCCCCACACACCTAGCTTTAGGGCTGAGAACACAGCAGACTCTCACTGTATCCTTGCTTTCCCATAGATTGCTTACACATTCTGTAACATTGTGTGAATAGAAAGGTGTATATAATCCCACTGATGAGGAAAGGAGTACCTGAGGATACTGAGAGTTGAGTTCTTTCAGTCAATGTAAGTCTTACATACTGTACCAGTCAAAGGTTTGGACACACCTGACTGAATGTACATTTGTGTGGGGTTTTTTTTTTTTTTACATTTTAGGCATTTAGAAGATGCTCTTATTCAGAGTGACTTACAAAAGTGCTTTGTTATTTGTTCACAGAATGTTTTAATAGTAACAAAGGCATTTTAATTTAACGGATTATGCTTATATGTGTTCCAGAGACATGTAAATTGGGAAAGGTGTTAGCTTATGTATAAATAGATTTCCAAAACACACACACACACACACACTCATTCATGAATTCATAAAAATTATGTTTTTAAATGCACCCTCTGCCGAAAGTTTTCTTTCAGAACTTACAATTGCACTGCATATGTGAGAAGTTCTTCAAGACTGATAGAAGAACACTATAGTCGGCTGCTTCATGAAGCAGCTTAAGAGAACTTCAACACTGTGCAAAGCAAAGTCATCAAAGTAAAGGGTGGGTAAACAAGATAAACAAATGTTGACTATCACGGGATAATCACATATGTGTTCAATATGTTCCCTTTTTAATTTATAGTATAATAGGTGAATAGCTGAAATAGTATAATAGGAGAATAGGTGGGTGCAAACTTTTGACTGTACATGTAATATTTTGCGAAGACTTTAATAAAGGGTAAACATGGATGTTTTTCTTTTTTGTTCAAATATTACAATGATTAAAAAAAACATATTTCTTTAATTTTCCATGTTTTATGTTGTGCCAGTATATCTGTCTTCATTCCCAGAGCATTTTTAAACATACATTTGTAACAATAAGCATTGTAACATTTGTAACAGTAAGGATAATGTTTGTCAAAAAAGGCAAAAATAAACTTTAAAATCATTCCAGTTCTTCCAGCAGTTTAGTATGTTGTATCTAGTTTACAATCATTAATTTATTATTGACATTCTGTGAATTTTTGTCCATTTTGTTGTTTTCACATTATTTTTGCAATTTCTCCTTTTTAACACATCCTCTGCAAAAATAATTTCTTGACTCAAACCATCACTTTTTCATCTGCAAAGGTAGAACCTGTTTCCATAGTAACTGTGCTGACCCTTAAGGGTGACCTTTCAGCAATCTTCTGCCTGGAAACAAACAAACAAACACACACACACAAGCACACACACACGCACACACACACACACACACACACACACACACACACACTCGACATAGAATTGAGAAATAACAACTCAGCTGATAACAGCTATTTTACCTTCTTTCACCTCCCCCTGATTAAGGTTCCATCTTGCTGTGTGTGAACTCTTAATTATCGTGTGCTTGACACTGTCCTGCAGTGAATTATGGCCCAATCAGGCCGCCATCTGCAAATCTTCTGCCTGTGATATCGTAAACACATTATGGTTTCACCATCATAGGTCAATAAAATGACCCTTATTGATTATGAATCAATACATTAAGGAGGTAGAACAGGTTACTATATGCATATATAGTGACAGCTAGTCAGGGTGCCCTTTTACATTCTTGATAAAGACATCAATACTGTCACATAAATTTGTGCCAAATTCATGAGAAGCCACAGATTTTTCAAGAAGCTGTAATTTCTTTACATAATTTTGTACTGTGGGGCTAAATACATGCAACTTGATCTTTATGGTAATATTATATACACTATATACATATTATATATACTATATGCAATATGACTGCTGGTGACCAGTGAAGGAAATTGCTTGATTTGTGTATTTTTTATACCAAACCCAAGTCAGTCCACAAAAAGCCGCAAATAATTGGTTTAAAAGTGAATTTGGAGGGTTATTTTCATCATAAGTGAGCTGATCCCAGAACCTCTGCTGATATCTGAATCTAAATTCTACTATCATTCTATTGACTATGACACATTATACTATTACTAATACATTTCTAATATAAGATTTCTTTTTAATGTTAAATAAGAAAACTAGTTTGTTATTTTATTACTTTTATCATTTTATTTTTTTTATTTTTGCTATTCAGATAAAAAAAAACGCAGACTGACAATTTCCAAAAAAAAAAAAGTCTCTGAGAGAACAGCAGCTCTCGTTATTTATAAAAAAAAATCTGTTTTCTTAAGAGAACAGCTCTGTTTTCTCTTAAACATCAATCTCTGCTTGTCTTATGAGAGCCTATAAGGCAAATAGCTCTTCTGGACTAGCACACAGAAAGTGCCCACTCTAAATGGCTGGCTGAGGCCAGGCTAGACGTCCTGTGGTTTTGTGAATGAACACCTGAGAGTAATGAACACCTAAGAGTAATGTACCCTGAGAGTAATGTACCCTGAGAGTAATGTACCCTGAGTTGCAGCCAGTCAGTGAGAGAGTGAGAGAGTCTGGAACTTGGCAGAGAGAGATGAATCACTCTCCGATCCCCCATCTCTGTGCTTTTATTGTCTGTGTGGGATACTCTGTGGACAAAGGGAAATGACAAGGACGAGGTCTGGCTTTACCAGGCAAGAAAAGCAGCTTTACCCACTCTCCCTGCAGTCACAATGTCACAATGATGTAAAAAGGAGATGAGCTTTCTGGTATGAAAATATTTCAGGTGCCTGTCAGACACTGAAAAAATAGAAACAAATACATATACTGCAATAAAAAATGCATCCGTCTCTCTTGCCTGCATCCCAGATATTAGATGCTAGGTTGTTTTTTAATTAGCACTCTAATAAAACCGCTCAGCTTTCTGTTAGATGCTAAGCAATAGTAATGAACTAAGAGAATTCTGGGATCCACTTATAGGATGAAGTAGGCAAGGTTTGGTAAGGATCTAAGAGCTCTCTCGCAAGCTTAATGCTGCAGTCTATACATCTAACAAAACACCTCGGGTAGTTGGTTTTTGTCTAAAAATATCGCCACTCTCAGATCAAGATCAGGTTTGAGCCCATTAAAAGCACACACTGCATGCTGTCCCATCTGGCATGTACCGCATATGTGTGGAGAAGAACATTACATTGATGTGTGTGAATTGTATGAATGTGGCCAAATGGTGTCTCTGTCAGCAACGCCTGTTGGCTGCATGAGGAGTTCTTTCATTATTGTGCTACATGGTGACTAACCTCACATAATGAGTTCCTTGTTGGGGCCATTGGTTGCCATTATAAGCTGTCAAAAGTTCCACTTACACCAGCCCACAGAGATGTTTACAACATGTGTGAAGAAATGGGAATTCTTGAGAACATGTATATGTCCCCATGTTTTTGTCACAGGACTGCATTTTATATTGCTGATGCATAAGACATTTTATGGGTGGCTTTGCCAAAATTTTAGATTTTAAGTTTATGAGTGTTTTTCTTTGCTTCTGTTTAAGATATGATCTAAAGCAATATTTGAGTAGGGTTGCATTCTTGAGTGGCCTGTTCTGAATGTTTGCTTCAGTTGGGACGTAGCACTGCAGTAAATTATGCTTGCCCTTCTGTTAAGGGAGAAAAAAATGAACTAAAATTAAACATGGGTGCACTTCACCCAGTTATTTGTTTGAGCACTAGATAAAGTAGAACCACTTACATTTAGAAGAGCTCTCAGAACCTAGTTTGAGTTACCATGCAAATGTCTGCACCGTCAAGTTCTGATGAGAGTTACAGCTGCATTACCCCAAACCCAAGAGACAGGCAACCCCACCTCAGAGTCTCCACCTCCACCCTCTGGACCCAGTCCCTACCCCACAGACACCATCCTCAAAGTAAAGTCTCTGCACAGCAGAATCCTGAGTGTTAAATAAACACCTACGGTGGGTTAATACCTAAAGTACTAATTTAAGTCCAACTGTACACAAATTAATACATTTTCCGTGTGCGTCATTGCAACACAATGAAGAGATTATCGAAAAGCTTGCAATGAAATTGGCAAACATTTATGCCATGCTGTGACTGCTTGCTAATCTGACTTATTTTAGGTTTGTGATGGGGACCTTGGGTGATTAATCGTGAATGGTGATGATCCTTACTGTGTATGCAATGCCATTCTGTTGAATGTTTTTCATTAGTCCCATGGGTGTTCTCTCTCAGGGTCATGCTGAATTAGACAGGCATGGCTGGTATAAGGGAGGGTTTTGTTAGAATGAACTACTGAATATGAATGGCATTTGACAGGGTAAAGCTGCAGTATTGTAGTTACAACCTTTTTTTTAAATTCAGAAAACTTCAAATTGAAAAATTATGTTTAATTAACATATAATAAAAGAGACATATTTTCATCTCTTTATGAAAAGTACCAGATGATCTAAGCGAATTCAGACCAAGGAGGATTTGATTTGTATGTGAAATAGTAAAAGTGCCTTGAATTTAATCGCAGTGAACGGTCTCAGTTCTTGTTTAAAGTCAGCATACCCCCCGACCCCCCCCAAACACACTACTGCCAACTAAATCGGCCAAAACAATCCAACAGCCCATAGGGCCCCTGTGGACAATCCTACAAGGTCACTGGCTGCTCTGGGGAGGGGGGCGGGGGTCTGGTGGTGTGCCTGCAGCGTAACGAAGGGTGCTTTAAAAAGCTCAAACACAGTATTCCCATGGCGGGACCATGTCTAACAGTACGGCAGCCCACTCTGCAGAGAAAAGCAATCACCAGTCTTTTGATATCCCCGTCACCGTTGAAGATCTCCACAAACATGCTCGTTTCAAAAGGAATTGGATTTCCAGATCTGTGATTTCAACCCAGCAATCTTTTCCAGATTTCAACCAGCAAAGAGAATGTCTTTAGATGATCTAGAACATTTGAACACAGACAATTGCATTGTCTCGATAATTTATGTAAAATTGCCTTGTGATAGTAAAAAGAATTCAAAAGAAAGTATAACAAATCTACTAAAAGTGGTAGCGTAATCCATGCTTTCTGAAATTAAAGTTGTAATAAACCATAATTTCATTGTTTTTTTTGTTTTTTTTTACTGTGGCACGATTATGCTTAAGGGTGAGTGAGAAGACATAATCAGAGAGTATCCAACATCAGGTGTTCATGTTAGCATAAAATAGGTTAGTACCCTTAAAATAAAGCCTGGTTTTAGACGTGTAAAGTTTGGTTAGGCATTTTTACATTCCCACCCTACATATTCTCAACAATCTTCTCCTGCTGCTGGTAACTAGACTTGGTGATAGAGGATTTTTGATTTGGTTATTCAGTGTTAAGCCTCTTAAAAGGCTTCTGACTTGGAAATTACGCTGCATGAGGTGTTTATGAATATGTATGAGGGGGTATCCGTGATGAGCCAGTGGCAGGCAGCCTTTCTTAATGTGATGTGTAATACTATTCTAGTCCCCAGTGGTTCATGATTTAACCCATACAAAGGTTGTGAATCATTCACACTGGACCTAGCTGAGCGTGTTCAAATACTGTTCAGTATGAACATAGCCTGATGTCTCAGCGCAGGCAGTGGAACCGATCTGGATCCAAACGTGTTAAATCTATATATGAAAACAAGGAAAACAAAACCCACTACAACTGTCAGTTTCAAGAAGATTTATACTCAAAACTGAAGAACCCACACACCAAATATGTAGTTGAAAAATCTTGCCAAAATTAAAAAAATATTGATAAAAGAAGAAAAATATGAATCAAAAGCAGTAAAACTGTATAACATCATAACATCATTTTGACAAGTTCACATATGGGTCATTGATCATTACAGAAACAGCTTGATATGAGAAAAAATAACTGACTTCGCAAATGTAATCTGTAAACTTTACACTAAAATCACACAATCTTCACAAATACTTTTCCAAAAATAAAGTTTAAACAATACACATGCAAAAAAGGGTATTTTGAGTATACTTGTTTCTGGTTACTGCTTCACATAATCAGAAAAGTTTGAAATGATTAATTTTATTAGAACGATTAAATGTAATCTCTCTAGCACAAATATGTATTTGACAGAACTTTTTAATTTGATGAGTGCAGTGAAGACTAGCCTATTCACTTTATCAACTGTACACTCTACTTAACTCTTCGAATTTCTTATATATTGCAGAACATAAAACATCTGCTGCACTTACTCTGTGAAAAATGAGTAGCTCATTCAAGCACAAAATGACCATCAATCAAGCCTTAAATAATCGAAGTAGCTGTTCAGTCATGATTTAATGCTCCAATTTATATTCAGTAGACATGGAAGGATAGAGATGGACAATAGGTAAATGGTGCTTTAGTATATCAAAAGGTATAAACAAACCTGAAGTTCTCTAGTTTGCAGACAAAAAAAGCAAATCCAGAGTAATACAGGCTATCTCTCAATTGACCTCGCCCTGACAAAGCTGTACTCTTTCTCCCTTGTTCTCTGGAAGGATCATAGTAAAAGAGAGTGGAACGTGATTGATTGATGCCCCTAGGCAGACCTACCTAACCAGCTGAAGAATTAAGCTGCTCCACACTGAGTAATCTTGAGTGTAGAGTTGCAGAGGATTTTGCAGTTAAATCAGTCATTAGCTATGTGGCTGTCTGAGGATGACGTACTGGGCTAGCTAAACTCTAACATATTGTTGCTTTGCACCATAAGGACAAGTCTTTGACAAAGTCAAAATGTCAAAAGTCTGTAACATTGGTTAAAGCACATTGTTTACTTAATGCAGTTAAAACAGATTTTTAAGACAAAGACAAATTTTTAAGATAAGACAAAGATTTTTAAGGTGCTGTTTTTCTTTGCATGTGGTCTTCTTGCATTTTTGATAGCATCTTTGCAGTGTTAAGTCTCTTAGTGTATTAATTAAATATCTTCAGAGAGATAGAACAGGTCAATTATCTTCGCACTTTGATGCGTTTTAGAAGACTGGTCCTTGCTCATATGAGAAATAACACAATTTGAATTGTAATAAAGAAAACCAACTAGGGAAATTCACTATGTGTAAATTTAGTAGAGGACATTTTGGGATTTAAACCATGCTTTGGGTTCCCTCTCAAATCCATGCCTTATCAAATGAAAACAGCCTTCGAGCCTTCCTATGTCAGTGAACTGACCTTGGATCAGTGGTGCTGAATGGGAATGGTAATTATAGTTACTTACAGTTGTTTGCTTACTTTCTGGTGGAGTGGAAAGCAAAAGCATATTTGCTCAGTCTGACAAAATGCACAAAAGTCAAGATTAAAATAAAATATACAAATGCCAGTGTTGCTGGGGAGGGGAGAGATGATTGCAACCTGAAATTATACACTGGAAACCCTAATTAAGCTTAACTGTGGCCTGTGTTACAATGGGAGTGATCAAATTGGCACAGTAGCAGCTAGACAAATTACATAGTTTCCTATTTAAGCTCAAGCAAATGGTAGTTTTTTTGTTTACAAAATTTGAGACCGTATTTCCAGCAACAAACAACGCCTATATTCATCTGCCTGGCGTGAGTTTGCAACCAGAATTGTTATGGTTGTGGGACATGAATATACGCACCTGGCCCAGGCCTCAATCCAAGTGGGCAATTCAGATTTGTAGTGCTCTCCAAAAGCCCCATTATAAATACTGACACAATTACACATGATAATTGAATGCTCAAAGTAAAGTTGTTTTCCTTTGCACTGGATGATGGGCAATTTGTTTTTAATGTGTTCATCAAGGCAAAAAACATCTAAACATTTGAGCTGGTGAAAGTGAAACTACTTCTTGGGGTTTTTGGTATCCTGTTTGTGCTAAATAATACTCAAAATCTTTAGTATATCTATAATATATAATGACTGGGCACTTTTATGAAGTCGGGGGTGTATAAAACTTGATATGCTTTTATACAATTTATTTCTTAAATTCTTAAGGTCTGTTTGCTTTGAGATAGATTAGGATCTAAGGTCTGACAAAACTAGCGTGAAATTACCAAATTGTCCTTAGTGTATCTGCAAGAATGTCCTGAAGGAATACCACTTTGTATGCTGATTGAATTCGGTGACCTTCTCTTCCAAGTTTGATCTTAGCCAAGCATGTTAGATAAGTCTCCAGTAGCTGCTCTGTAGAGATACTGTCATGGATTTTGACACTGTGCAGGTAGTGAATAACTATTTTGTAAGGGATGTGGTATAGTCACCTTAAACTTTAAAAGGACAACAGTTCCAACAATAAAAATGAAACATCACACCTCACCTTTGAAGAGTGTGTTTGTGTCTGTATTTGTTATGTGCATTTATTGTGGTTGTCACTATACACAATGTCTGGACAATGGTAACAAAAAACAACAGTGTTTTTTTCACTCTAGTTAGAATATTAGACTGAATTATTAACAGAAATACTTTTTAACAGAAATACCTTTTTTAATTCTTGCAATTTATCATCTAACTTCTAAACCTCTAAACCTAAAGAACATGTAGAATTAAATTGTTCTAACAAGCATTTCTCATTTATATGAGCTCTTTTCCTGTTAATGGGTGAGACCTTAAGTCTTTTAAAAGACTGATTTGGATAATTATTCATGAAAAGAAAAAAAGTTCAATTAAGGATGAATCAGTCTGATCTTCAGTCAGAATGGTGTTACTGGGAAAGGAGCAAAGAGCCAATTATAGTTTTTACACTGGCCATAGGCACCTAGGCACATTCATAGATAAAGGGGGACAAGATATTCCAGATGCACTTGTTAGTTTCACATTAGCTAATTGCATTTTGGTACTACCAAATTGCCTAATTTATCTTGATTGGGCAGGCAGTGAGATAAGGTTGCTATATAATCATTTCTTGGACCTGCTGAACTTTTAAATACGTGCTGTGTGACAAAGCCTTGCAGGAAACAGGAAGAAATCTTGCAAAATAAGAAATTTAATTGCAAAGCAAATCTATGCAAGGCCGTATATTTTAAAGCGGCTGATTTCCCTGCTAAATGAAAAGGAGCACTTTAGAATAATTGCATTCACATTGCATAAGCACTTCAGGTTGAATGAATGAGAAAAGCTCCTCCCTTCAACCAGACTCGAATGAAAAACAGTCCAAAGCTTTTGTCTTATTTTGAAATCGCTTGCCATTTAATAGCTGTCTCGCACACCCCAAATTACCAACGTACACAACGTCTTACTCTTCTCGTTCAGCCGTTTGATATTCATTAGCAGTAGTGAGTCTCTGTGCGGCAAGATTTAGTGTTTCTGTTCCAACCCATACAAACACAATTCCTGTGGGTATTTAGACGTGGGCTATAGAATGCACGCAGACACAATAACACAGCTCTCTGTGTGTGAGCAGAATGAGAACTGGAAATGTAATAACCTGTCCAATCGCATAGGACTGTGTAAGCTCAGCTAGCCATCTCCTGGAGAGCAGTGTGAGCCCTGTGTGTTTTAGTACGAGGAGAGCTGGCCTTCGGAAATATAGAGTATCTACACATATTTATTTACAATGAAGGGTGATAAAAAGAGAAAAAAGAGACGTCTGTTTTGTAGCAGTTTTTGTTTATCAGTAAAGTAAAAATGCATCTGACAGTCTACTGCTATTTTGCTCTACATAACACAATCAAGTCAGTCATGCATTTGAAAGTTAATAAAGGGGTAAAACATTATTCTAAACTAATCAAGTGTAAGGTCCAGGAAAGGACATGAGTTTGCCATGAATAACAAAAGTTAAAAAAAAGTGGTATCAGTTAGCCTATCCAATACACTCCAGTTGTCTAGGCTTAATGAGTAACTTTGGATAGACATGCATAATTAACGGTGCACATTAGAATGGTTCCCATACTAGACTGTGTAAGGATTATCTGAAATCAGTTAAATGACAACCACTCTTAGTTGTAAGTTCAATTGTATCATCTTCACAAACGACTCAACACTCATTATTATTTTGCTGAGTTCTGCAGCTTTTTGAACGACATTGGTAAAAGCTCTTTGGTCTAGAGGCATTACTGATGTTCAATAAAGAATGAGTTTCAGTCAGGGGCTTTATTTTCCATCACATTAAGTGCTTCATTACTAAATGACTGTCACACTGCCACATCCACAGTAATCGTTTGTCCTGAGCACTAACACCTGTTGCTCATTTCACTGATTAATCAGACCAGGTATTTATCCCACTACAGTTCATTCAAGCCTTTGTGAAGTCTTCAGTTTATTCTGTGCTGCTTGCCAGGTTCGCTGATGGTCTCTAGCGAGTTTTCTAAACGTAACGTTATGCTTCTGCATTCAACCTACGTTGTCTGAGTCATTTTATCTAAATAAATCGCAATGCAGAAGTACGTTTATTCCTTTGATCTTAACCAGGTCAATCCTGGTTAAAAGCTCATTAAAATATATAAGGCTTTGAAAGTTCTGTTTCAAACAGTACGTTAGCCACTTATTCATCTCTAGGCACCTCTGCTAGCCTGTAACGCCTAAACGAATTCTTAACAGATCAACTATTTAACTGCAGTATTTAGAACTTTGGTTTCCTGATACCCTGGTTACAGGCCACGCTTTGTTGTTTTTTTTGGGGGGGTCCTTTCACGGTTATGTTTCTAGGTTGGTGTACAGGTGTGACACATGCTTTTGCAAGCTTCAGCTCTGAGCCAGCATTGAGGCTCACACTATTCTTTCAACAGTCATTCAAGGGGTGGAAGAGTGATTGCTTCTGGATAGATACAAGACTGAACAAACATGGTGGACATCGTTCACTTGAACCAAAACATGCCTGTCAAATTCCAAACAAATTCCCTAAGTTGTCAGTATGGAACACTTGTTTGTTTTATTGATTTATTTCATTTAGACCTGGAAATAACCAGGTATAAAATATCACAGATAAAACAGAAACTAACAATGTGAACAATTGTAAAGTAATTTCATTGTTGTACTCGTGAAAAAGTTTCTGTTTATAAAGATAATTCAGTTAAATATACTTAAAATCAACACAATGTCACAAACATAAAGTAACTTTTGCCATTATGTGTTTATTTTGAGGTTGGGAGGAAAGCCTATATTATTACAACATTTCAGATTTGCCGACCGGTTGCCGTAATTGTTTATTGAGACATTAATTCAGTAGCAATAAATAACCCTCTTTAATGAACAGAAACTGCTTAATTAGTGCCTACCTTACTTTCAGCAGGGAAAAAAGATTGTCATGTCTTGACTGTCTGTTTCCACATCAGCTGCAATAGCAAATCTGTGTCTCCTCATGACCCTAACAAAGAGAACATTTGTTTCGTCAGCAGGCAACACAAACAGAGCTGTCACCTGTTGACACACAAACACCTAGGTGTGACCCTGTTTTTCTTTCTTAGTCATGATGGAAATGACCATGGTTTATCTCAGGAGATGGCTGGAGAGCTCAAAGTTTTACCCAAAAACCTCACTTGACATACAGGAAACATTCCAGTTTTTTTCTGTCCAGAATATCCATGCCAAAACTTTTTAAAAATAGTTTTTAGTATTACTCCGTATTAATTTAATGTGTAAGCGTGAAAATTCCTGCTTCACTTCGACTTGAGCTATTTGACACCTAATAAACTTTAATACAGAGCTAGCACACTACTGGTTATTCTAGAGAGTAGCACAATTTTACACTGTAATGCTCTCTCACGATCCTGCGTACTGAAAAACACGTAACAAGTGCGCACACACACACACACACACACACACATACACCTGCACACACAGCCTCCACTCGTCACCTAAGTTGCTGACAAGCCCACACCCTCTGGGACATTTGCTGAGTGTGGATGTCCATTTCAGTGTTAAGTGTTTCTGTCCTGCCACTGAAAGTGAGCCTTGTACCCTTGAGGAGCTCTCCATGCTGCCCTGTTCATAAATAAATGACTTCAGGATGCTTCACGTCGGACTGCTGCTCTCAGAGTGCTGTTTTGAACTACAGTGCTCAAAACACCTCAACTTCAGAGAACTACAAAATCCATGGATCATGTTCTAGCTCACATGCAACTCAATGATTATTTTTTAATAGATTTGTCTGACTAGTTCTTTAAAAGCTTGTTTTCCAGTAATTATAGTGTTTATAGTGTGCAAAAGTGGTTACAGACATCTTGATAATTATAGTAAAATCTGAACATTAAATAAAAAGGGTGAGATGATAGATTAGTGTAAGAGATGAGTGTGATTATGAATCAAGTCTGAACACCAGATGTGTAATTATAGTACCAGCTCTGGCAGAGACATTCAAATGATTAATGGTATGACGTAAATAGATTAAACCAAAAAATAATACAACTGAAGTGCCATTTTAGTAATCAAGTGTGTGAACATGTCTAAGCTGAAATAAATGCAAATATACACAAACACCCACACACAGACATCTAAAAGTAGGACTGCACATACACCCACACAAGTGATTCATTTTCTAAATCATTTTCTCCACTATATGTTTACATTGAAAAGCACACTATATATATGGAAGACATTCCTTTTCACTGCTTTTACCCAGCACATGATATATAACAACTGATTTTTTTTTGTTGTTACCTGTATAAAGCTACAGTCCCAGTTCCTGACATCTGAAGAGAACATAATCAACATTGTACTTCTGACAACCTCAAAAAATGAGTATTAACCTTGAAATAAGACCATTTATTAGGTGTTGTTTTGGATACAGGTACATTCACTAGAGTGAATATTGCATTTCATTAAGGACATAAAAGAACTTTTGTTTTTATTTATTTATTTAACAATCGGCCAGTACATGTTCTGACTGAACTGAACCATTGTATTTATTCTGATACCGTTTCTGTCTTTTGTCATTCTGAAACTGCTTCTGGTTTTCAGAGGACTACACCTTTTTGGACATTTGAAGAACAGCTTTTGTCTGGATTGTAGCATCAAGACTTGCAAGAACTAAGCAACACCCATTTATCTCCTGCCAGATCTTCTGATATTACCTCCGCACATTGCATTTGTGATGAATAAAGCGGAGTGTGCAGGGAGGCAAGCCCAGATGTGGTTCACACATTCATTCATCAAAGGCAGAGGGAGACGTCCTCTTGAAGTGGCTTGTTTTCACAAACCCAACGCTGTCTCAAACAGTATGTGGAATGCATGTATGAGTTCACAGTGAGATCACAGCGAGTCTTTTTAAAAAATTTTTTGTCCCACCTCAAATAGGTGGAAAACCGAATCCCTCAGTAGAGTTGACGATTGCTGCTGCAGATCTGTGCAGGCGAACGGCTTGGCAAAAGTGTTGGGACTTGCGGTATAGCCCTCACATGTGCTATGTCTCTGCTGCCGGTTTGAATGGCCGGAACAGCATATCCAGATGTGACACAATGGTAAGCTGCTTGGAAGCAGCCAGAGTTTTTAGGGACGCTCCCAAAACCTCTTTGCAGCTGAGACCTCACTCTGTCTTTGACCCATTTTCTGAAGTGTCTGTTTGTCATGTGCTTAATTAAACATCACTTCTAGACACGTCTGCTATACAGAGCCAAAATGATTTAACTGTCAACCTGGCATGCAGAATCCATAAAGTTCTTTGTGTACCTCATGATACTTTTACATATAATCGCCATCCCAAGGACCATAAATACATTGTATGTGACTAGAGAAGTATAAAAACTGTGTTTATATCAGAAACCTTTCAGTGCAGTATTTAAGTTTTGGTGCTAACATTGCTGGCTAGCAACAGTTTGGTTTCTTTGACGACTACCTTCAGGATAGTTCAGATAGACTGAAGAGTGTCTTGAGAGAAACTACTCTTGCTTTTGCTCTGTGGTGCAGTCATTTCACCAGCACACACTGTTTAGTGTGGATGGACATTGATTCTGGGTACATGAGCACAGTTCAGAGAAACATTCTGACAATATTTGTCTCTCTCACTCTCATCTAACTAAATTTGACTAACAAAATCTAACAGAATGTGTTAGTTGTGTATTTCAAAAAAAGCTAATTTCACAAACACCTCCATACAGCTACACTGGAGCACATGCAAATAATTGTATCAGAGTGAAGCATTATAGTGGGAAAAGCTTTTGCAGATGTTCAATCAGTTCTGACTGATGTATTTCATGTGAGACAGCATCTTGTTTTCTATGTGAAGTCCATCTGGCAATAGCTGTGTTGACATTTAGACATCACCATGGTTTGCCAAGTTTCAGATATTGACACTTCAGCTGGCACTGGAAGAACACTTGAAAGACTTGAAGCACTGAAACTTGGATTTGTCTTGATTCAAATTCTTTTAATGTTCTTGTGGGGTGAACAAAATAACCCAACTAAAATAAATAAATAAAAAATACAAAGAAGAATATAAAGAAAATCATATATAGACTGCCAAATGCCCTGTCTGCCTTGATAAATATTCACGAACTAGATTTGATGTGAACTGACAGACCTTATGATAAATGATTGATGTGAACCATAAGGAACTAGAATACTTCAGGGTAAATGAAAACCAAATGGGTTTCAGCACTAGACAAAAGTGTCTAGTTTGTGTTTCTAATACTGATAGAATTCTAATAGAAAGGAGAACAATATGTTGTTCTTTTGTAGAAGCCAAGATTGATCTCCATGTTTGACTGATGCTCTTATGCAGAGATATTCGTGTTGCTGGGCTCCTGGTTCTCCCTCATGCTC
This sequence comes from Sternarchorhynchus goeldii, assembly GCA_028565775.1. Lineage (NCBI taxonomy): Eukaryota > Metazoa > Chordata > Actinopteri > Gymnotiformes > Apteronotidae > Sternarchorhynchus > Sternarchorhynchus goeldii. The sequence continues at coordinate 22,151,529 of JAOXYF010000027.1, read as the reverse complement.
TGTGAGATGAGCGAAAGGAACTAAGGCTGAACTAATCACATGACTTGTTCACTGCATGTCTTCAGAGGCTTTTTAAAGTCTACTGACCACTGGACAGTGCTCAACGTCTGAGAATTTTATGTTGGTGCCGCCTTTTAAAATATTTCAGCATGGATGTCAGGAGACCTCAATATCCATGGGGTTGTAGGAGAGTAATCACTGACTTTGAAATGTTAAGTTATTACTGCAGTAGGGTACACTTTGCATTTGACTGACTCAATGTTACCGTTTTTATTCAGACAAAGTTGATTTCATCTCTGCTGGTTTGTGATGATGCTTTTCTCACTTTTGTGGAATCTAACCGGATGCTGTCAAAGTGCGAAGACCCGCTCTCACATAAAACAGAAACTTGACTGAAACTTGATGCTTAAGGTGACTTTTTATGCTTGTTTTTGTTATGTTACGGATCATTCGAGGGTTGGTCACATGTTGTATCGTGGAGCCTGGTTTCCGTTAGTATCACTGTGGAACTGAGAAGATACAAGTCCCAGCTGACTGCAGGCACCATGTGGGAGGGAAGAGGACAGTAAATCATGACTCAGCATAACTTTGTGGTTATTTGATTGAAAAGCAAATGTCTGGAACTCTGCTGTCCCAACTAGGATGACAAGCAACTGTTTCTCTAGATGATACTGTTAATTAGGAATAATTAAATTCCTGTTCTAAAACAACCTAATTGAACGTATTGGCAGCTATTAGATAAACTGATATTATAGCTTATAAGATTTCCAGGGAAAATGTCTTCAAACCACACTGGAGAAACATTGTTACATGTGAAAACTGCCTTGGGGGAAATGAGTGAGGCATAAAACATGGCTGAATCATATACTGTTGATACTGCATATCGAGTATCGTTAACGTTTTCATTAACACACTGAGAACATCTGAACTCTTTAAATGTTTCATTTCTAGGAGGTTTATTGTTACAGAGACACCCAGAGGTGCTGACGGGGGAAAAAAAACAGGACAGAGTGTTATATACCTGCTTTGTGTCACAGGTGTTATGGGTCACCGGCATCTCAATGAGCGGTACATCCTAAAACACAGGCAAACAAAAGGTAAACAGAGACACACCTGACTACCCCACTCCCATGGGATTCCTAGCAGCCTCGTGCCAAAGGCCCCATGGTGTCAGCTACACATGCTTATGGTCATGGTAAGGAGAGACTGAAGGATAATGTAGAACATAATGCAGCGCCTAATGCTCTGGGAAACATTTAATTTTAAATGACTTAAGGGGTCACGACCCGCCGGGGTTGTAGATCTGTAACGCGGGAGCTTTGCATCATGAGCTCACTCATCTTTACTAATCTTGTTAGACTGATTGAATTGCACTTGGTAGCAGGTGAGAGAGCTCCAAGCAGCCATAGCAAGGCTCTCCAACCAGGTATGTAAAACCCAGGTGCACATATATGCATCTCGGATTCAATAACACTTTAATTCCAAAGCTGTGCACCTGGGTTTTACATACCTGGTTGGAGAGCCTTGCTATGGCTGCTTGGAGCTCTCTCACCTGCTACTGTGTGACTGACCCATTCAGTGTGACTTTTTTCAGGACAAAGCTCTAACTGCAGATAATGTAATGTACTGGCCATTCATTTTAAATATTGACAAGTGATATGTAGATGCTTAATTAAACTGTAAGTGTTAACTAAATATGTTTATGTTCATTTGCCAAAAGTAAATAGAAAGTTCAGGGAAATTTTCTTTTTTAACACATTTAATCTTAAACTACCTCCATCTTTGGTGCTCAAATAAAAAAAAAAAGAGAAGATAGAGAGAACGAGAGAGAATGAGTGTGCACGGAGCGTGGAGGAGGTTGTAAGGCTGTCAGTATTTCAGGCACATGACTGCAGGCTCCCACTGGCTGGATCAGGTGACTGCTGCCCAGGATGTGGTGAGACAGTTCATCCTCAGATTGATTCACTTCCTATTGAATTGCTTGCTAAACCTGAGGTGTAATTTAAACTGCCCTTGCTAGGCGTATGGTATTGTTTCACTTGAGAAGGAGAGGTGATGTTGTCAAGTCAACATTTCTCTCATAGTGGTATAATAACACTTGTTTTGCCTGTGATTTGCTCTACCAAACTCAAGGTATGAGTAAGCATCAAGTGAACTGTAGAAATGCAAACCGAAGAGATAAAAAGACCTAAATAAAAATGATCAAACAAACAAAACAACAACAACAACAACAATAACTTTTGCATGTACAGAAAGCCTCTTCATCTTATCAATTTCAAAATGTTACCGTTCTTTCATATGTTTGTCCCAGTTTGTCCTTACCTATTCTCCAACTACTGCCGCTGTATTAAAAACAGAATTATTCATTTATTAGTGCAAAGGCCAGGGCCTTGACTCTTTTGATTCACATATGTCTTGCTGGTTTTCTGAAATGCTGGCCTGGAGCATTGTGGTGTGACCTGGAGTCTTCCTCAGAGGACACTCAGACACTGTATAATGCACACAGGAGCCTCCATGACCTTTTGCATGCCCCACGACATCTCTGAAGCATGAGGCAACACATTTTACTGAGCACGTCGTTGCCATTATGGAAGCACTGGGAATTTTTAAAGTATCTTTGCCATGGCTAAACAGGAGTCTCTTCAGGATACGACCGTACTCAAACTGTGCGCATGCAAAATACCATTCTCCCCATTTTCCCTCTCAGTGGAGCTTCCTGTTGAGCTAGTTGGCAGCTGTCCAAAACCGTATCATTTCAGTGAATAAGAGGAATAAGCTCATAAAAAGGTAATCTCCTTAAGGCGAGGAGAAACAGGCCAAAGCGTGTGCAGTTCATTTGAATTGTAAGTGTTCCAACCGAGGGTGGGGGAAAGTCAACTGCCGTGTCCTGAGTGACTCCGATCAGCTTTCTTCAATACAGAGAGCCCATGGCTGCGGTTTTCACGCAGGGTGATTCTGGATTACCACTGGGAGGCATGTATGTAGACCGGGTGGGCCTGCATCAAGAACCACCACTCATGAGACAGAAGAGAACCCCAGCACTGCAGACACAAAAGAATAGAACTCCAGCACATATTTGTGTAAACTGGGAAAAGGATTAGACATTTAAGCTTTAGTAACCAAACAGAAGAGAGAAGCTTTGCCATTGCACTGTAAATGTAAAAATAGTACCTGAGTCAAAAGGGATACCAAATTATATGTACATATCATGTAATTGCCTCTGGACATATCAAGTATATACACCATATCTGTCCATAAATATGAAGAAAACAGAAATGGTTTTGTGAAAAATCTATTTTATTTACTGCTTAGGTCTGGACATGCTATATTTCTGAGCAATATTACTTCAGAAGAAGATACAGTTTGAAACCACCAACTGTGGACATGCATGTACATGTTGAGCATGTGTGTTATAGATGGGGTGTGGGTTGGTAGGGGGTGGATGGACTTTCGTTACTTGATAGCTACATTAGCCTGGTGGCTCCAGGACAAAAATAAATAAGACCAGCTGGTTTTTGGGAAAGGTGGAGTTAGGCCCGGTTGGCATCCCGTCCAGAATCCCCTCACACCAGCACCAATCACACTTTACACCCTCTTCTTTGTTCATGATTGCCAATTTATTATTTATGTCCTTCACCTGTTCTCCATTGGTCCACCATCATAACCTTCACAGATGTCCTCCTCTAGTGTTTTGCATCCAGCCAGTAGAGAATGAAGCTTTGGTGCTCCTCCACGTTGTCTGAATGCAACTGACTCACATGTCGTCTAGAATTTGGAATTAACGATGTGAAATTAACGTTTCACCAGTTCTTTACATTACTCCAAAATAAAGTCAATGTCATTTTCCCCCCCAGTGGTTTGAATGCAAAATTTGACTTTTTCATGTTAACATTTAAATTCAGATTTAGGTCTTTCAAAGCTCATTCATCATGTCCAGTGGAAAACTACTGCCACTGATATACTACGACATACACATTTTGTGGATAATTAATGAAAATATTTTATAAAAAAAAGTTGAAACTCTTTTCAGAGTTTTACTGATTGGATGTAGTGGAGTATTATTAGACGTAGTGAAGTATTATTGTATCAGATAAAAGGATTTGCATAGTAGACTTGAGTTTAAACTTGGTTCAGATACTATGTATGTACATACTTTATTCAGGGCACACAGTGCCATGGCCATCTACACTGCCAAAAGCAATTTTTTCAGCATCTCATTTCAAACTACAGGTTTTAATATCAAGTAACATGTCCCATTATGTGTAATCTGTAACAGTAGAAGCACATAGGCCTATTGTATGCCAACATTTTGTCCAAACTAGATTGAATTTAATTTAATGACCATTTAGTATTATTTCTTTATATGCTCTATATAAATGGAATACCGTATTAGTGTATTGCTAGAAAGTAGTGTTTTTATGAGTATTACTTTATACTGACATAATGACTTACATTACGGAGACTGTCCTCTGAATTTTCTGGATATGCCTTTGTGTCATTCCAGCTCCTGGATGAGAGACTCCATTCCAGGTTTGCCTGGTATCCTGAACATCACTGATGGACTTGTTGGCACATCTGTTCAAATCAGCCATGTGAGGTCTTGCTGATTCTATATCATCACTGAACAAGAGCTGCTCATTGATGACAAAGCATCTAAGATGATGCCAGAAAATAGCCCAGTGCCATCAGTAGATGAACAGATGCTACCATATCCTCCAGTGTAGCAGATACAGCTCACCCACTCAAGACCCACAGGAGTAGCTGAAACTTCCACATCTATACTGAAGCGGCTACTTTGACTAAACGCAATAAATCATGGAACTGTTTATTGGCTCTCAAGTCTCATTTCTCCAAAGGTTTTTTTATCCTTCCTCTTCTCAGGAAATTTTTCCTTTCAACCGTCACCTCTGTCTTAGTCATTAGGGACTCATTAGGACTTGTATGGCAAAAAGCATTATATAAATACATTTGATTTGGGATTTGACTATGTTTATCACCCCGGTTCTACTCTCCGTCCGTTTCACGTGGTGTTGTATCTTCTGTGGTGATCGTCATTGGTTTCTCATTTCCATTGGGTAGAGATATGATTGTTCACACGTTACTGATATTTGGGAACAGACAGAGAGCCCTGTTAGTGAAACACTGCCTGTAAATGTTAGCGCATTGCTGTTATGCCCAGTATATTGTATCAGCAGCATGAAGAAGGAATTCAAAAGACATCACAGCTCCAGCAAATTCTTTACTGGCAACATCAGAACAAAACAGATGCAACAGCAGAACAAGGGAGGAGTAAAAGATTAACAAGGACGGTGGAGGAGAGTAACTACAAAGATTGTCCCACACGATGGTCTTTTATCTCTGTCCAGTGACCCGCCACAACAATATTATAACGTGGAAAAAAGTACAAAGGTGATGTCACAAATATCAAGTATTCTGAATGTTCCCCATCTAATCACCTTAGGCTGTAAACATAACTAACGCTTCTTTCTTTCTTTCTGAAATAAAATCAGTATTTTATGCCTATTATTAAATATTGTTTGCTGTTCTCATCTTAAATAGATGCTTTCCCTTCTTTTGTTTTGAGAAGACATGTACATCGAAGACCTGTGAAGAGAGAAAGAACAGAGAGAGCTGAGTTTGAGAGTAAAGAGCACATTTTTCCTGTGGTGCTAAAAGAGTCTGTGAGTATTGATTGCTGTTGGGATTAGATGAGACGATGTTGCTGTGAGCCCCTGGACGTGTGAAATACCGTATGGATTTTCTTCCCTGTGATCTCTCTTCCTCTGTCTGTCCCTGCAGATGGGGTAAAAGGGGTGTTGATGCACGGCTACAGAGCTGTGCTCTGTGGTCTGAATACAGTCTCTTCGGATACGCCTGGAGAAATGGCAGCTGTTTGGGTCAGAAAGGTCATCGCAATGTATTTGTAAATCAGAACTGCAACACTGCCGCTTAAGGTCTTGTTTTCTAGTACTGCAAAGTACAGAACAAAAAAATTAAAAATAAAATAGGATGTTCAGTTGTTTTAAATGTACATGTTAATGACACATCTGTGTTATGGTAGTGATTGTTATCACTTTCTTCTTTCTGTTGTTAATGGTGAATTCCTACAATGTTACATTTTCTACAATGTTACATTTTCTACAGTGTTACATTTTCTGCAATCTGTATCATGAGCAGTCATGTGCACCACTCGCTGGTTAAGTAAACACATGTGAAATCCTAGCCCTTTAAGCTGGGATCACACACTAGCCTCACAATGCAGACTAAATCTCCTGAAACAAATGGTTTAATGAGGGGAAGGATTGTGGTGACTGCAGGAAAATTAATTGCAGCAAAGCTATTGTGATGATTACAGCCTAACGAGTCAATCAGTGGAAAAACCAACATGCCTGAGGGGCTGTTCCAGGGAGGAACTTCAGGCTTTGCTGAAGCAACATGTAGGTCCAAAATGTCAGTGAGGAAGCTGAATTAACTAAGCTTTTAAGAGGGAGACAGGGATGCTGTGGAGATCTGGATAAGGTCAAGGAGAACAATCCCCAATCTTGAGGAGCAGCTGGGTGGTTTTTGAGGAGGCTTCCTGCTGTGTCAGCCTGAAGAGCTCTGGCCCATGACCATGTCGAGGTGTGGAATTTGCTGCGACTTCCTGCTGCTATTTGAACAGAGCTTCAGGCTGTGTTTGGACGGCCACGCTGGTCAGTGGTCCAGGCTTCTTCTCTGGTATGCGTATAGTAGACCCACAACTGCTCTCTCACTGAAATGAAACTTTGTAATAAATTTGTTTTAAAAAGAATATCATATGGAATGTAACTTTTTAAGGATCTCCCCACATCTTTTTAATCGTGTTAACCCTTTGGAATTGATTCCACACATTATTTTCTGTATTATTATAATCATACAAACAAACTTTTGCCCTCAGATTTGTCTTTGACTGGAATAATTCTTTATCTCTAAGTAGTGGGCCTATAGTACATCATTAAATAAGAGCTTTTGACAGTGACAGACTTCCGAGATCTCCAGAGAAACTGGAGACAAAAGTGTTCAGCATCCCCAACATTGGGACCATCCTTGCTCCAAGGTCATGTGCATTTTCACAGTGACTGAAAGCAAATGATGGGGTGGAGTCAATTCTATTTCCCAGTAACTTTAAAATAGCCTTGAGTACCGGAGCGTGTGTTGTCTCTCACATTTGTGCACTGATAAGCTTTTGATTTTAAATTCCTATTGAGAAGCTTTTTCATTTTCTGCAGTCAAGTCTATATGATTATATGTTTCCCTCAGGGATTAATAAAGTGATCTAGCAGTTTATTCAAATTTGTTTTGCTTCTGTCACTGTAAATTTCAGGTTCCATGACACATATTTTGTATTATATATTACACATAGGTCCAGGTTTCAGAACACACATTAAAGATGGTTTTAGCCCAATCAAACTGTTAGAGAGAATTTTGTTGAAGGCCCCTATTATAATAATAATAATACTTTATTTAATCTGTAGCTGAAAACCTGACACAATGTTTCAATGTACTGCTTACAGAGTCAAAGTTTCTGTTAGACTGGACATCTTTGTCTCATTTCCAGACTGGTGAAATCATTGAGGTTTCCCCTCACCTCTTAAAAGCTCACCACATTACGGAATAAATATATTGCACTGGTTTGACATCCGACCTTCAGTGAAAACAAAACAAGCAGAAAAACGATCTTTAATTCACTGTGGGGGCCATTGAACAGAAATTTATTTCCTTTTATTAGCCATAAAAATAAATTGGCTTCCTATCTGTTATTATAGTGTATGGAGGCGCATTAAGACTTTTTTCCTGTACCTTCTCCCCACAGTCCAGTGCAGGTGGAGATGCGTTATAAAACCTCCTACACTTCACTGCATCCCTGACATCACTGGCACTAGCAGAGTTTATAGGTTTAACAACCATGTTGGGTTTATCGTGCTGTCAAGGCAGCAGGCTCTCTGATAGCCTGTTTGTTCGAAGGAAGCCAAAGATGATGTGATAAAAGAAGTCTGAGACACTATTTGAACAGGACAGAGGTATGGGCCACTGGATTCGTGGGGGTCAATTTAGAGAGCAAAGAAGATCACAGTGTGGACTCCCAGAATGCTGTGAGCCTCTCTGTGGACTTTATTTGGGTTAAAATTGCAATGTGTACATAGTTTATTTGTGTGTGTGTGTGTGTGTGTGTGTGTGTATGTGTGTGTGTGTGTGTGTGTGTGCATGGTTGGTCTTGCTGTGTATCTTTCTTGTGCAATTACTGTGTTTGAAGTGCGACTAGCATCTTCACCTGCTCATTGTTAACCTTCTCCCCATTTTCAGCATGAGGGGTTGAGTATTTCTGCTTGTTTTCAGTCTTTGAAAGACTGCACTGTTGTTAATAAAGGAGTTGTTTGCTTGAGTCGAAATATTGTCTTTTGGTGCCAGCATTAAAAGGCAATTGAAAAACTGGAAATGGGTGGGAAAAATCAATGGGGGAAAAATGGGAAAATAAAAGGACTGCAATAGTCTGGTGCAAACAACAGGAAATGAGCTGAAGCAGACCACAAGTTTAGGAACCACCATATTGACATACAAACTATTTCATGCTCTCCTACAGATAAAGCTCTATACCCAAAGAATGTACAGCATATTTTGGCCTTCGTTACTAAATTTCTAGTGCTGCCACCACAGAACAGTTTCATGAACACTGTACACGTACATGTGATTCACAAGACTGGGCAATTTGAGGCAGCAATTAGTTTAATGGCTCTTCCACATCTGTCCGGTTTAGGCATTAAGGCGCAAAAGCTCGTGTGTATTTAGGGGCATGGATGTTTTTATACTGTTCGCTTTAGATTGGTTGCACATGTTCAAACTGCAGACATGATAGATTGTTGTGCCTAATCTTTTACCATAGTTCCCATTCTATGGGGAAAAGGAATAGCTAACAGCCGTAATTGGCTTGTGAGGACCTCTCCATTGCCAGCTGTTTAGACATGGGAAGCATGAAGTCAAGTTATTGCAGTGTTAAAACAAATATGCATATAGAAATATAGAAATGCAGTTTGAATATCTTGCACTGTAATTGTAACTGTATTCTTTGTGGTTAATGTCACCTACAGCAAGGATGGGAATTTTACATTTAACAGATGGAACTTGACAATGAAGTACATTTTACAATTTAAATATCAGTAAAAATAATATATTGTCAAATATTGATATTGTCACCCAAACCCAAAGTATGGGCGCTGGTATGATAAACTCCACACACAGCTACAAACGTGTGTGAATCATATAGCTCCAGTAAGTCCTGTTCTCTTATGCATGCGGTCGGCGCTTGTTACCTCTCACTGGCTGAGTGGGTGGGATCGGGGGCGGGGTCTAGGACTCCTCGTTGTGATCTGTCTTGCTGGCTGAGTGGGTGGGATTGGGATCTCCTGAGACTCCTGGGTTGGGCGGGGGTTGGCAAGGGTTACCTGATCTAAGAGGTTTCAGAAATGTGACATAAACGACATAAATCTTTGACAGCGTAGATTTCTCCTGGATGCAGACGCCATGAATTTCGAAGAGCTATAACAAGGGTGACAAAGGACATTATGTTCACAAACAGCCTGTTGGCTTGTTTTGGGCTGTATTTCACCACAACTACCAGGTTGCAATTCTTCCAGATAGCTTGTGGTCAACCAACATTACAGCAGTTCAGACTTGTTTCTGGTAACATTAAAAAAATAGTGTGTGTGTAATATGGAGTGTTTCAGAACATGGGGGTGTGGGGGGGGGGGGGGTCCAATAACTGAACCATTTTTTTGGATATTTGACATGGCTCAAAGGTCTTGTCTGTGAAGGTGAAAACTAAAGAAACAAATCCATAAGCTTGGAACACATTTTCAACAAAACTCATCCCCACCTGCACTTTTAGTGTCCTGCCATAGTTGTATTTGATATGAAGCCCCTATCATTACCATGCAAGAAAGAGAGAGAGGGAGGTTATGGCTATGAGTAATAACAAGGATTTGGCATTTCTTGCCTTTTAAAATTTGCGAGTTGTGAGTTATGTGTTACTTTGCAGTTATACTCTATAACCTTCTGATCGTATGCATTGTGATACTGAGTGTGTCAGAAGGAACAAATGATATATATATATATATAAACATAATATATAAAAAGTATACATTTAATTATTTATATTGTGGCAAGCCAAACAGGAAATATTGAATGAACATTGATATACAACCTAAAGTGCAAAATTGATCTGGCCTGTATTTGGACCATATCCACTGTTCTGGTCTGGGTCCATTTTACTGTTCTAGATCTGGTCTGGTGGCTTTTGGCAAAACAGGTCAATACTGGCACAGATCCGGTTTCTGGATCTGAATCAGCACTAAACTGGCATCAGACCAGGGATCACTCATTTCTTTACCAATATTGTCCAAATGTGGGTCTGATCCATAATGATTCACATCTGGATTCATTCTAGACTGGCTCTGTATAATCTCTGTTAAGATAGTTGCCAACATTTTTAATTACTTAATTAAAATGTGTGAAAACGTGAAATGTAAATTGTTTTGTATAAGGTACGTACACTATAAAGAACGTTCTGTGACATTGAAATTTAATTTTAGACTTGATCTAACCCATGTCCTATGTTGTTGTTGTTTAGATAAATTTATAGCAAGCAAATTAAAGAACAGCCAGAACAGCCAACCCATTTAAGCCTATTTAGCAGTGTGCTCTGATCTGTGGGCTCAAAAGTATCACCAAGATCCCGTAAAATTAAACGTGAAACACACTTCACTTTCCCTAACAGCATTAATTAGATTAACTAAACTATTATCAGTGCTATGATACTTCTTTAAAAAGACTTAAATTTTAAACTAATATTCACTAATATTCATTTTTACATTGTTTTCTTTCTTATAGATTTTGCTCTTTATATTCTGAGAATTCTTAGAATTTTGCTATTCCAATACCAACCTCGATTGCTAATGATAAAATCATTGCTAAATTACATTTTTAAAGATCTTGGTATTTGTTAGGGTTTGTGTCATTCGGAATTATCAAAGTCACTAAGTCACAAACAACCACCAACAAACTGGGAACATCTAAAATATTGAATATATCAACAGTTCAACAGAAAGATAACAAAATTAATATACAGCTATCCTAGATGCTGAGGGAGGTCCATCTTCTGCCAAGAAATAATTGGAAGAACATAAATTACATCAGTAAGGATGATGTAATTAAGTACTAACACATTGTGTTCAGATGCGTATATAAAAAGAAAATGTTATTTTTGCAGCTTCAGGGGAAAGAGAGAAGGGGGGCTGGTTATGAAAAAAAGAAAGCTTTCATTTACAAATATGAAATGCAGTCAATATTTATTCTTGTCCTGTCCAACATTTATACATGTGCTGTTATGTTTTCTTAAAGTAACTCAGCCGTCTGACCCATCAGGATTAACTGGACTATTCAGTCCAGCTGTTCCCTTTGTCTACTCTGTAAACTGGGTTTGACAGGACAGTTGTAGGCCACTAGCTCCCCTGTTGCACCTCTAGCTGACACTTGAAGATGTCCTTAAATTCTTTCCTTACAACATGCTTTTATCATTACTACCATGGAAAGAAGGAAGGACAAAATACCAGTTCTTTCCACAACATCTTCAGATGTGATGAAGATTCTCTCCATTGCTTCCGCCAGCATTCCCAGTACATTCCAGAATGCCTGTAATTTAATTAACTTCCCTCTCAGAATAGCTTCAGAATTCTGCCGAGTATTATCTGCTTATTCACGAGTCTTTACAGCTTTATCTCACAAAGGCAGCGAAGAATGCTTCGGATGAACGTGGGTGAACATTTTCCCCCAACCCCGTGGAGACTAAGCCCCTGGGTTTGCACTCCAGGCTGGTGATGAGTTATGGAAGGATAAATCCCTGTCTCAGAAGCGTGGAGGCAGAGTCCCGGAGGATCGCGCCCTGAGGCAGCATGTGTGCATTCTTTGCGGGGCTGAAACCCCTATGGCATGTGGTTGTGGAGCCACAACCAGTGCTCCACCCTGGAGAAGCAGATCTGACATGACAGTTTGCCATAGTGCGACTGGGATCTTCATCCTAGTGGGTGATCTTGATGAAACCCATGTGAAGATCTGGTGAATCATATTAAATAAATTTGATGTGGTGAAAAAATTTAATAAATAAAGTTAATTTGGCATGAAAATTCAAAATCATTCAAAAAATTATTCTCCCTATGTAGAAATAAAGCTTAACAATGAAGTAATTTAATAAGTAAAATTAAGCCCTGATTTAGTTTAAGGAAATAGTTTATTGAATACTTATAGAGGTGCATTGAAGAACATGGTATTAAACACACACACACACACACACAGAATAAGAGAAGGAAACAGACAAACACAAATTTCCTGGCAGAACATGGTGAAAATCATATCATGCTATCCCTAACCAAAAGAATTCATCATCACATTTTCCCCAAACAAAATATTTTGGAACAACCTTTAGAACTGGGCATAAAATTGGTCTACTGCAGAGCACAGTTCAGGGCCTTGACCTCCAGAGCTGCCACATGCCCACACACATGCACCATGTTTCGGTGCCAGCCGTCCCTGGTGCCAGTGAAATGCGTCTAGACTGGGTGGTAGCTTACAGGACTTCCCATTCCTCCTGCTTCATATGATAATGTGTCTGAACTGAAACTATTTTTACTCTGGACCTCGTGCTGGATGCTGACTGCTTCTTACACACACATGGAAAAAAACACACATCCAACGAACTACAGCTGGCTTATATATATATATATATATATAACCCCCCCCCCCAATTTGGTATAAAGGAGGACAATGTTTGCAAATGTTTTCTAGAATCAAGTAAATTGACTCTTTAATATGTCCCTGCAGTATGAGTGTGTGTGCGTGTGTCTGTGTGTGTTCAGTAATTCTAGTTTGAGGTCAATATGGAGAGGTAGACACACACAGAGCAAGTGCAACACACAAGAACAGCCACGTACACAATCGATCTTTGACTGCCACTGAGATAATCCGAGTCTTTTGTCATTTAATATGGCCTGATCTATCACTTATCAAAAGCTGCATCCTACAACAGGGATATCAAATCAGAGCCCGAATGCCATTTCTCTTCCCTTAAAAGGCTCATGAAAAAAAGAGAGAAGGCACTATTGTTTGATTCACAAAAGCCATGTTTGCAACCCTATCTGTGAAAAGGTGTGGATGTAGTCTATACATACAAACATGATTTTCTTTTTGATAAGCTCCTGGAAAGGCCCATGGGCTTATAGCACACACCTTGGACATGGGACACCTTCTATCTCATGTTGGGTGGTGCACTATTGTATAGTTTCTGCCCTATAGCTGTATGAGTTTAGTTTACTTAGTTTACTATATGATTCAAGATACCATTAATCTGCGTTAACAGTTTTAATATTACAAATCTGCAAATGTGAATCTGTGGCTTTTATAAATAATGTTTTATTTAGCATTTCAAAGGCGTTGCAAGATTCCAGATTTCTCTGTCAACATGAACGAAAGTTAGCAAGAATGCTCATGGTGAATGCATAATGACAAAACCAATTCAAAGCTTCAGAATCACTCAGGAATGCTATTAAAAATCAGCCCAAAGAAACAAAGCCCTGATATTAACAGACAAGCTGACAGCATGCCCCGAGGTGCCCTCTGGAACACCACCCAAACTCAGCCATGCCCAGCTGATGAAAGTAACCACGTCAAAAGCGTTTTTCAACCATCACGCATGCTAAAATCTGGGCTCCAGTTCCACCAGTATTAGATGCGAGTGTCACCGTGGCGTTTCAGCTACAGGAGAGGGAGACGGTTCTTGTGGAAGGACGGTGGCTAACAGTGGCGAGGTGGAAGTCTGTCTGAGCCTCTGGTGGCCGTGCTCCCGGTCTGCTCCCATCCATCGAGCTATGAATGAGGTAGCAGCCAGGCAGTTCCAGGCTTTAACTGGGCTGCAGTGCTGGGGTTGCCAAAGCTCAGAGACCATCCATCTGAGAAAAAAAAAAAAAAACAGCTCTCGCCACCTCAGCACACTTTAATCAGGCAGAGAGATGCACCTCCATTTTTTCTGTGTCGTGAAATTCAGGCCTGAAAAAAGCAATGTTTCCCTTAGAGTGATTTGTTGCATGGTGGGGAGCCTGGGTCCGACCGAGGTTTTCCAAATGAATGGTTAAAATGGAAATATGCAAGCGAGATCCTTCACACCGCTATATTTGTCCATTTCGACGATCAGGCATGTGTTCAGCTCACGTGTTTTTATGACGTGTCGCTGCCTGCATGGAATGTGGCTGGTAAAACCGACACATGGGATGTCACTTTAACGAGAGGGTTAGGGTTATGGTTAGGGTTAGACTAAGACTAATTTGACTAATTACTTCCACTAAAAGTACACTGTGTTGCTCTTATCTATGCCATAATACGTCCAAACTCTCTTTTGCTATGAAAATGTAGGGTTTTTTTTTTTACAGTGGACGGTGTGTCTGTCTGCTTGTCAGAATATTAATAAACAAAGGAAAAATTATTTCAGATTTCCAGAAAGTGGACTGTCACTGTGTATATCGTATATGGTGTTTCTAGCATTACAGTTTTCCAGTAGAACTGTGATTCCTGGAATCTGTTATAGCCACTCTACCAGGCTGGAGGTCATGACCCTGTGTGCTTCTATCACTAGTGGGCTACCTTGGCTTTTCTTGTTATTTTTAAATAATATGTGTGAAATGCTCTGGGATTATTTATAATTCTGCAAGAATATCTCCCAACATTTGATCAGCCTTTTACAGAGTGTAGGAGGTATATTGGTATATTTGCAACTCTTTTAATTACATGTCTATTTTTAGGAGGTTTTGAATGAACAGACCAAATCATTGTCTTGCTTCAGCACTTCAGTGGGACTTCAGTGGGACTGAAGTGCTACCATGAACATTCTAAAGCCACTGTTTTTCAATTTGATTTAATTTTTATTTACTCATACTTTTTGAAATATTGTTATGATATATCCCAACCTTTTCTACATTTTATATTGCAGAAGGCAAGCTCGACAAGCACTTGAAGGAAAGCAGTGTTGTTTCTCTGTACACTCCATGTCTACTCCCTCACTATACATCACACACAAAACAGTGTTGTCTCTCTGTACACTCCATGTATTACTCCCTCACTATGCATCACACACAAAATGCACTTTTAGCTTTGGTATGTAATTTTTATCTAATATAACAATATGTGCATTTGCCAAGTTGGTTTTTTGCCCTGTCTATTGAATTTTGCATTCAGGAACATTCAGGTGGCCTTGCAACCATGACATAAATGTTTTTTTTAAGAACAGTGGTTTTCCCAGTGGCAATCCTCCATGAATCGCACTCTCTGTGTTTTTCTCATGGGATCTATGGGATCTAGAGTGTAAGCAGTTGGTCTTCCATTGACCTTGTGTGTATTACCATGGGGTAAAAAATCCAATCTTGACAGGTGTATTGCCAGTACCACTCCCCAATCTAACAAACTGGTTTTATTAAATCAGTTCACACCTCAGCTCTTAAAACTGTTGCCATCTTCCCTTAATCCTACGGAGAGCCAGTCTGATAGGATATGCCAAAACCACATATCTATAATGCTATCTCTGGCAACCAGTGAAGTGCAAAGTAATCTGGCACTTGGCCCTTGTGATTGAAATCTTTATTTTCTATTACACCTCTGTAAACAGATGTCAGATAAGAGATGCTGTGAGTTTGAAAATGTTTCTCTCTGTTTTGTTATTTAAATTAGTTTAAAAAAACACATTTATTTAAAAAAATAATAATAAATGAAGAGACTGTCCTCAAAGTTGCTGCTGATAGAAGCTTATCCTGGGCAACCTAGGTCTTGTCAAACACAAGCCAGACGTTTCATGAATCATTTAATTAGAATTCCATTAGGGAATGCGCCTGAAAGCAGAGAGCTCAGTGTCCAGGCTCAGAGTGAGGATGTGCAGAGAGCGCTCCACCGCTCAGCCCACACAAGGCCTACCAGCATAAAAAAAAACATGTGGTGGATTGGCTGTTGTCAAAATGTGCCCATCTGTATCTTGTATGACTCTGGCACTAAGCATATGGCTTTGTGCTACGCAATATTCTCAGAAGTTACAAAGCTCCACAACTTTGGAAATATTTGTGACAATAACATTTACCTGAGACCTTAGCTCTAGACTGAGTAATCGAAGGATCCTTCCATTTATATTCATATTCTAATACCTTGTAATAGATACCAAAAAGACAGGAAACACACTTCAGTACAAGGGAACTGATGCGCACTTGATCTTCCAACACATGCACCGATCATGAAGTTTCATGCTAATGTCCTTGTAGTCCTGAGCGAACAAAACCTGACATGCATTACTGCTGAACGTTTGCCCTTCTCTGTGGTCTCTGCTCACTTGAATGGAGGTCTCTCCTGGATGACAGCCAGGAGAGAGTAGAATCATGCATTGCTATGTGTACTGTCCAGATCCCACAGTCTGCTGCATGGCTTCTCACCGCCGAGAATGACGCCTTGGTTTAAGCAACTTTCCATTTTCCTAGAAGTGAAGCTGAAGAGCATGTAAAATATGGATCACAGCCAAACCCACAACTCCACACCAAGAGAAATCCTTGCATGTAAAATATCTCTAGTTTTGCATTCTCCAGTTTCATTTGGTCTCCAACGGGTTTTCTGAGAGGTGTCTCCACCAGGGTTGTGCAAGTGGGCCAGATTTTAAGTCTAAATTCACAGTGAAATGTCCAATAATGACTCCACTACCATAAGAAAACTCCCCACCAACCCACAGAGGCTTAGAGAGGGTTTTTAATAATGGCAGGGTGAGGGATAGGAATAACCCACATCAAAGCTGTATGGCTTGGAGATTCCAGGGAAATGAAGGACAAGGTCAGGCTGGATCTCTGCTGGGTTTGTGTGTGTATGATGTGGACAATTATCACCGTGGTCTTTGTTGCCTCATCCACTGCCACACAACTCTGTTGGGGGCAGTGGAGCCAGAGGGTGTGCTTGCTACAGTGCCATAAACAGATAATAACTTAATGGTAGACCAATTTGGAAGCAGCTGGAAGCAGGGACGTAGAAGCAGCTGTTTTAACTCACACATGAACGATTACACACACACACACGAATGCATTCACACAAGTACATATGGACAGCATTACAGATACCAGTAACAACAGGACCTCTAATATCTGTGAAGGAGTTTTTATATTTACATGTTGTACAAGATATGGTTATGAAGATACATCATTCATTCACACAGATCTTAATCCTTGGCCATCCAACACCACACAACTGAAAGTCATTATTTAAATCTCAAACCCTCTACGGCCTGTCAATTTACTCACAGTATTCACAGTACTTCCTAGTGGGTTTAATTAAGAATATGCAAAACGAGTGGGATTTGAACTTCTAATATTTTATCAGTGCTACTGTATGTTACTAATACAATTTTTGTTATAGTCATTTCATTGACTTGTGTATTACGATTGCCAATCATAACATTTAAACATTTGTAGACGTTTTATTTAAAGAACTGAACGACAATTTGTTGTTTGTCCGGCATCAGTTTGGGTTGTTTAAAGAATAATTATAAACAAATAAATAACAGTTTTTTTATTTTAAAAAAACTTCAATGCTTGTTAAGGTAAAAGTGATGATAACTGAAACCCAGTTTTAATTTTTTTTTTTCAACGCCGCACTGCAATTTATGTCTGTTATCGTGAGGTTTCAAAAAGACGGCCATCCATCATGACTCGTACTGTACAGTAGTGACCCCTACTGGCGGCTGCAGAAACTGTTTGTGGTCTCTAAGGTCCTCATTAGAAAACCGTTGCTCGCGTTCCCGCGGCCACAAGCTCAGATACTGTAATTTTGTGGCTGAGACTCGCAGGAGTTCTCCTCTCTGCCGGGTGTGATTTAGTGCACTGCTCTTATGAGCACTGCCCCAGACGCCTTTCAAAAGCGTTGTCCTCGCGGTGCGTCTACTCGTGTCAGTGAAAATGACAGCAATTAGAGCTCAGAGTGAAGAAAGCCGTTGTCACCTCTCTATATTAAAAGAAGCAGAGAAAATTGACGTTTTTCCTATATCCAGCACGACTCAGAAATCACGTTTGTGCTGGGAGCAAAATTGGGTGGCGTGGGGGTGTGACAAAACGTTAAACTAGTATATTTTACTGTAACAACTGATTATTTTACATGGTTGTATTTTTTTTACTGTGAATAATAAAGGTAAACATCAAGCACTCAAGGTTTGCTGACATAATATTACTATTTACCGCATAGAAAAACTAAAAGGTGAAATTTGAATTAAGCCTGTTTAGAGAAGGCACGGGTCTGCAGTAGGTCTAAGTCTCCTCTGACGCTTAACGAAGCCTTTACTCTAAAGACCAGTGATTAAGCTCAACACGGAAAGCAAATTATGTGGTTTGTGCAAGTGGACTGCGTTGTCTGAGTGAACCAATTTATTGCAATACTACACCTGGAAAGTTTTCTGAGCGAGAGAGAGAGAGAGGTCTGTGTGCATCAGCCATTTGGGTCCATGTGACAGGAAACTCTACAATAGGAACTTCATAAGTCAGCACAGAGGAGCTCCAGGCTAAATACCTGACAGTCTCTTATTCACAGCGTTCCCTCAGCTGCTCTCCATAGTTCTGTCCAGCTGGGCAGGATAGACAGATGCGGTGGATCCGAGTATCCTTTCTCGCTTTTAAAATGCATCGAAACCAAGGTGTCACACGATTTACTTAAGTTATCCAAGTAGATGTGTATTTAGTATAGTTAATGTATAGTATAGTTATAGTTAATTCTGATAACAACTGCCAAAACAGGCATTCACAAGGTCCGTCTTACACTATGATATATGAGGTGTTTGCGGTCGTCATCTCTCACACAAATCAGCGCGCCTTAGAGTTAAGGCTGGGACTCTTTGCCCTAACCTGTAAACGTGACTAATAGGAAATGGTTCTCATCCCAGCAGCCTTAAGCCATTACAAACAGCAGATGGAATGCAGAGACTGTGCCGCTTGTGGGAATTCAAATCAAGCAGCCATTGGTGAGGTGTTCAGGGTGCCAGAGGTTACAGAAGTGTGAGGGAGCTTGGGGGAGGGACGGGGAACGTTCATGGACTCTGCAGAATGCACGTTGCTTGCCGTCACCCCACGCTGCCGCTTCCGTTGCTAGCGCCGCCACGTCTTCGTCCCATGGCGAGGAGCTTGACTGCACCCATGTCAGGTTCGTTTAAGCCCCTGCCGTTCTAGATTACGAGTGCGTAATTGATGAGTCGAGGGCTGAATCGTTTTTCCGAAGGCGACGAGAGCTGCACATGGCTGCTTCACCTTGCCAGCCACGCTGTATCAGTGGAGGGCTCCTTTAATCAAATTAGCATGCGACTAATTATGATTTGTGCCGGTATCGTCTTGCCTGACTTAAGCAATAAGTCATTTAAAGTTGTTTACAGCAGAAACTCATCTTAAAATGTTCCCACTGGGTGGGAGCCTTCTAAGAACCCACAACAACTGCGAAATTTGCTCGTGATACTCTAAATAATTTAAATGTTTTCACTGGTTTGACTACAGGGTGCCTATGGTGCAGTTTTATCATCAATAACATGGGTCAAACACACAAACTCCAGTTTTGTTGATTTTATTCATGCAACAAATGAACACACACACACACACACACACACACACACACACACTCTTTAAGATGTCCTGGAGCTCACTTGCACTTGCCTCTGGATGCAACCATTCTGAAATCTCCATTCCAAACTGACAAGTTTAAACAAAGCAATTTCAGGCCCAGCTGCACCTGCCAGCAATGGAGCCCTCCTCGGTACAATCCGGCAGGAAGACAATAATTTGTCTCGTTACACGGCTGAAATGAGCTCTGGGTCTGAACTTTGTGTGTGTGTTGTACGTAAGAGTTAGCTGGGAGGGGAGGGGTGAGAGAAAAGCAGAAACAGGTAAACAGTGCAGAAAGAAGACATTGTATTAATGGCCATTTTTGTATTTTTGATGGTTATTTTAGTAATATATTCCAATTTGTTTATGTTCATACTTGTATTGAGCATTATAAAAAGTTTAAAATGACCTTTATTCCAGACTTTGCATGGTAGTACACCTAGGTATGTTCTGCCTGACCTTCACTGCGCTAGAACAGAGATAACATAAGAAGTTACAGCCCCAGAAAGAATCAACAAAACGCCTGCTTGTAACTGGGCAGAAATGTAAAAGGTTTATCGTGTGTTTCTTTTAGTGACCAAAGACTTGGGTTAGGGTTAGGGTTAGTCTTCTGATTACCAGCAAAGAGTGAGGGCACCCATGTTAAGACCTTTAAAAAGTTTATTGGAGGTGCCGTCTGTAGAGATGGTTTATACAGAGTAAACACAAATGCTACCTGGATATAAGCACTAAATCATCACTTCCATCACTTGTGTGTTTCTTGATCAAGACTAAAACACACCAATATCAACCAAACTACATACTGAACAAATGCAAAAAGGCTGTAAGGACTCCATTTGGTTCAACAGGCTGGGCTCATTTCCCAGGTTAATGCAAATTTAGGCAATTCCTAACCCAAGAGTAGACAACCTTATTAACACCCGACAGACATGTGGGTCTGTGTGGCTGACGGTTAAACGTGCCACTTCTGTGCAACATTGCACACGTGCACACACTTCACATTACTGTGAGCCTTGCAGTGCTTTGAAGAGGCCCAATCTAGAGAGGAAAGGACTAAGCGGCCAAACGATTTTTTAGCTTCATTTAGATGGGAAATGGGATAAAGGTCAATATTTTGTGCACATGTTTGTTTTTAAGGTTTAGACCATCTATAACCTTGTTTCACAAATTAGCACGTTGTAAAAATATATATATATATTGGGAAAGCTTTATTAACTAAAATGCGTATAATTTTATAATGTGCTGGTAAAAATGGGGAAAATGTATCACACCAAATCTTTTTTATTTATTTATTTATTTATTACTGACACCGGGGGCCTCGAAACCAAATATGCAACAAAGCAATAGTTTAATGCCAAAAAAGTCAAGCAATTACAACATTAAATCCTTATGAAAGAACACTTCACTTGTCTTCTGCGAGGTGCACACTGTGATGGGGTTTGTGAAGGCAGGAGGATACAGATGATTTTTACAGTAATCCTCACCAGCTGGTCCCCGTCATTCCAGTCGCCAGGAGACTATAATCCTTTTTTTTAAAATCAAGCTGTTTAGACCACTTGGCTGAGGCCCAAATTGTTGACAAGGGTAATTGTACACAGCGCGATTAAACTACAGAGAGGAGAAGTAAAGCAAGGTTTAAGGCAGGGTTTGCATAATGACCCTGGAGTATGACGTCTGCGCTGAGCGAGAAGGTAACGTCTCGCACAGTCGCACGTCCGCATTCACAGCAACGTGGGCTTGGCAAGCCTGAGTACAAACACAGCGCAGTCAGGAGAACTGTGCGCTGAGAGGGTAAAACGTTACGGGCAGATTGAGTCGAACCGGAGGACAGTGTTGGAGCTGCAAAGGCAAGTGTTTGAAGAGTAGAACAGACATGGTAGCTGGAGTGAGGGTGACCTGGAAACAGAGCTGTAATCTGTTTGGAAAACGATACTCCCAGTCACCATGTTCGGTTATCTTTAATGTGGCAATTAAAACACAACAGAACAGGCTTCAGCATCACTGGGGTTAATCCATTTTGTCTCCCTTTCTGAAAAGCTCCATTATTATGATTTTTAAAAAGAGGATCGCCTTTCCCTTCTCACTTCCTGCTCTGGGCCCGGGGGTGAGGTTGCTAGGCAATGTGGCCTATCTCCAAGGTGATGTGATCTCCCTTGGGCCTGATTCTCACTCATCACCTACCACACAAAGTGACACACGCACACACACACACACATATACAATCGTGCAATGACAGAGCAAGCAAGGAAAAAGTGTGTGGTTGGTGAGGGAGGGAATGCTATCCGATTGCCTCCTCTCTCCCTTAGCCCTTATCTCTGCAGGCCTGTTCTCACTCGCTCATTGCTGTGCTGAGAGCGGCTCCCTGGGGCAGGCCTGGCCCCCTCCACCACGATGGCGTCAGCCGTGGAGGCCACCTCTGCCGAGCAGGACGTGTGAGTAGGACAGGCTGTAGGCCAGCCTGCCTGTATATCTCTGCCTTGTCCAGGCCACTGCAGACCTGCACCCTCTGCTCAGCCCACCTGGAGATGGGAGGCTAGCGGGATTCAGCAGGGTGTTGGGTGTTTCTCTGCGTTCTTCGTTTGTTGTCGTGCTACAGGCCAGTCAGGGACTACAGGTTCTTTTCCATTATAGCAGGCTGTGCATTAGCTCTGGCTGGGTTAGCGTAAGACCAAACATCACTGTACATTCAGGAAGCATCGAGAGGGGCCAGGTTTATGAAAAATGGGAAAACCGAGTGAAGCTTCAATGTTTGCAAATGCAGCAGTTTGGGTTAAAATCAGTGCCACTGCCAAAGGGAAGCAAGAGAGAGTGAATGTCTGGAGATTAAGAGTGGCTAACAGAGACTCCATTCACTGCCTAGCAGGACATAGCAGGGTAATTCAGCATGTGCACACATACACACACACACAGACTACACACAGATGCACATACACACAAGTCCCCCTCACCTCCACACACACACACATGCAGAAATGCACATACACACACACACACACACACACGAATGAGTGCAGTCTATGTTGAGTAAAGACCCATCAGCAGGGTGTTTATCTGGTCTTGGATCAGCAAATCCTTGCTAAAGGAAAAGAAGCCAACTCCCGCCCCCGTAACACACATTCTCACACACGGCCCCAGACTGGGCAATTGCCTGTCTTCTTTCTGACGATGACAGACATGTGCCTTGTTCCTGCGTCCATCCTCTGTGTCGACTAATCCATCTATCATGTCCTGTGCTGATAACCTTCTGCGTTTGGCCCCCGGTCATGTCCCTGCAGTTCGGGCAGGCTGATCGCCGCTGTGCTGCTCTCCCGAGCGGGATGAGGGTGTGTGGGATGCAGCGCAGAGAGACCGGCTCTCGGTGGCGGAGAGACGGGCGCATGCCGCCCTGTTGGAAGGAACTGCTCGTCCCAGCAGGCGGTACATCTCAGTGCCACTGGCTGCCCGACAAGCCTGAGCCGAGAAGCTGGTGGGAAAAACTCCGCACAGCTTCTTGGACGAGTGCATTGACCTGGGACCTCGTCGCACGCTGTCACGTCGATCAGTTCCATATGCTGTAGCCTGACGCGTAAACAGAGAGGGAGCAAACGAGGGAAAGCTGGAGGAATGGTAGAAGCGGCACTTTCCAGGCAACCAAAGAGGCAGAATTACGAAAGCTCACACTTTCGACGTGATCGACCATGTTCATAGCGTTTCCAACATGACCACCTACCACATAGGTCTGCCTGCCA
Source organism: Sternarchorhynchus goeldii (assembly GCA_028565775.1). Taxonomy (NCBI): domain Eukaryota; kingdom Metazoa; phylum Chordata; class Actinopteri; order Gymnotiformes; family Apteronotidae; genus Sternarchorhynchus; species Sternarchorhynchus goeldii. The sequence goes on along the minus strand of JAOXYF010000027.1, from coordinate 22,128,092 downwards.
GATCCCCACATTGACAGAATGCAAAACAGAGGAGCATGCAAACAAACACATCACTTTGATCATAGAAAACAGAATAAACAGTATATTCAAATCTGCGCGCAAGCACACGCACGCACACACACTCAACACAGTTTCTAGGCATTCTGGGTGACATTTGCTCTGCAGATGCACATGTGGGATGGCAGGAAATTTGGCAGCTGTCACTCTGACGTGCAGAGAATGTTTTCGAAGCACTTCACAGGATGAGCAGAAAATATCTGCCTTCCCCAACCCCCCTCTCTCTCCTTCGCCCCTCCTCTCCACAATTTATGGAGTCCAACAGCAAGTGGTTCTCATTAAGCATGTCATTTTCCTAACAAATTGCTATGCGGCTCTCACAGCTGGGTCTGTGCTTACGGGCATTATAATGTTATTTACCCCATGTTGGGCCCAGGTTTGGCTACATTAGCACTCATTGAAGTTTATATTTATATAAAGACTTTAAAGGATTTGGCCTTTGTTTTTCTTTTGCTAGGAGGACATTTGCTTGTTGTTTGGTATTGTGAGAAGCATCACTCCACCCTTTAAAAGATGAAATAAAAATCCCCCCCCCCTTTATGGTGTCAGAGCATTTTAGAACCTTGGAAGGGAAAAAGAGCCCCTGTAAAACCGCATCATAATCAGTTCAAAACGCCTGTAGCTCCACCCCCACCTCTTTCTTCATTATTATTTTCTTTTTGACTTCATGTAGATGTGCAGGTGTTGGAAAACAATAGTGAAAAAAGGTAATTGCTAATATACATACAACACAGCCGAAAGGTTGTTAGCTGCACCTATGTTTTTAAATTTGGACTATTTCAGCTGTAGCTGATAATATTAACCAATTAATTAAACTTAAAGTTAAAAATCAAATTAATACAATTATTAAAAAAAAAAAAAAAGTGCATTACAAAAGAATTACGTTGGTGCCTCCACACCCTGTAACTGTCCAGTTTTGGCCAGAAAAGAGGAAAATAATGCCCAAGGAGAGCTGAGAAGAAGAGAAACCAGACGTCTGCACCTTTGGTGGAGGAGCAGTTAACAGTTTTCATCTGGTGTTCCTTGGCTGTCGAGAACTGAGGTTCCTCCAACAGGAATTACGGTATAAATTGTTCGTGAGACAGGGAGAAAATGAGCAGACAGCACCTGGTCCTGACGCAGCTGGTCTGCACATAGCAGAAATCAATAGACACGCAATTGTTCAACAAGAATAGAAATGAAGCTTTGCGAGAAGCTTGTGATGCTGAGATGGCAGCACAAAGAAAAACGGCCAGGTCAACAAGTCTGAGGCAGTATGTCTGAGGAGAACGACTAGCTCAGCACACTGGCCTTATTTACCGCAGCCATGAAGTGTCTTACAATTTCCACCAGGTATGATACAGTGAGACGCTTTGTAATCATACGGCAAGGGTGTGAGGACTGGTAAACACTTAGCGGGAAACAAGTTACTGTCAAAAACAGTTACTGGTGGGCCAGATGCATGCCATTATATGACTTTACTAGATGGTTATAACAGAGCATTATAATAGCTACTCACGCTGTGAGTGCAACATGAGTAGCACATTTATACAAGCTATTCCATGTTATTATGACAACCAGTTATGTTTATCTTAATCTGGTAATGCACCAACATTATGAGGTTTTATGAGGTACAGCAAAGACTTCTAAACATGACTTCTGTGTTGGGCCTGCTGGCGTTACTCTTTATACCCCAACAATCCCAAACACAGGAGAACTGAACGGACCTCCACACCACTTCTTTCTGCTCATCATTACCTACCACTGACATTTTCGTTTGATTGCTTTTTTTCTCCTGTTATTCCAGTGCTGAGACTAGCATGGTTGTGTCTGCCGGAGACCGTTGGGTCAGCAGATCCTAGCATAAATAAAAGCATGATTAGTGCAGCCCACCATGCCGACAGAGGCCTTCCACTGCGAGTTCACCAGGAGGGCCGTGTTCCCAGCAGTCGACTGCCGCCTTCAACCCTGCTCCCATCGCCACGCAGCTGGTGAGCAGCACAGGAAAGCTGGCCATCAGGACAGGAACGCGGGACACAGCCAGGGCAGATCTGGGGAGAGGAAGTTCAGCAGACGAGGAGAAATACTTCAACAAAGGTTCCAGTGTGGGAATTCAGAGCAGCATATGCAAGAAAGCTGAAACGCTTACTCTTAGGATAGAGTAGTACATGAATTCTTTTACAGTATACAGGGCACAATATATTCAAGTTGATAAGGCAAAAACATCACTTTTATATCTACAAAGAGCAATGTAATCCCATGTGAGAGGAAAATGTGTTGGCCATTCAGTGTCTCTACAGCTCCTGCAGATCTATGAGCACCTTACCTTACGGTAAGCCCTGGAAGGACACGGGTTATTCTTGGATAACTAGTTCCATGACAATATCGTGTAATTAAAATCTTGTAAGAACCGAAGGGGAATTTGATTCCCTTTATGGGCTTCTCCACCCAGACCAGATGTTCTCAGGTCAGCGTAGTTTGTTTGCTTGAGGCGCGGAGTGGGGAAAATATAAAAAGCTGCGTCCATTTCACTGCAGACGAGCATTCCTCCAGCATCCTCCTCCTCATTTG
>JAOXYF010000027.1:22085083-22102725 GCA_028565775.1 Sternarchorhynchus goeldii | reverse complement strand
TATATTTACTAGTTATATACATTTGGTTTTGAAAAACACGCTAAAGATAGATGTTGATTAGATATTATCTGAAACCAACTCTAGATGGCAGTGTAGTCCTTTTATTGTCCCTGAGACCTTCAGAAGTCCTTAGTGTGCTTGAGATGTCAATGAAAAAGTAATTTCAAACACTGCGGTGGCGTTATGGTTTATGAATGGGGACAACATATTCAACAATAAATAACATTGTCAAATATCTATTGCCTTTGTTTAATAAGTATTACATCTGAAAACTGATGTTGGTCTAGGCCAGCAACCTTTTAAACAATCATCAAATATACAGATTAGTATGTCAATAAACTTCAGAATTCTCAATAAATCAAATATTTTACCAAGCATTTAAAGAAATGTGTTCCATTTTCAAGAAAACATGGTTGTAGGATTACAGATATTTAGTTTACACACGGTGCATCTGTGTTCACATGGCGGACAGCACAAGTGATTTGCCCATCAACTTGAGACCAGTCGTTATGTCCGCAGGAGGTCTGTGGGAGTCAGTGTGGGGAAAACAAAATTAATCTTGGTGGCTCTGGGTCACGGCACCAGGTCAGGAGTTTATTGATTAAACGTCAGCTCCCCAGGTGAACGTGATTCATAACTCGAAGAAGGCCTTGGTAGACGATTCATCTCAGGATATCCACAGGAAGATTAAAGCCTGTACAACACACTAAACATTGTCACATATGAACTTCATGTTGGATAAGGGCTTGACCTTGGTGATAAATTCTTCCAAGCCAATGAATGTGTTGTTTTTTGGGTTTGAATCATTTGGAACTGAATGGGAAGAATGGACTATATTATGACAAATGCATCAAAGAAAGCTTGCTTTTCTCCAGTAGTGAAACAGTATATTATGCATATTAGTGATTCTATGAAACCTCAATGTTGTAAGTACTTAATGCAAATAGGTGTTTCTTAATGAACGTAAATATTGATGCAACATGTCATATTGTTAATATTTTAGTGTTATGCTGAAACTGGAAGATATTAGTTGAATTTGTATTTATTCCAACACTTCTGATCACATTTTCCTTAACTGAAAGCCAATGACTCATTGTTTACTATCATGCAAGAATGATAATAATAACAACATCAATAATAAACTACATGATTTAAGCAGCTATTGTTTTTAAACCCTACAGCAGCAAGAAGCAGCATGTTCCCTGCTGTGAATACACCAAATGGGAAAAAAAGCATTTTTATTATATATTTTGTAAGGGCTAATGTACTTTACTGTCCAAGGACAATGGTGTTGACATGGTAACTGTGTTGAAGGCTGCAGAGCAGAATGGGAGTTCTGGATGAGTATCCAGAGCAGAATGGTTCTGGATGAGTATCCAGAGCAGAATGGTTCTGGATGAGTATCCAGCTGCCCCTTTAGCACTCTTCATCGTTTCAGAATTTGACCCCTTGCATACAGTGTTGAGGAGCACGAGCCGTGTGCCGCTGAGCCGCGGGGCCACGAGTAATCGATCCAGAGAAGCTGCCGTGAGGGCCCTGGCTTAGTCTGATGGAGCCCTGCAGCTTGCTCACAGTTCCATTTTACGTGGTCTCCAAGGCCTAGGAGGGCACAGTAGTGGCCCTGTGGGTCCAGCACTGGGTGACACACAACCTTGCCCTGTCACCACCCCCACAAGTGCGTCAGCTGACATCAGGCTGATTGACGTTGACCTGCCGAGTGGGTTTGGAGGGAATGGAGGCTCTATGTAACCTTGCCCTGACGGCTCGCTGACCCGAGGACGTCTGGAGTGGCACATGGCCTGTGCAGAGGAGAGCAAACACTTTTCCATAGAATTCATGGAATTATAGGGAATATATGCATTTTTTATGCTTTTCAATTTTTTTAAAACCGCTTTTTCCTTTTTGGTATCTGCTACGTTACAGAGCAGGGGTCCATAGGTTATCAGTATGAATGAATTTAAGTGCATTTAAATAAGTCTGCCAAATTAAGGTTGCACTCCATTGTTGCTAATTATGTATTTAAATCCATTTAAAAATTTGTTTAGGCAAACACGTATGCAGATATCTGTGTTCTTTGTCTGCAAGCTTATGCACAAATTAGCTTTGTGTTTAAGATGCCATCTTACTAAATAGCATCAGCAACAAGCAACTAGTGAAGGGGGTCAGAGCACAAAGGTGATGCTGTTTAGGTTTTGGGTCCAAAAGGTTTTGCGTTTACTTGGGGATTCCTCATCATAATTCCATATTCATATTCCTTATTCCGAGATCTGAAAACTCTTCCAATTTCATTTTCCACGTCTAGTAAAAAGCCTCAAAATAAAATAATAATGAGTGTGGTGCTTTGGTAACCCAGGGGAGAAGGGAATTAAACATAGATAACAACTGAAAGAGCAGAGCTGATGTTTTCCAGCCTGTCTGTTATTAAAATATGCAATGACCCGCACCGCATACAGAAACGATATGATGAACGTTTCGTTCCTGAGTTAATGTTGTGTGCTGCATAGTGCCGGCTGGGCTAGGATGCAACTGCACTAAAGGTTAGACTCTTAATCTGGGACAAGCCTATAGCTCTTTTACTCACTTTTCTTTTGGGACCTATATCCCATTCCTTTGGCTTCTATATCCCATTCCCAAAGAGTTTCTTTTTCAAATTGCAAAATCCATGGCCTGAATTAAATGTTCCTTTTGAAATTGTCAGTCTCCATGGGATTAAAGCATTTCTTTGGCACTAATATTGGAGCCACATATGGAATTAGGGGGGAAAAAAGCTATCAAATGGCAGTATAACACAAAGTACAAAGGGAAGGATGTGCAAGTAGCACTGATTATGAATGTTTTAATTTAAGTTCCGAATGGCAAACATAATTTGCCTCATATTAGTCAGTGAACGTTCCAGTTTTCTAAAATGCAGCTATCTTGAGTTTTTCAAAGACATCTGGACATGATGAGGTTTAACTGTGGAACTGAGTGGATGGAATCCCAGGAGGTTTTGGCAATCTTCAGTAATAAAATATCAGAGAGAGATGAGCAGAGTGAATCTGGTGTACACACGGTTAAAGCCAGAGCTTTAATGAAGATGTTAGATATATTTTCATCACTGCAAGCTTGGAGTGATGTGAAACTTTGTATTCTCACTCTGCTAGTTTTGCTGTGGTATAACAATGCAGTGCTAAGCTATGACTTTGGATTGTCCTTTTGTTGGCTTCTGTTGTACCAGAGGTAGACAAGTCCCATCCCACTTGGTGGAAGGATATTGAGACCAGATTCTTTGCTGAACTGAAGATGGAACTGAGACTTTACTAAGAATGACCTGGGTGGATGACACTGAAAGATTACATTTGGATGCTCTCCAATAATTATGATGGAGATTCATGTCGTTTGGGTGTCTCTGATGACAAAGGATTTGCTAATTATACTAAACATAGTTTAGCAATACATTAATTTATCTTTAATTTATCTTTAAACTTTAATTGCTATTTTTTACTCAGTATAGACTCAATATGATGTAAATATCCTTAAATAAAACCTTTTCAGTACTTAAAGTAGTTATAGTCCTTTCAAATCCAAATCCAAAGTACTGAAATACTGAGTACATAATTCTTATTCTCTGCACTGTACTTATTGATGTAGCTGCTGAAATAAAAGACAAGTGGCCAGTTTCATAAAACACCACCAGAGTAAATGTGAAGTTTATAAATGTGGACTGATGGCTTATTTTACTGACCAGGTGTAAAATGGTGCTACTCCATTTTCTCATTGCATATGACTTGAGCGATTCATAATACACCATCACTCCATGAAAAAACACTACCTGAACCGATCTGATGGTGAATTCCCAGTAAGAAGCCTATGTGAATGACATTATTTTTTCTCGAACAATATTTGGTCACACATACAAGCCATCAAAAAAATTCTGTAATGCACCCATTTAGCTAATTGACATTTATTTAACAAGCTCATTTTAATGCATGACAGCAAACTTTAACTGCATTAGTAAGAGAGAAGTAAAATGAAGGTGATTTGCATTATGGCTACAAACTTTTACCATAAAAATGCATATTTACAAAGAAATCAAATATAATATTTTTTGCTCTGCAACCAAAGTAATCAAGCATGAAGTTCTAGTTTTGGTTACGAAGTTACAAATACATTACATTTTTATGCAGATGACAGTTTTCAGCATACCACTGGTCTGATGATGAGGGTTAGCCAGTCATCTGCCTCTTGACATACGCCTGTAATATTGTACTAAAAGAAGAATCAGAGAATGCCATTTTACTCAAAGATCTCTTTTTCAATGGCACTTTTATTTAATTTATTTTTGTCAACAGCAAGTAGTCTGGAGACAGACACACACAGCAAACAAACAGAATGGTACTAATGGGATAGTGGAGGAGCATAACCAAAAGTAAAACACTATACAACAACAGTTAAAATTTCAACACCAATAACCCAGAGAAGAGAGACAACTGAACCAAACCAAATACAAAATGCATACAACTTACAAAGAATGCAGAAGGTAAATACTAAATGAAAGAAAGTGGTGCACCATATTCAAAGAGCCAATCCTGGTAATCCAGGCAAGTCCCTAAGGCATGCCATACTGTGGCCAAAGGCCCAGCCTGTCCACTGGCCAGCTCCAGCACCATAGAGCTCCAGTACCATAGAGCTCCAGTATCTGCTATTCAGCAGTGGGTGCCTCTGTCATCTCTTGGAGAAATGCCGCTGGTGCAAGAGCACCTTTGGGTTCTTGTGAGTTCTTCTTTTTATTGCACCTTCTCTGTAAATGCACAGGAGTGATGTTGAAGCAGGGCATGGCAGTGTGGTGGCGGTAGTACTTCTATGTGCACATGATGACCAGGGTGCTGGCACATGCACCATGCCCAGTACAGTGCTCCTCAGGCTGCACTGTTGGCACACATATTCGGCCCAGACGCCGGTTCAACCCAACACACGATGAAGCAGCCTAACGTGCAAAAGTGCCACAACAGTGAACCTGCGCAATGTCATATCTGCTCAAATCTGTTTTCACTCCACTTTGAGCTATTCGAGTGCACAAGGGAGCTCCACAAACCCTTGTGGGCACGGTGAATTCAGATCACTGCGGTGAGCCCGGTGTCCCTGGAGGCGCCGGCAGCAGTAGCACGCCTCTCTCCTCGAGGCACACACAGGACTGGCTTCTTCATTGGCGCATGCACAGCAAGACAAGGCATGACCATCGCAGCGTAGGCGTCCAGCTCAGTGTCGGATGGTGAAGCAACATTTCCTGCAGTGCCACAATCTCCTGACTCTCAGGCTCTCTGGAATACATGAGCCAAAGAAGCAAAGCATAATCTGTAGGTAGAACAAAAGAGCAGAAATGGTACAGCACCACCATGACATCCAGCAGTTTCCTCCTCGTCACACAATAGTTCTGGGTTGCTCAAACGCTGGCTGTAGTTTGTAATAACATTCTCAGACCTGCCCTTATCACAGGCACCTACATCCCTCTATGGCCAACTTTCCACCTGCCCTGCCAGCATTGATCCTCATATAACTGAGCATGGACAGCTGCAAATGCAAACTCAGCCTGCTCATCTCAACGGCACTCAGCCCCCTTTGATGTGATCTGGTGTAGTGGTGCAGCTATAATGGTGAATGCATACATGAAATCCCAGGAGTAGGAAGACATACCCAAGAAACTCTGCAGCTCCCCCAGCATTCTGTGGCATGGTTTACTGCAGCACTGTGCAGCCCCTTGCTTGGTCTGTTTCTTTTGCACTTTGTGGGGTGCAATTGAAGGTTTGTGAAACTTCACTGTGAACTTCCACAGTCTGTTGCCTTGCAAGATTGCTATTTTCTTCCTGGTGTCTACAGAGAGTGCCACCTACCAATAACCATTACACAGATCCAACAAGCTGAACCATACTGAGCAGGCAAGGCATCATCAATGCACAAACCTCCTCTTTGTTCAACTCTTCTACCCTCCATGCTTTTCTCTTTCTCCATCATTGATGCTGATAAGGGTGCTGCTTGTGGGCACTACCCTCAGGGATCTTCCACACAACCACGCTTCATGTTCATCTCCTTCAGGTGGCTTCGGCCATGAAAAAACGTGATGCCACTGACCTGAAATTACATCCTTCCCCCCCTCTGTTCATCTCTACCAGAGCCAGCAGTTTACCCCAAGAAAAATCAAAGGCCATGCTACCAGGGATACTCTCTTCCTCTGCATGATTCCTAGCTACTGTGGACTGCTTCACTTGACTTTTCTTTAAACCTAGCATTTCCTTCTTGGGGTCTAACATTGCCCTGGCTGCCATGAAGAATTCCATGATGTATATGCACACTTTTTGTATAGGCACAAGCTAGAACTTGTCTACTTAGCACAGGCTCCCTACTACGACCAGGAGTCACCCTCCCTCTCTTGTTGTTTTAGCAACTTGTGATGGGCTTGAGTTGGACAGTTGCCACTTCCCAGCCACCTGGTGTGCCTCTGATCAGCAACACCAATGAGACAATATCTCATATGGTGGAGACCAGTTTTTCACCTCTATCTAGAGTCTACGACAGCAGCCAGTCTGGTCTTCCTAGTTTTGGTGTTTTCTATGAGTGTTGTTTCCTCCAGCTTATGCTCTTGACACTGGCTGGTGCAATGTCTCCTCTTCTAGCACACTAGTCCTTCCACCACCAAGGGAGTGCCTCTTCCCTCTTCTACAGTGAAGCACTCTGCTGCTCTCCATGGTGCTTGTGAGGATGAGTTCTGCCCTCTCAGCGGTGGTTGCTTGGAGGCTGGCCAGTGTAGTGAGTTGCACATGCCAACTGCCAAGTGTTCCAATGCTAAGTCCTCCTACACAGCCTTCTCAAAGGCTGCATATGTGTGCCGAACCATCATGCCAGTTCACTTGTCTGCTCTCGTCGCCTCTGTGTTTCTGAGAGCATCCACCTGACCATTAGTGCTGCTGGTACGTGCCCAAAAAGTTTGCCGGAGGGTTGTAGTTAGTACTGCTAGGTTGCCATGTTGCTATAGTGCAAACACCTGTAGTGTGTTTCCCTCAAGCGTCAAGTACAACTACACTATGGTGTCAGCTGCAATCTAGCCATGATGTCATGTGACCGCTCTCAGCTGTATGGAGTGTTCTTGCCATTACTGCATGATAGGCACATGCATGTTGTCTGTGCTTTGCCAGGGCCCAGCTAGGCTCTACGTCCTTCGCTATGTTCTCTAGCCTGCTGTCTCATTCTTGGCAGGCTGGACTCACCTGTGAGGGGGCAGGCACAATGCTTTGTATACCCTTCCTCCGAGTCCATCGATGCCACTTGATCGCTTCCAGCTTCGTGACGGCAAGTCCCACTTCTGTCACCAATGGTGCACTGTGAGAAGAAGAATCAGACAATGCCATTTCTGTTCAAAGGAAAGCTGTTTCTCTCAAAAGTTCTTTTATTTAACAGTGCATGGTCTTGAGAGAGGCACACAGGAAATGAGTAGAAACTGGAGTAACACCATGGTGAAAAATGGGTGGATTTAACCAAATGTAAAACACCTCACAATAGCAATGAAAAACAATTACAAAAACTAAGCTAAACTATCACAATACTCACTCTCACACTCAAATCAACTATCACAACATATTTAATATTAAATTTAACAAAATAAAGGGAAGTAGAAAGGCACTTTCTACTTGAATCTCCAAATCTCCAAATTCTTCTCCACCCACCCATAAGACTAAATCTATGGCAGATGACCCAATATATATGACCTCATTCGCATGTTGATTTAGATGATTTCTTGGGCACATGTGAATTTAGTACAGAGGTAAGTTGCACTAATTACATCATTGCATTTTAGTAACAGCCAAGCAGTTACCATCAACATTTTTGAGTCCAGCCCAAAGCCTTCATTCAAACACTCCTTGCTTTTGTTTTATATCCGTGATTTTATTTATAACAAACATGTTTGTAAAAATAACAAACACACAAACAAACAAACAAACAAAACATTGTACTGTTAAAATATTTAAGGACAAAATCTTGCGTGTAAATAACGTGCATTCGGGCAGAGATGACAAAAGTGTTAGTGAGTTGTCTCTTCTTCATCTTTATGACTGACCCTGCTAGTTAAGTTCAATCCCTTGACAGCGAAGTTTTTCTATTATACTCAGTGAAACTTGCTCCACAATGGCTGTGATTCAAACCCAACGAATCCATCCTTATGGACAAAGTGGGAGGTCAATGTCAGTTAACCTTTGTGACAGTGCAGTTGTGAATCAAAGAAAAAAAACTATTGTGATATTGGTGTATTCCCTTTCAGTAGTACTAACCATCCTTTTGTACATGTTTACTAATAAAAAGGGGTCTGTTTGGATATAAATGAATATTTGCTAATATATGGTGACCCCAGCTCATCTTCTTCATTCAAATAAATAGAAAAATAAATAAATAAACAGCCCCTTGCTCCAAAAACAAACAAACAAAAAAACCATTTCATCGTTCTTTAGTCCTTATAGTGTCCTTGGTCTTTTCTTCAGCTCTCCATGAAAGTTCTCACAATATTTCTGAAACTGCTTGCTTATGTTTGTAGTTGTTTTTTTTTCTTCTTGCAAAGAGTCTTACAAACAATATTTACCAATGAAAGTGGCAGCTTATCATCATTTAACAGACTTTATGATCTGATAAAGCACCCAGTCTTTGTAGGACAAGTTGGAGAATTTTCTATTTCCTAACTCATCTTTCTAACTGCACAGAAACACAACTTTTTAGGTAAGTTTACCATACTTTAGATAGGTTTACCACATTTGCCCTAATAATAAAAAAGCCAGTTTTTTGTCATATATTTTTATTCCATCATTGCATTTAGTCATATATGTCAGCAACCTTATGTCTCATGTAATTTCTGGGTTCTCTGATTTTACATATGCAGTCAAGGAAATTTGTCATGTGTAACCACATATATTTTTATACCAGTGTATAAGTCAGTAGGACCATATGTAAATAATTAGAAAGCTTTATGTTTTAATCACACGGGCTCCTGACAATCTGACTTCATGAACTGTATGAGTCTCAAGCACTGCATTCATGCAGTGTCATTCCAGGACACTGGTGTAATGGTGCTTTAAAAAAGGGAACTTAAAACTACCTCATTGGTCATGTATGAGTGGTTGTGTGTAACATGAGGCTAATGCACTTTCAGTAAGGACAGAACAAGACACACAATAAAGTGTGAATTCTCTGTGAATGTAACCTGGTTTAGTCTACACGAGCGCACCCCATATATGCAGAGCATGACTGATATGCGCTGGCTTACCCATAGAGCAGTTCACTTTACAAAAACCCATTCTTACATGATCCATGAACCGTGCAACAGCTGGAAATCCTCTGCATACTCAGATGGTAGATGAAGGAGACACAGTGCCACTCAAAGGCTGAAACGTAACTTGTTTGTAGACACTGCTTGCTGTCAGCCCGAACTTCAATATGTACGCATCATAGAAGACCATCTGGTTTGACAACAAAGAGATGTGGAGAGAGAAGAGCGAGGTAGAGTGTGGAGAGAGAGACTAGAAATCCTGTAAATATCTATGGTGAGTAAGCTTCAGGGTTGGGAGCTAAGAGCTCTAACAGGATTCCACAGGTTCCACGTATATTTCTGAACAACTTCTGAGAACTGCCATTATCTGAGACTGATGTATTTTGCGTATTTCTTTTCAGCTCATTATTATTATATTTAATGATAACACAGCAACATGTCTACTAACTTTTCTTACAGATTCAGATTTCGCAGAGAAAAAAAAAATGGTTCACCGAGTTTATTAACAGAAACAAAGTTGAGGTTTCAGAACATTTTAAGCTTTTATGAAAAGACTTTTGGGAGGGGACATCACACCTGGGCTGGGACATATAGGTGAACTTGAGTCTAGGGAGTTAGAAATACCTCTCAGTGTGGGGAAGGTTAGTGGCCTAGATCCCAGGACTGGGTGATGGTAAGAATGAACACTGAATAATGACAATAAGGGCCCAAAGGGGTATTTATACCATTTGCCATCATCACTGTCTTGGGTAACTTTGCTCTCCTCACGATAAAGTCACTGCCCAAAGCTCCTGACAGCTTCCACTCTATTTTGTTCCAGAATGTAGTTTCCAGTCAGACTATTTTCTGCTGTTATCACTCTTTTTATTCCTCCTCTTTTTCAGCTCGTTGTAACTCAGTCAAGCGCACTATAACAATACGTGGTGAAACTGGAGAGCAAAAATATTTTTTAACAGCTATCTGTCATAGTCCAATTAAATATTGCGACTGTTTGTTACCTTTGTGTTGAGCTTTTTTATTTGGATTCAAATGAAGGATGATTTTGTTGGTTATGGAGCACTGTCTCTTCCAGATTCATAATCATACTGTTGCTTAACATCTGTCCAGCAGTTCATGCTCAATGGTACATATTCACAAGAGTAGTAATATGGGTTAAACTGCTGTATTTGCATTTCAGTGGTTTTCAGTATATACCTCTAAGGTTATTGTGAGATTAAAGTACTAAGGTACTAAAGTTTGAAGTTCAGGTTTAAGAATAATAATTAGGAATAAGGCATGAACTTTGAACTTTGCACTACACTCAACACTCAAACATACTGAACTGAGAGCCATCGAGAGAACTGTTTGAAATGGTTTGTGTTCTCGGCGCGGGTTCAAACTGAAGTCAGAGGCATCACTAGCTCGTTTACTGCATTTGATTGGACGTGAGTGTGTGAGTGACCTGGGGATTTTAATAATGCATGCCTATCACGATGAAGCTCCTCAGGACTCGTGCCTTAGTGTAACCACTACATGACCTTGGCACTCCTGACTTTAAATGATGGACTGGACTGGGAAGGGGCATGTGCTTTGAAATATTAATCGAACTTCATTCGGTTACTTCCATATGACATCAGGGAATGACAGTCTATTATAACAGTTACAACTTTGTTCCTTTGCTGGAAATTCACTTTTTTTTTAGCAAACCAGATCTGATTCAGTCTTGTTTCAAAGAATGAAAAGTTAGATGTGAAAATGACAGGCAGAAACTCATTAGTACAACTTTGTCCTTTTACATTCAGTAAACCAACAACACTGTGAACATAATCGCACAGAAACGTCCTGAACATTTAGCTTGCACTACATTTAAGTACTTGTAGTTCTTTTATGGCTGTTTTTGCTAAATATCAAAATTAGATCAAAATTAAATTTTTCCTAATTTCATAAATTTTGTTAAGCTTTGTATTGCTCACTACCCTTTTAGAAAGCCACGATTTACACATAGAAACACGAATTTAAAAATCAATTAATTAAACTGCACACTTTTAATTTCATCACCTGTGTTTATTCATCACAAGTCTGGCAAAATATTTAGCCTCATTTCCAACTTCCCTGCCCCTCCCTGAAACGTACTACAGCCCTGGCCATCTGTCACACCATGTTTATTGCAGCCTTAAACACAAACGCTGTACGCCGGGAGTCTTTGAATCCCTTGCGCACCTGTTCTGCAGAGTATGAAAGACTGGTCAGGGTGGACAGAGGAAGAGCATTGAGAGCTGCAGGAAGGGACTGAAGCCCCAAATGATTCAAATCACTTCAAATTAGAAAAATACTTGCGTGAAGGCATGTGCTGTGGATGGCCTGCTGATTGAACCATGGAAGAGCACGGGAGCATGGGATAGAAAGAGGAGGGGCAGTAGGTTACCATGGAGTAGATGATCGCATTTCCTGTAATCCACAATAATGCAAGTTTAATTCCGACATTAGACCACTGATTAAGAGGCAGGAAGCCAAATGGCAAGGTAAAGCAGTTCATGATTATATGAATTTGATGGACTGACAAAGTAAAACTCCAGGAAGAAGAAAAATAAAGAAGACAGCCAGCATTTGAAACATTCACAGAATATGTTCTAACAAAAGATTTTAATTTGATTTCTCAATACACATTTTATCAGCATTTGCTGTTTGAAATGAATTAAATGTAAACAATAAAATGAAAAAAAGGTACTGTTTTTGTCCAGTGTATAGTAAGTGTTTCTTACCAAAGAAATTGTCCCAATTTTAAACAACACCTACCTAATACATGCACTCCTCTGTTCTGATTTTTCTAACAGACAATCTGAGAAGACAGAGTATACTGGGAGTCAAATCGAAGGTTAATTGGAGCCAGAGAAATGTCAACCAATTGTACCAGTTCACCCATGAGGACTAACCAGCCCTGGGTAACAGGGAAAGACACCACATGCTGGAGTAGATCCATAATAGGCTGAGAATGGACTCTTGAAGTGAGTGAAGCTGACATATGCAGCTTTCCATTCCCCTAAAAGCACACGTGTGTGTGTGTGTGTGTGTGTGTGTGTGTATGTATGTGGGTGTGTGTACACACACGTATGCACACTCCCATATGTTTGTATGTGTGCTTTTGCGTCAGAGTTGCTATTGAGGACATAATCTCACAGAGAACCGACAGGTGTTGGCACCATATTCTCCACACCTTGCCGCTTGTGACATCTCTTTCGCCTGAGGTCAACGAACCAAAAGACACAGACCTCTTAACCACAGCACACAGCAGAGCCGCACAGATCAGAGGCTGATGACACAGCGTGCTGGCTCCCCTACTAAATCATACGGCATATTGCTTTGAATACTGAACACAAGAGAACAACTTTTTGCTTTGTGCCATTGTTTGGACAAATACTAATACTAAAAAGGACTCATTACAATGGCCATAACATTGTACTTTATGTGCAGCATATCTGACGACGGGTTCCAGTGTTTTCACACCTTGCAGCAGAATGTGCTTCACAAAGGCCTGTGGAATGCAATAAACTTAGACAAAGTGGGAAAAATGCATTTCTTCAGAAATTCATTTTGTTATTTCTTTGGATGCCTGCCATATTGAAAAAAAAATAATTATATAAAAATAATTTAGGAATAAAAATTGGAAAAGCAAAGTGTGTGAAGGGGGGAGGGGGCTGTGGTGCTTGGTGGAGGAGAATGTTCACTTTTAAGGTTAATTGGAGCCAAAAGTGTCACATCAATCTAGCAGTTTACCAGTAGAAATTGGCCTGGCCTTTTGTTGAGAAATGGTGAAGATCACCACATGGGGCTTTTCTACAGACCCTGGGTTGTTAAATTTGTAATGGGCTTTACTGTGTTGCTGACCTGGTCTGGTCTGATGTACAATCCTCTGTGGCTCAGACAGGACTCGACTCTTCTACAGATTGTGTTAAATTCATATTTCAGGCCTCCTGGGTGGAGGAGCAGTTCCCCAGTATGATGTTGCTTGCACACTATGCCCTCCTTTTTGTTGAAATGAAAAGGTGGACATAGCAGAGGGTTTTGGGGTCAAAGCAAAAAGCAGTGTGTGCCAGCAGCAGGTCTTGATAACGGCGTCTCTGTGACTCGGGTCTATAGCTTTGATTTTGCTGGATCAATTTGCTTTTTCAGGTGTCTGCCTATGCAAGGCTGCATGAGGGCCTTTCTTTGAAAAGCGCCTCATTTAGAGTAATTCCAGACATCCTCTCATGGAAAAAACTTGGCATGAAATCAACATGTCTATTGTGTCTGGAAATATGGAAGGGGAATAAACCTTCAGCCCTTCAGATCGTTGCCCAGACTAATGATAATAAAAAGCTTTACTCCTTTCCTAAGGAATGGATCATGCTGAGCTAAGGTCTAATTGGCGAGTTCCTTTACAAAGTTGATCAAGTCCTGGGGCTGGAAGTTAGTGAACTGGTCAATTAATCTTTCTTCTTTCCTAATGAGGTGGGGATTTCCTGTGGCTGGAGTCCGGCACAAAGACAGCCAGAGCGCCCAAAGGATGTGGTGAGTGTCCCTGTACTCAGTGACCCTGCAATTAAAAGCAGACACCCCCAACTTTACCCTCCTCTCCAGGTGGCAAATTGCACCGACCCAGGCTCAAAGGGATAGAACTTAACCATGACTTCAAATCAACTTTACGGAAAGATGGGGGGTTGGGGGTAGGGAGGATTTGTTTCCATGAAATGGGATTGCCATGGTCTGACATTCGCCCTTTTCCCAACTCCAGTAATTTCTTCTGCTAAATGAAAAGACACTTGTTGAGTCCCCCCTGCTGAGTGACAATGGCGTTTGCAGCCAGAGCTGAAATATAATGTTGCAGTCTGATTTTGGAAGGGGTAAAGGCAGAGATGGGGTGGCAGGAATAGTTTGGGTAAATCCACCAAATATGAGTTTATGAAGAGCATCTCCAATCATGAAGAATCTGAGTCTTGCTGCATCTGATTTTGTAAAGAAGGGTTTGATCTCTGTTTTTTTTTTTTGACAACACACCCAGATCTCTTAAGAAGAGGGTCTTGAGTTTTCCTTCAAGCTATCCTATCCAACAGATTGAGTTGACCTGGTTAAACCACCAGGGGCTTTGAAGCCTCTGTGATGTCTACACATGCTTAGAGGAAAAATAAGGAAATACGGCTAATCAACCATCTAAAAGCTCTGTTCCAAAAATCCCCTTATTGGATTTTGGTTGGATTAAGCCCAAATCAGGCAGCCAAATGCAAGCCCCAGTAAATGTTCCTCTGCTCTGTACACTGCTCTCTCATTTTAGAGCATATTGCCATGCTGGACTGGAATATGGCTCCCTGCTGAATTCACATGCCGCTGTGGCATGACATATGTAAAATGTAAGTTAATGTATATCCAGGCCTTCTGTTTGTGACTGGTGGCTGGAGGGCCAGTGCCACTCAGGTGGGGGGTGGGGGTTTGTTAGTGGACTGCTCTGGTGGCTACCTTAGCCCCTAGGGCCACACTAGGGCTGCTGGGACCCTCTGAATGCAGAGTGGGGTGCTCGCTGATCCATGCTTGCGACCCAAGCGTTCACTGCCTGTCTGAATCATCACAACACGTTGGTCTGGTCCCTCCGGTGAACCGGTTCTGTCATCTGCAACATTCAGACGGAGGTAGACTCTCACGCTGGGAGAGACGGCATGGCGCCGGAGCCGAGAGCCAAGGATGCATGTTTTTAGGCACCACTGCGGAAGCTTCCGGAAACCAGCTGCTTGACTGGACTCACCCCCCTCATTAGACTGATAACTCAGGGTCATTGCATCAGAGCTTTTGTAAGATTCTTTCATTCCACCCCAAACTTGCACAGAACATGGAGTCACCCAGCACCACAGCGGAAAGCACCATGCTGACACCTCAACACTTTTTTCAGATTTTTCTGGAAATCCTTTAATCGAGCACTTGTGGCATGCGGGGAACTGGCAAGGTGCTTGTGATTGGCTGCTGTAATTAAAGGGCAGAGGAAGGCACAGCGTGGTTTCATAAAGAGCGTGATATGAGCGCGCTCACACCATCAGCTTTCCACTTTGTTTAGCTTGAGAGGGGGAAACAAACAAACGAGCGACTTTCATCGGCTCCGCCCACACCCTCCCACCCACACAGCTACTGCTGAGTCCCAAATAATTAAGAGTGAAGCTCGCGAGAGCATGGATGGCAGGGGACTGCAAGGCTAGGGTTTGTTTCTCCACCAGTAGGTGGTAGTCACATTACATCAGTGTGCCACAATGGGGAACATTCCGGAAGGGTGACTGACACTCGTGAGGAGGAAATGACATCTTCCCTCCACATGATTTAACCCCGAAGCACAGAACTGCTCTCTTACTCAAAGTTATCAGCTTTTGGGTTAACCACAGTGCATACTAGGCTTCTGAAATTACATTTTTTGACAAGGCTAAGGAGAGGAAACTTATGTGCACAGAAGCCATTTGCAGATCCTTTTGACCTATTCATCACACACATGTAGCGTTTTCTATAAATGACCATTTGAGGCAAACTGGTGTGAACCTGAGAGTAACACAGTAAACATCACACATATCGATGCTTTCTGAAAGTCATAATAGTCACCAGGTGGTCTGCGCATTCTGAGGCTGTCAGAAGAGGCGTTCTCTTTGTGGGTATCACGATACTTGTGTAGCTGAAAGACGAGCACCATTTACACACATCCTTTCTGCCGCGTTCTGTGCTTTGCTGTTATGTTTTCCCCCTCCACAGCCTCTCTGCATCAGTGACATCCCTTGACTTCACCCTTCACAGAACAATAAGCAGTCTAGCGTATTTGAATGTTAAACTGCTCTAGGAACCGCCGAAAGTTATTATGTAGTTAAAAACTATTTACTGTAACTTACAGTAATAACTTACAGTGAATTATTTACTGTAACTTGTTATATCTATATAGTTAGTAGGTTAGTAATTGACTGTAGTCTTGCTCAGCACAAACTTGATAGGGAGTAATTATTTGTGTTGAGCCCAGGGCCTGGGGGTTGGGGCGTGGGGTGGCCTTGGGGGTCGGAGCTGTTGCAGTGTGATGGGTGGATGTGGGAGGGGTGGAAGCATGCCAGTCCTGAACACGCTTGATGTTCAGTGAATGTGAAAGGTCATGTCATGTTTTCTGGCAATTGACTCGATGGGTTTGGATTCTGCAGCATAAGGCCAGGGCTGTGTGTGTGTGTGTGTGTGTGTGTATGTGTGAGTGTGCACGTGTGCACTCTGTCGTTTACTAGGAAATGTGCCCCTGGGTTGTTTTTCGCATTGACCTTATTACCCTGCACCGTGACGAGTTTGCAACTGAACTTGCTATCTCTTTGCTTTTCTCCCTCCCCTCCTTTGCCAACCTCTCCCTTCATCCATCTAAACATAATAAGAATTTGTTTTCTTATTTCAGCGTTACAGCGGATTCACAACAGTCTCTGTGCACAGTCCAACCGTTATCTTCTTACTGCAACATGAAGAATGAGGAGAGATGAGAAAAGAGGCCTTTTTAAGCCCACTGTTTCCTTAAACGAGTGAAGACAAACGTGCAAAGTGAGGACAATATTAGCACATTTAATTAACACTGATCACAATCATAGAACAAGAAGAGCTCGCATCCAGCAGCCAGGCTAAAGCCACTCGGCCCTCCCACTTGCATTTGGCACCATTCTTTGATATATCTTCTGCCTTGCAGCCATTTCTCTGAGTGTAATTTACCAGAACAATGTAATTTTAACCTTTCCCCTCATTTCATCATCAGGGACTTTGAGTCATTATGCTGGAAATGAAGAAACCCATCTGGGTCTTTTTATGACAGAGGACACACCATGAAAGCAAAGCATTTTGGTTAAAATGTGTTCCCTCTCCCTCCTCAGGATGAATACCAACTGTTCTGGTACCCAAGCTAAATGTAAAGAGGCCCTGCATTGTTCAGGAAAGCTTTATTTGAAAGAAAGTATTATATGGAATAATATATTTATAGATGTTACTGGTTAAGGTCTGCTCAAATGTTTGTCTATGCTGCTCATTAAAAACAAACAAACCGATCAAAGAGACTCATTATTGTTTCTTTCTCTTGAATAGTGCTAACAAAGTCCATTAGAACTAGTTCCTTCTCTCTCTCTCTCTCTCTCTCTCTCTCTCTCTCTCTCTCTCTCTCTCTCGCTCCCTCTTTCTCTCCCCCTCTTTCACTGCACTGGCAGATCAGCAGATCAGTGGCACAGCTCCAGAATCACTTAAATCATTTTACCCAGGGCACATAGAGGGCACAGAGAAGCCACTGATTCCACCCCCCCCTCCCTCCCCGACTCCCCCAACACCCGTGCCTGGGCATGACTCCACGCCTCACTTCCTTTCCTGGTGT
>JAOXYF010000027.1:22062422-22079110 GCA_028565775.1 Sternarchorhynchus goeldii | reverse complement strand
TCCTCTCGTTCTCTCCACTGCAGCGCTGCGTGTGGATGGACTCTTCTTTCCACTCCAGAATCACCATCTTCAGATCCCACCTTTTTTTTCTAACTTTTGACTGCTGATCTAAAGAATTAAGGACAGTATGAAAAAAAGAGACATGATTATTAATGTCTTCCAGGATTAATATAGAAGATAAACAAGTGTGTTAAATAACCAACCTATACTTCTTGAAAAATTCGACACCTGCATGAATGAAGTGCAGTATCTTGAAAATATAGATCAGTTTTGTGCATCATGTATATAAAGCCTGTGCCTTTTTACAGGCATTTTTGTGTGAATATACTGTATGTCTGTACCATGTCTGTACCTGTGCACGAACCCACACACACCCACGCACTCACACGCTCATGCAGAAAATATGAGAAGGTTGTGGGTGTGAAGGACACACACCTTTTCCATAGTAAGTAGTCATTCTTAATAGGTTTAGGCCGGCTTCTGAAATATATGTGTGCCAAGCTGGCGTGTGACATTACTGTCATCCCTGGGGAGGAGCATGGACTGATCCCAGCTCGCCGAGAACTCGGGCAGGACAAGAGGCCTAAATAAAGTCTTAGATGGATGGAACGGTGCTCCCCCCAGAGAAGCTGCACCACAATGAGATTCCCCATGCCCTCTGAGAACTGCTTACACAAACGCATACACACACACACACACACACACTTACACAGTTTTTCTTTCTTTTTTTTTTTACAGCTGAAAACCTGAGGCCTTATTTTAATAAGTAATGAACCACAAAGGAAAGGTGTGTTTCTTGCATTTCCTGCATTTCAGTTAAACAATTCTCACTCGTTGTTCTAAACATTACAGCTCTGTCTGCAGTTGATGTTGCCTTTTGCATCTTAACTTCAAGCACTGAAATCTTTTATTTGCCCCCCAAAAATGAAGATTGTATTACTACTTATGGTATTATCACATTATTTATTACAGATTTATTACAGATTGTATTATTTATTACAGAATTATTTGCTCTACTGTCCATACTCTATAACCTATGCATTAACTCACAAATATATACAGCAGAATGAATTAATCACTGTAAGGTGGTAATTACATAAGTGAGTACTGAAGTAAATGAAAACGAGCACTTGTGCATGCTCGTTTGCCCTAGTCAGCAGTGTGTAGCAGAGCGATACTCTCTTTCTGTAGGAGAACAGAAGCCCTGCAAGGGTGTTGGAGCAGCACTGGGTTTCTGCAGCAAGGTGGCCCTGTGATTGAAGTCCCTGCCATGGAGTGTCTCTCGTCGGCTTCCTCTGCTCCCTTCCATTATCAGCCAGACCCCTGGCTGCCCCTCCATTGGTCTTCATCAAAGGCAGGTGGGCACCAGTCACTGGGGAGTGACCGTCTATTAATCACTCCGTATCTCCAACAAAACCGGACCAGAGCGGGGTTTCCACCCACGTGAATGTGCTGGTACACGGGTCCTGGCTTAGAGTGCCTCTCTCAAACGGGAGAGCCTTTCCCACGGAGTAGCAGGAAGCACAGAGGAGCTTGTGGCCTTGAGGTCAGGGTAGAGGTTACTGCAGAGGTTACTGTTTAGTTGAGGTTGTTGGCATGACAATGGAGGACCTGATAACAACAGCTAAGATACTCTTAAATGAGCTTTGGGGAGAGCAGCATGCTGTACAAGTCTTAAACTGTTGATTTTAACCATCACTGTCAATAAACAAACAAATGTTTAATAATAAATGCGATCACGCTTTTTGTACATTTGATTAGTGCTTTCTAAATAGTCAATTTATGAAAGTGATATGCATGTAAACGTGAGAGATGGGAATGCCGAGTTTTGATAGTATACAACAGTGTAGAGCCTGTGGCATGCTGGATTTGATATGATCCCGGAGGTGAATCCTGTTCCTGAGGAGATCCAACCAGCATGGGAGGCCATTTACTCAGTTTCTCTGGCTCGCTCCTTAAGCTCCTTTCTGCTGAACTCACTGTCTCAAAATCTCAAAAACTCAGAAAATCTTCAGAATTTTAAATAAACCAATTCTGCAAATGCCCCTCGTCGCCCTGGTGCCCTAGTCGAAAGAAAAAGCAGGGCGCTGTCATTTCAGGCAACACTCCCTGTTCTTGACATGCTTGCCTTTAAGTTAAGAGAAAACCTACAGTTCTTTTTACATACCTTGCTATAAAATATTTCATGTAATTTCAGCATCAAAAAAGACTAGCTTAAAGCATAGCAGCGTTGCGGGTTACATAGTTCATAAATGAATAAAAATCTCCAAATGAGTTTGGTGACCTCTTGAACTCCACGAAATGAATATATGCAGCCATCCTACTGGCTGCGGGCTGTCCGTGAGCTGGGCGGGAGATCGCCTTGGCTCCCCGAGCATCCTACAATGTTCATAGGCTCACTTCTGCAGATGCTCTGCTGGAGCTGGAGATGCTGCAGCTTCGCGAAGCTGCCGACAACTAGGGACGCGATGGCTCATGCTGTAAATCTCTGCTGACTTCAGTTTAAGATCTCAAATAAAAACAAGGACAATATAGCCCCGACGCAGCCGAGTCGCACGTTTAAAGGAGATTGTTGTTAAGAATAGAAGGTTATGTGCTTCTAACGAATCTTAGAACAGCTCAGGCGTTGTTCAGGATGAGTCAACTGAGTGTCAAGCTGTCATCTGTGTGCATCCAAGGTGCCTGGAACCAGTAAGACCTCATACTCACCTCCAGAGAAGATGATACATTTGGCATTGTCCTGGACTGCAGCTCCTCGGTGGGTTTCACGATTGGAAACAAACACAGGGGAGGTTTGGCGTGATTTTGATGATGAGTGTTTGACAATTGATAGTCAGCTCATTTCCCCAGCTACCTACAACACAATGCCAGAACAAGATGAGCTTTTTTTTTTTTTTCTTGCCAACAGCTTTTTCATATCACACGTGAGCACAGACAAAACCAATTACAGCCATGTAAATAAGAACAGATAGCCCTCCTGTGTGTTGAGCTGGGGGACACTCCAAAGAATCCTTCTACTCGCTTTTATTTCCATGTATTAGCGTGGCTGAAAGAAAGAGAGGGAGTGTTTGGGGAGAAAGTCACAGCAGATCACAGTATTGGATCTCCCTCTCCTACGTGGCCGTGTCACTCGCTGTACTGAGCTGTTTATCAGGCCTTCGCTCTTCTCCGAGCTTCCAGCGTGGGCGTCGTTTGTACGAGTCGGTCACTCAATAACAACCACTCATCCCTCACTAACACGCTCCGGTTTCAGTCGCGTCCTTTTCTATTAAGAACGGCTGCTTCAAGGTGAGCCACTTACTTCTAACACGATCACTTACCATATGGAGCTCTCAGTGTACAGTATGCCAGAGCACTGTTAGATGTGGGGTCCAGTGTCATTCAGATATGTGAACTAGAACAGTACTCGGTATCCTCATGAATGTTAATGCTTGAATAAGAATGCTCCATACTTGAGCAGTCACGCTTGTTGGGAATTTACCACAGGCAGCAGGTGTGCTGAAGAAGGGATATAAGGTATAGGAAATTACTGTACGAAAACAATAAACAACAACGAAAACAATATGAAAGAGATGGACACCATGTCCCTGAGCCAGTGACGGCCATTAGAGAGATGTCTGTCTCAGGTTAAGATGGCCTGTGAAAAAAGTGTTCTCTTTCAACATTGATAATGTTAATGGATTGATAATGTGTGAAGTACATTCCACACAGAGGAATGCGATGAGGAAGAAAATAATTTCTCTTTCAAGTATGAACTTGTTTAAATTAATTAAGAGAGAGAAAGTTAATCTCTCTCTCTCTCTCTCTCTTTCAAGAGGATTTACAGCAACAACCATTACCTGACCGTAGAGAGGTTTTTTTCGCAGTGAGTATTTTCACACATTACTATGATATTAAATACATTTGGAGTTGCTGTCATAACATTTCATTCATGGCATGGGCTTCCTCAAATACCTGCAGATAAAACATGGTGAAAACGTTAAAAGCCATTTTAATGGGGTTGTTTTTCACTAATATCTAGCGTCTAAGGTTGAAAAGAACAGTAAATAGTAGGTTTGTCTTTTCTTGATATTTTTAATCTGTGTGAAATAATGATCTGAAGTCACAGATGTTTAGGAAGCATTCTCTGTTCAATAGAAGTGCTTCTAAAAGGCTTGTAGGAAAACTTAACGTGGTTCAGCCAGCGAACATTGCTAATACAGATGATGCAACAGTCCTAACTGTAGCTCTGCATATCTGTGGGATTCAGTATTACACGAAATGGTTCCTTAAACTAATGTTCCAAATATTTATGCTCAAGTTAAAATTCCCCGTGATTAATGAACACTTACTGTACTCACACGACTTCACTTTACATTATGCAAGTATAAGACTGCACTTAGCAGAACAGAGGAAGCGTTTAATAATGGTGATTTGGTGCTGGCCATCTCTTGATGTTACTGTGGCAACTGTGTCTGTGATGGTCTATCTAGCTCTTCAACTCATGACAGAATGTCCATTTCTGTTCTATACGTGACAGTTTTACACCCTGTTTTTTTTCTACTTTTACTCACACACAAACCAGAACATTGTTTATTCACTGCACGATCATCAAGGGCAGCCAAGCAAAGCTCTAACAGTCACAGTAGTAATGGTGGTGGAATGCAAAACTTATGCAATGCACTTTCAAAGAACAATGAAGGACATTGGGAAGAGGGTCATAGGGGACTTGGACTTGAAAATGAATGACGGGCAACAACAAATTTGAACTAGATACTGTACAAGGATTTAAAGAAAGAAACTCTTTTGTCCCCTGCTGTAAACATATCATTCTGCATACACAGAACTGGATTTGGCAGTAGATCAGTCACTTAATTTACTGTATGGATCTGTCTGGAGTTACACCAAGATCCAAATGGGGGATGAATGGAGCTGTCACCCTCCGAATAACCAGTGGCAAAGGCCGCTCATGTCTTTTCAGTAAAAGCCCATTCAAAGGAATCTACAAATCACCTTTTCACCCTGTCTTGTAGTGGCAAGTCCACAATGTACCACATTCTCTGAAAGACAATGAAATTGATGTCCTCACTTGTCACTCTCTACCTTCATGTCTCACACTTGTCATTTTGCATGCAGGAGTATTTCAGGTTATCGTATACATGTATTCAGGGAATACAGTGACAGCTGCAATAAATAAAAGCTGCAAAAATATGGTGTTGTGTTAACACCATAAGGAGTAATTCAGGCATGTGTTGATTAGACTGCAAGTTCTTCAAATAGCTACTTTTAGAATTGAAAGGATTAATATGATTTACGGGTACCTCACAGAACACAGTGAATGCATTTTTAGCCAATATCCAAATGCCTTTCTGTTAATGTGCTTTTTTTTTTTTTTTTTTTACAGTGATCATCAAGTTAAACTTGTTTAAACAATGGTGTGGAAAAAAAGGGGGGGTGAAAGGGGGATATCAAGGCTGAGAGAGGTAAAGTGGACACAGTGGGTATGCGCTGACTCCTGTCAGCAGGGATACAGCAATGCTTTTCCACAGTCTCTGCCAAAAACAGCAGGTGTGAACGCCAAGAGCAGGGAGAGATAAGCATGAGTGCGGACAGGAACGCACGCAGCTAGGCACCATCACCGGACGCTGGCATGAGCAGCGATGTCCTGGCAGGCGCACTTCCATTAGTTCTGCCAAGCTGCCGAAGACCGAGAAGCCCGGTGTTTTCCCCCCGTTTCAAGAACATCTGAGTCAGTGAAATATTAAGGTACTACACGTGTGTCAGTTGGATTGGGATTGAAACCAGATTCCTTAGTAGCTATCTTTGTGGAGTTGCATCTCAATCAAATTCTCGATTCTTACTCTGAGACTGAGCCAGGAGTGTATTCAGTTCATAACGTAATTCCCTGGTTTTGAGCAAATGAGAGGGCTAGTATTAAAGAACAGTGCACTGCATGATACAGCATTCTCTACTCTGTGTTTATTCCTTTATTATTTTTCATTATCCTGCATGCCATAAAGTAAAAATTACAAGGCCTTTTGAAAACCTCAGAAACAAATGAAGCTGTGGTTGGGACTGCTGGTAAATTAATTTAGCTTGATGTTTAAGAGACTTTACCATTTCAAAACTAAGCCTGGGCATTCTTTATTTGTCACAATAAGACAAAAAAGCCACTTATGCTGCCTTAGAGAACATTAGAGTTCCTACTTTATAGGAAGTCAGTCACATTACTGACGTATGTGGAGGCGCCTTTCAAAGTTACATTTCAAACCAAGTTTCTGCAGATTCAACCTCGTCTTTGATCAGATTGCACTGGCAATGGACATTCTCTATTGAAGATTCCTATTTAGTCTGTATCTACTGCAGTGTGCGACTTTATGATATGCCAAAGGTGCACCAACTAAATTTGAAAGCAAAAGGTTAAGCACCTGACTTCGGTACTTAGAAATTATTTATTTAAAATGTTTTCACACAAAAAGCCCGAATTCCCAAGAATGCAGCCTAATGTAGATGCAAGATTTACAAAGGTTTGTGCTAGCTAGTCTGCGCACACCTGGTCTGGCTCTCATTAGCTGAGACTCAAACTCCCCGGTGTATCCCCAACAGGAACAAACGTCCATGATGGATGCATCAAGAAGGCACTTAAACACTGGATTCAAGGACTTTTCAAGGACCTTTGGGATTCTGTACCAAAATGGTATGACTTATACTTTGCATATACAAATTTAGAGGAGGCAGATCAGGAGTTGAACTCTAAGCTATAAATTATTGTGCTGGAAAACTCTTCTGAACTGGTATGTGTAGAATTCATGCAATTAGAACTTTCAGGCAGAAGAGAAAAAGATCAGCTTTATCATCAGTTTAAAAACAGAAAGACAGGTGTAGATGATTTTAATTGCCATTTATCTATCCTTATAACCACAATGTAAGCTGTGAACCATGCAGAACTGAGGTGACTTAAAAGAATGACAGTGAAGAAAATGACAGTGGTCCATACACCCAGGCTCCCTACACGTAAACTGATTTATACGCCGTGTCCCACTGGATTTCACCCTGGAGCAGCCAGTTGACCACTAGCTTCAACCATGTCTAAGACATATAATGACAACTTTCGGGAAAACACACAGAAATTATCTTTTAGGACAAGCACATCATAAATCAGCTTCTTTTATTCAGTTATTCTTAGTATAGTCTCATCCCTCGAGTACCTAAGAATTGAGAATGGCAGAGTTTTGATTAATGTACATCACTGACATACCACTGAATAACACAGGAATACAGCTGCTTTCCTGAGACATGACACACTGGCTCCTAAATGCAATAAAATCCCTCAGCAGGATTTTTTTTCACTGTGCTGTAATATCTAACACAGCATTTCCGATCCCTCGGATACTGAAACATGCAGACTTGTGCCCAAGGTATACTTTGAGTGGCACTGCTGATCCAACCTGATTATGGGTACTGACCCAAAATGTGTCGGAAACAGATAGTATAAAACATAGTATTAATCCTGACCACATGTCAGAAATTTATCCTGTAGATTTAACATGTTTTAGTTTCATCACTGTAAGAATTTATAGCAATATATATTTTTACATTTGGCTCAAACATCTGAACATATAAATTAAATTACAAACTGAACAGTTGTATTTTCTTTTTCAAATTTGTTTTATAATGCTGCTGGGATTAAAAAAAATAATCCCATAGAATGACGAGATCATACTGAGGTAAAATTAAAAGTTTCAGTAGGCTTTTAAAATTTGGATTAGTAAAATGTTCTGAAAACCTTCAAGGTGCTCGGTAATGCATGATTTTGGTGTTCGTTGTTGGTAAATATAAACTCCTGTTTTTCTGTTCAATTCAATAATTCTAATAAACAAATCTGGCAAAAATTTGGTAAAAACTGTAGTTAAAAGAACTACTGTTAATGTTACACTGTTTGCAAAACAATTGTCAACTAGAAGCAAAAACATTTTAACTTTATTAAATCTCAAATTTATAAACATGCTAGTACAAAAGAACAACATAAAAACACAAACAACAAAAAAAAACTTTGGGTTAACATTTTTTCAATGTAAGAATAACAATATACCATTTATTTATATTTCAATATATCCATACATATTGACCTATAACGACAATGATAACACTAATGTTAACTAAAGGTTAGAAAAGAACATTGAAAAGGTAGTAGTTTGAAATTTCCGACTGAATCCAAGGCAACAATGTGCTTAATTAGTCATTTCTTTATCATACACTATTGTCTTTTTGGGGAGATACGTCATTCAAAGTGTAAAACATGATAATAATACCTTTTCAAAATTAAAGAAATGACTAAATACCCACCACTTTGTTTGACTCGGTTACCCAGTACAGGTTTGTAATGATACAACAGCTGAGTTTCAAGATAAGAGTACGAGGTTTTTAATAACACCAACAAGGCAGTTCAACAGTTCAGGCAAACTAAAATAGCAGAATATTTTAATTGCAATTCAAAATAAATGCCAAATTATGCATTGAGGGGAGTAATGCAACGGCCGATTTTAATTTGTAAAGTGCCTTAGTGCCTGATTTTAAAGCTGAACCGAACTGCTGATGTACACTTTATATCGTCAACCACAACAGAGTATACAAAAACAACAAACAAATAAGAACAGAGAAAGTGTGTTTTTTTTTTTGACAATGGCTGTGACTGAGCCACTTGCCTACTACAACGGCTCAAATGTAAACAGAAATCTGTGCGTTTACTTTTCCCCTCTGCATGTTGCATTTGTGAATGTAAAATATTTCTTTGGATTGTGCTCATCTGAAACATCACATTTCAAAGGACTGCATCTCAAAGCCTTTAAAAACTACACACCACAATCACATATTGCACCATAACTAAGGAATAAAATGTTGTATTCATCTGTGTTAATCCCTGAAAATTTTGAGCAAACAGAAAACAAAAGGGCAAAAAAACACTTATCACTGGCATTTTTACAGTCCTCAGTCAGAAAATATCGACCTGCGATGGCAAATAGGAACGAATAGCCGGTGCTCAAGCCAAGCTAATGCAGCGGGTTCATACGTGCATCATTTACAAATTAACACAAGGGTGACTCAATGGAAAACTGACCTCCGAATATGGTGGAGGGGGCTGAAAACGGAACTGCTGGGTACACACGAAAACCTGGGGGCCCAGTCTCCTCACCAGCTCAGCTTCCTGAGACCAGGGGACAGCCGAGAACTGCTGCTCCCTCTCTCCTTCGGACACAACGTCCGCGTAGTTCGGAGGGGCTGCCCAAAGCAACAAAGGCAAGAGGTCAGAGGCCCAAGATTATTTTAAATAACCAGTCAGTCACAGAAATTTGAAAGAAATAGTTAGCCAGCCCAAACAGCTGTTTATTCATGTTTAGTCATCAACCCTTAAGTGTTATTAGCTTTTACTGTGTATGTAATAGGTGTTTGTTGGCTTTTCCTATGTAATACAGTGCAAGTCTCCTTGGATAACCACTATAACAGTGAAATCTGGAGTAAATATAAAATTTTGCATATACAGATTATTTAAAATAAAAAATTAATAAATCCTCTTTTTCTAAAAATATGTTATTTTGCAGCATCTATTTACATTTTACTGTGCAGTGCATTTGTTTATGCACTGGGTTGCAGTATAATTATTTCATACAGTTTACATCACCCTTACTTGACATTTCAAGGCAGCAAAATGTGATGCTATTTTGCTTAAAAATCTTTCAGCAGATCTCAACATTAACTCAACACCATGCATTTCCCCTGTGTATTCACTATGAAACCAGCTCCTGTAATAGTGCTTGGGTAACATGAGATGATAAACTACCCGAGATGCAAAGTATATTTTAATTAATTTCATGCATCTCTGCCTTACCTTCAGGTGGATCTGGGAGGGGGAGCCAGTTCATGACAGGACTGAACTGACTGATCATGCTAAGGTTTTGACTGCCAAAGGCATTGGAAGGGGTAGTGCCAATCACGACAGGAAGCTCCACCTTCAGCTTTCTGGCCCCTGGTATCTGAAGTATAACCTTGGAAACAGAACAACAACAGAGATACAAATGAAACACGGATGACAAGGAGTTTAAACAAGGAGTGTAAATCTTTGGTATAATCTGTAGTTGGGGGTCCTGACTGCAACAATGTCATTGAATTAATTAAGTCAAAAATCCAGACATTACAGTCAATAAAATGCTGCATACAGTAAAAACAGATCTGGTGTTGCTACCCATGATGTTCTGTGGTGTTGTGTCTACATGTACTAATCACACCCCCAAATCAGATCATGCATTAAAGGCTGAGGTAGTAAACTGTCTGGTCATCTTTTTAAGGATAAACCTTTAATTTCTTATGTTGCCATGCAGTAAGTCATTACTAATTTGAAGATGGCTGACGGCAGTCCAAATGCAGAATGAAAACCAACATCCTAACATTTTAAGAAATAAACAGTATAAACTGTCGAAACTATACTTACTGCTAAAGAATATTCCACTTTCAGTATGTCTGAGTTAAGGATGGAGGGAGAGACCACTGGTATCTTAACCTTTTTTCCATTCCAAGCGACACAGCAGCCAGAAGGGATGTGACTGCCTCTCACACTAGTAACCACCTGTTTGTATCTTATGTTCTTGCCGCAAGCCATGTAGGTCTGGATCTGGTACATAACTGCTTTAGGCACAACCAATCGAGAGCAGAAGTTTTCAATCTGCGCATAAATCGGAATCGACTGCCCTGAAATGGACAAAAGAGAAATACCTTTCAAACTGATGTTCAGTTCAGGTTGCTGTTTTTACCCAGGTACAACCTTAAATGAAAAACTGTAGTTAAAAGTCCCATGTTGTGCCACATGTAAAAAAATAAAAAGCAGTGTTTTTTTTTTTTTCCTGTGCTTTATAGTAACGCATTTATCACCATTAAATTTCCATCACAGTAATACACTGATGCAAATGGCATTAAGGCTGTTGCGTGCAGTGTGGTGTGCAATAAATGACTGTATGTCCACAGTTCATGTAGAAAAATATGAGGTGAAGTTTAGCATGTCAGATCAGTACAAGAGTTCAAAGCTGCAAGATGAATACTTAACCTCCAATCTTCAGTATAATTATAGCACAAACCTCATATGCCACGAGGGTAGCTTCATACACTCCAGGACATCCATTAGTGAAATCAGTTACTTGACATCAATGTTTTAAAATTATGCTAAACTTATAATACTACACCTATACATCTTCATTATCAGCAGTCTACCTTTGTGCTTTGGTGGTCCATACATCCATACATTGGTCAGCAAAAATGAAAGAATGTCACTTACCACTGCAGTAACCTTTTCTTTCAAGGTTGACATTTAGGGAGACGAGACCTGAGGCAAACATCCAAAAGCCAACCATCTTCTCATTATTCTTTGACATGGGACACTTAAAAGGAGCAGATCATAATGAGAGAGAAATGAATGCTAATAATGATCTGTGTACAATATCTTTCTTGCATGCTCAATTATCTCATAATTATCTTTCTTCCAAGCCGATAGTTCAATATAATTATAGGCTCTGATCTAAATGTACAAAGTTCCAGCTCCAAGCTGGAAATCACTTGTGCAGCAACACTGTTGAATCTTCAGTGTGTTACAATGTTTTGTAAAAATAATTCTTAAGTATTTTTAATATGGATGCAGAGTTTGTCGTTGAAAAGTGGTACAGTTTGTTGTTGTTGCTTTGCACTTTAGTTCATTTGAAAAGAATTGAAAATAAATTATGACTGAGTCCAACCTGAAGTATGTCAGCTTTAATCTGAGTGTATTTATGTCTATATTTTGGTGAACCATTTAAGAATCACAGCACAGTCCTGCCTTCAAAATGTACACATAATAGGGTTTAAGTTGGCTGGCTAACTTGGCCAGTCAGAAGGTTCTACTTATTGACCTGGAAAAAACAATAGCTCAGGGGTGCCAACACCTCTAGTAAATGTAGTAACTGATGAGGTGAATCAGGTGTGTTTGTGCACGGAAAAGGCCAGACTGTGCTGAGCAGGGACCCTGCAGGCCTGAAGTCTTGCTACAGCTGCTTTACCAGCATGTTTCGGGTCACTGTCCTGCTGCAAGGTGAAGCACTGTCCACAAATGCATTTTGAGGCTTTTGGTCGAAACTGAGCAGATAAGGTGCCTCTGGTGTGTCAGATATGGCACAAGTTCAGAGTTCATTAGAATTCATCCTGCCAGTGACACTCATTACACAATCATCAGCAAAGAGAAGTAAGAGTTTCAGTGGCAGCCAAGAATTCTTATACCAGCATGTTTCATAGATGACGTGCATCTGGATCATGAGCAGTTACCCCCCCCACCCCAATATTGTCATTACCCAGTTACTTTTGAACGGCTTTGTATATACTAGATAAATTAAACATATTTACATTCCATTTGTGCAGTATTGTAAATGGTTATACTTTAAAGGGATTTGAATAACTGTTGCGAGCGCGCGCGCACACACACATACATACACACACCTCTACAGTGATTCAAGGTTCTTCTGCTCTTTTGCAAGAAAATACATTTCTGACATTTTCTCTAATCCTCTCAGTATACTCACTTCAAGACAACATGATTTATGTATTTAAAAAAAAAATCTTCACAGGGAAATAGCAGGTGCTGCAGATGGAGTTTTGTTTTGGCATACACACCACCAGTTGTGGCGAATTGACATCAACATGACTGATGATAGGAAGTTCTCTGCAAACATGCTGATCTCGATGGAATGGCCTCTGCAGGATAGCCTTCACCAAATAGCAAACATAGCCATACTTTCCACTGAACGAGGAAACAAGGGGTCTACAAAACAATGCCAAACGCAGTCAGCATTCTGTGAAAATGAATCTTATAACAGGAAAATTCACATAAACTATACCAGCAGTGTATAAATAATACCTGTATAATTTGTACGGTCATTTTGAACAGTACTTAATACTATTACAGGTAGTATAAAGATAGTACACAGATAACGTGTGCCATGTTTGTGAAATGGGGGCGCTAACCACTCTATGGACTGTACTACCTTTGAGGCAGCTCTAGTTCAAAGGGTATCTGATGGTGTCCTGCTTCAAGTGTGAGGCCATCATTACCTGGTTAAGGTAAATATTTCCAGATCAGTACTTGACCTCACAACGACTCCTTACACTTACAGAATACACCAATTCATAATTCAAAATTATTTATCAAACGATTGCAGAGATAACCTACCTGTTGCTTCTACAAGTGTTTTCGACAGGCAGAGATATTCATTTTCCTCGACACAATAGGATACAGACTTAGTTGTGATTGCAACAAGTCCAAATGGACAAGACTGACTTCGCAGTCCTTCAACCCAGTTAACTCGCGCGCATCCTTCGGCACGGAGTTTAATGGCTTTTATTGTGGTCCGCACAGAAAGCTCCATCAAAACATGTCCCGTCACAATCTCACCGGAACTGTA
The DNA here is from genome assembly GCA_028565775.1 of Sternarchorhynchus goeldii. Classification (NCBI taxonomy): domain Eukaryota; kingdom Metazoa; phylum Chordata; class Actinopteri; order Gymnotiformes; family Apteronotidae; genus Sternarchorhynchus; species Sternarchorhynchus goeldii. The sequence goes on along the minus strand of JAOXYF010000027.1, from coordinate 22,065,659 downwards.
CCCATTCCCTTGGTCGTTGTCAAAAAGAACGCTCAAGGTGTTCACTGTGTCCACCATCATAAAGTTCACTAGAAAAAATACATAAATAATTATTAATAGTTGATTGGAACTGTATGTTAGAGGAATCTGAAGAAAAAAAAAACTTTGCACGTGTAAGTACGTTTACCTGTTGTAGAGCAGAAGTCCCAAACACAGTAAAATGAACTTTTTTAGGCAAACCGACGGCTATCCTCGCCTTTTCAGATCCCACTGTAAGCTTGCTGCAATAAGTTACTTAAAGTCCTACCTAAAACGATAACTTACTAACATTCGATAAAACTGGTCAACTACCAAACAGTTAAATCACCGCGTTACCAAACTCCAGTTGGTCACTCATTGCTTATTTTCTCTCGTGGGGCTGTTTGAATAGTGATGTGGAATAATATGAATCGGTAACATTATTACACTGTAGTCCCTTTTCCTTGCCCTCTGACAGTGAAATGGCTTGTTAGCCACATCCGGAAAAAAAACCCCTGAGGGCTCTCAGTGACAATTCTATCAATGTGGTTTAAGGGCTGTGTTTTCATTTAGTCAGTTCGATGATTCGACGGAATTGTTTCGCTTATGTGACGAAACAAAGCACATGCAAAGTCAGTGGTTTTATTAGCAATGGCCATGATTCATTGTTGCCTACCAATGACAGACCAACGGGAACGCGTGAACAATTCTTTGATTGGACGGTCTCTGACTTAAAACCAATCAAATGTGACCGCATTCCACGTGGACTGGGTATGTAGTATGGAATTTGTTACGGTTAACCGTTATTGTTTGTAAACAAAGCAGTTGAAGGCCGCCTCCCTAAGTCTGTCCGTACTGTTGCAAAAGGCTGTCCTGTATGAAATGTATGAAAACTTGTTTTCAAGAATTACCTTCAAGGGTGTTTTTTCTGTAGCTTGGATGTTTTGATACATATGCCTAAAAACACTTATTTTGTTCACTTGTTTTTAGAAACGTGTCCTTATAATGACTCTACATTATAGTATTGTTGTTCTCTGTATTTTTTCTTATCCATACCATATCTGCCCTGACCTATTACAATTCTGAATAATTGATAAGGTATCAACTATTTGGAATCCTTCAGCATAGCTCCTTGTCCTAAAAAAGCTGAGTGTCGTATGCCTACTATTCAGCCTACTCTAAGGTAGGATGTCCATGGTAAACAGAGGGTAGCTCAACACTGTAGGCTCGAAATGATAGCCAATCTTATCTGTAAATAAACTATTCTGCTTTTATCTGCTGGTGTTTACTGGGAAGTTCCTGAGAAAAACTGAAAGGAGAGTCTGTTTCAACACCTGTGATTGTATTCATGCTGCGCTGTGATTTGTGCTCCTCGCCTACAACTTCAGATGCTATAACCACGTAGTTTAAGTTTATGGAAGTATTCCTTTTCACACAGAGATCATTTTGGAGTTCTGTTTCTCATCCAAATCCAGTTGTGAGGAGGGCAATGCAAATCTATTCTGAAATATTATGCTCCTTTTGAATTTACTCTTTATCACCACCTAATGGTGAATACACAAACCTGCATGGTGTGATGTGTGCAGGGCTTCAGTTGCACCAGTCTGTAAAAACTGCTTTGTAATATACACATAAACACAATGTTAAACTGAATCAGTGTCAGGCACATAATAATTCATATGATAACTGCTCCGTATGGCAAAAATGGTGTTTTGGTCATCTGGGGATGAGATGTCTTCTGATAGTCTTCTGTTTTCATGAACATGATGGTTCTAGGATCCTTTTAATTTGCGTATGCTAATTATGTTATAATAGGTTTATTAGAAAGTTAGATTGTTTGCTTGTTTCTTTCACTGGTGTTTTACTTTGCCTATATGTTCAAAAGAGGTTTGGTTTAGCTAGATCAAAGGGTCTGAGTTGATTTTTTTTCCTAGCATTATTTCCTGGACACAGCAGAGAAATATTCAGAAATATAATTATGTTCATTTGAAAGGCTTTGATGTTTTGTAAAAGTCAAAGTCAGTAAGCCAAAAATCAATATTAAAATAGTCTGATGTAGTGATGTAGTGCTTGATGAGGTTATTTGGCATGAGTAACTGAGGTCAAAATCAGGACACTGTGTAATAATCTCAGTTACAGGGGCCATAAGTACCGAAAATGTTTGAGGCTTACCTAGTGTGTGAGTTTATGACTTGTTTGTGTATGTGTGTGTGTGTGCGTGTGTGTGTGTGTGTGTGTGTATGTGTTGAGTCTGTAGCGCATGGGCTGCTGCAAACTCCCCTGTGGGCTAATAGATTCGAGATGACATGCTCTCCGCTTCCATGGTGAATGTTCACTGAACTTTCTGGCACAGCAACTGCTGCTAAAGTGGGTTCAACCAGAGGTTAATATAAACAAACAGTAGAAAATGGAGAGCCAGGGATTATTAAATGTTGGGATGACTGACAAATCCCTCATTGTCATTAGCCCTTGGCCTCCACCTTTGGCCCGCTTTCCAAAAACTACTGTGCCTGGGTACAACAATGCTGTGTTCTCGTTTAACGCCGCCTGTTCAGGGCCAAAAATTAGTCATTGTGTTGTTCAAGCATGAATCACTGTAGCTGAGCAATGAACCTCTCTTCTGCACATAACCATAGAGATGACTGGATGCAGGCGTTTACAATGTTATATGCTTCCAGGGTTTTTTTCACAATAAGGCACTCAATCTCTACTCGGTTTTCGCATTTTCTGAATATAGATTGAGTTTATCTTAGTTACTAGGGTTTCTGCAATGCATGTGCTTTTCAGTGTAAGAAAACTCTGGTCCAGTTCTTAGAAAAGGCTGTGATAGAACATGGAAAGAAACATTTTAAGTTAATTAAACATTTTACAGAACTACTGGCCATGAAAATTGTTGTTGATAGATGTATCGATTTTAAAATTTGTATTGAGTATATTTCAAAGAGATTATAAGAACTTTGTTAAACTATATTGACAAATAACAGCTTTATTCAGTTACATGGTACTCTTTTGTTATTTCTAAATTAAACTTGTAAATGTTTATGTAGTCACTGTCTATATTAAAACTAGATTACTGAACTCTTGCATGTGTCCTCTCTCTCTCTCTCTCTCTGTCTCTCTCTCTCTCTATCTCTCTCTCTCTCTCTGTCTCTCTCTCTCTCTATCTCTCTCTCTCTCTCTCTCTCTCTGTCTCTCTCTCTCTCTCTCTCTCTCTGTCTCTCTCTCTCTCTCTCTCTCTCT
>JAOXYF010000027.1:22044493-22062350 GCA_028565775.1 Sternarchorhynchus goeldii | reverse complement strand
TCTCTCTCTCTCTCTCTCTCTCTCTCTCTCTCTCTCTCTCTCTCTCACACACACACACACACACACACACACACTGTAACTCACAGGTGTGCCAACAGGTCTAATTAGAAAATTACAGTGAATCTTATGAGCTGGTAATTCTTTCACAATGATTGGCATAAATATTTGAATAAAAACTGGGTTTGATTTGGAATGAAAAATGGTTTTCAGAATTAAATGATTGACTCATGAACCTGCAGTTGGGATGGGTGTCCCATTGCTTGTGCTTCCTGCAGTCAGTTTTGACATTCTAGGAAATCACATGTGCTGCCCTCTTGTGGCTCTGTCTTTGAATTGCAGCATCGGACGCCTACTCCCTCTGCATTTTTGTACAGCTGCCACATGCACACTAATGCATGATATTTTGACTTTTTTTTCATCCTGTGTGAATGTCTCATCAGTACAGAAACCAGGCATGTCCATCAGTACTCCTTCAAAGCTTGAGAGGAGCTCCAGGAAAGCTGTGTGCCTCCTGATTGTGTGTGCTTCTATGGCTGGTTTCTGCAGGGCTTCTTTGAGATACTGGCTCCCAAAGAAAGAGTTAACTGGAGTATGGGAATTGTCCCTGTCGGGGATGGCTGAAATTTATCACTGCCAGCGCCAGTGTGCAAATTTTGTGATGTCGGCAGTGTGCATTGTTAACGGTGATTGTCATCTAATTAAATCGTGGCTCGTCACAAGAGATGCTTTTTATGCTGAGATAAGCATTGGGAGTCTAGTCAAGCGTTCCCAAGATCAATAAAGATGTTCCCTTCTGGATTACGAATCGTCTGAGGGTTACGTGGGGCACTGGAATTAATTAGGAAGGAATTCTTATAGCCCCCCCCTCCCCTCCCTCCCAACTTTCTTAGCAGAAAAAAGAAGGGGGTGGGTGACAGAGGGGCTTTTAAATGGTTTGATATCATCTTTCACTCTACTTTCATGTTAATTCTTTTAAGGATGTCTCATCTGTCTTCTAAGCAAATTAAAGCACTAAAAAGTGAAACCAATTTAAGGCTGCAATTATGTGGCCTGCCTTGTGTTGTGTGCAAAATAAAGACATATTCTCTTCCCACTGATAGTCACTATTTTGCAGGGCACTGACAGATAAAAGTCCTGGAAACAGCTAAAAGAAAGCTTGACTATAAAACCACATTGCTTTGACGTATTTGCCATGCCTCGGTTAAATGAGATCTGTAATGTATTTAAGAAAAAATACAAAGGCAATTTAGCTTAAGGCAAATGGCATTAGTTAAAGTGATGATTGTTCATAAACAATTACTAAGGTTGCATGCTACTGACTCCAAAACTAGTCTAGGCTGATCTAAATATTGGGCTTCAGTGCAGTCCCACCCACCTTTTCATAGCTTATGCCTTTCACACTGTTTGTGTTTATTCCTAATACTTTATTTCTTTTATCTCTTAAATGACCACTATCAGAATGGCTGACAAAGAAAACGACTCTTATTATAAACCGCTCGCATCTTAGCATTTCCAGCGTTTCCCATTTCTCGCAGGATTTTTCTATCAGTATGGGTCAGTATCCCACTACTAAGGAGGATAAACAACAGTGACGTTTCTGAATTCCCCACAGAGTGAAATAGATGTACTCCGGTCGTGGCTTTGATGACAGGTTTAGTACAGCAGGGGTACGAGTGAACGCGGTGTGAAACTTCACCTGGCTGAGTGCCTCCTCCTCTCTTGGAATGGACTCAGCATTACTAATTTTACCGTTACAGCGGAGGCGTCTTTATCTTGCATAGCTTTATACCTCCTCAACTGATTTTGAATGGCTTTTGAATGGCTTGAGGTGCCCTTCTAAGGGTACTAAGTGAAGGCAGTATCACAAATGTTTGTTTTTGCTATGAATAGAGGACAGAGATTAATGGGCATTATTACATTTATTTCTACGAATAGTGATTGATTTATCTTTTATTTCTGTAATAAGAGCATAGCCTCCACCTAAGCAAATGTTTGTGGTGCATTCGTAGTAAAGCCTGTTTACGTGCGGAGGGTGAGTGTGTTGGGTGCCCGTTGTGGGCGTTTCCCTGGGATACGAATGTGCAGTAGAACGAGGTGAAGTCCATGGTGGGGTGGACGCTGGAGCAGTGTCACTCCAAGCTGCCGCGGCCGAATCCTGAAACTCTATCAAACACTCACATCTCCTTCCACTGGCCTCGCAAAACCACAGAACAATGGCAAGAAAAAAAAAAAGAGAAGAAAAGTGGACGAAAAGCGATTACAGACGCGACGTCTCCAGTTGCAGAAGCTATGGGAGATCAGCAGTGGCTGGAGGTTAAATCTATTTTTACGCCCTGTTCCTATTTCACACTTTAATGGCATTTTAATGTGACTGTCACTCCATAGTACAGTTCATGCCAGGCAGGTGTGGAGTCTTTTATAGTGTGGAGGTGCCGGCTGAGGCTATACTCACAGCCAAGGCCGACACCTTGCTCAATGAGCAGGCAACACCTCATTTCCCACTTAAAGCGTCCATCTCCCCCAGAGAGAAAAAGAGAGAGAGAGAGAGAGAGAGAGAGAGAGAGAGAGAGAGAGAGAGAGAGAGAGAGAGAGAGACATACAGGGAGAGAAAAAGAGAGGGTGGGAGGTAAAGAAAAAGGTTTTTTTTTGTTGTTGTTTGCTTCCAGACAAATGTGGGTTCTTTTAGACCACAAGTTGAATGTAACACCTGGTAGTACTTTAAGAACCACATTAGATTTTTTTTATTGAATTTTCCCCTTCCACTCTCTCCTAGATTCTCTTATTTGTATTACTTCTACGTATAATATTTTTAGGGTTTCCAGTGGAATGCAGGGGAGGCAGCAAGTCTGCCTCGCCTCGTGAGAGGAAACGTGTGGCCTCACGTGTGGTGTCTTCATTTACATTAGCACGGCAGCCCCGGTGTTACTGCGGCAGTTATGAAATTCTGACAAAGGGGGTGAATTCCTCCTTCTCTTCCCGTGTAATTGCTTTTTAACCGTGGCCCCTCCGTATCCATGGCAACGCAAAAATGCCACACGCAACATACGGAACTCTCATTATTGCCTCTATGAATGCACCCATCAAAAAAATTCTACGGGGTGTGGTGTGTGTGTGTGTGTGTGTGTGTATGCCTGTGTGTGTGTGTATGCATGTGTGTGTGTGTGTGTGTATGCGTATGTGTGTGTATGCATGTGTGTGTGTGTATGCATCTTTGTGTGTGTATGCGTGTGTGTGTATGCGTGTGTGTGTGTGTGTATGTGTGTGTGTGTGTGTGTGTGTGTGTGTGTGTGTGTGGAAGGGGGCTGATGCTCTCATTTAATGGCTAAGGCTGAGCCCAGTAACTGAGTGGTCTCATTGGAGGCCGAGTCTAAATCAGCCCAGTCTTGTCTCCAGGGCAGACAAAAGAGACGTGTCTCTGGCTTTGTGGATGCAGGCTGGAGACAGGAGGTCCCCCTCAATTGAGATGTCAGTTGATTAAAATATAAGTGGCCGTAACGGTCTGGTCTTCTCTTGTATAGTTCGACTGTTCCAGACACTCACGGTGCTGGAGACGCACTCCATGAAGTTATCTCATAAAACCCTGCCCCCACCCTGCGTAGAAATGATAGCAGTTGGTGTGTTTTTTTAAAGGTATATGAGAAAACTAGCTGAGCAGTAAATGTAACAGCTGGGGTGTTTACTGGCTTGCTATGATGTGCAGTTGACTATTTACTATACAGTTTGTGTTGACCTTTGGGATGAAAGTACATTTCACAGAAAAGTGGTTGAAGGAGAGTGTGTGTGTGTGTGTGTGTGTGTGTGTGTGTGTGTGTGTGTGTGTGTGTGTGTGTGTGTGTGTGTGTTTGGCGGACTTTTGTAGTAGTTTTACATTCTTTAAACAGAATTGGTCTGTAGAGTGTGCTGTTACCTAGAGAAAGACATCAGATATAGAAACAGAGATGTGTGTGTGTGTGTGTGTGTGTGTGAGAGTGCGTGCATGTGTGTGTTTTGTAAGTATTAGGTTATAATTACAGGCTTTGAAAATACAGAGAGAGAAGAAATGGAATTAGTCCCTGAGGATCCGAGAAAGTCTGCTCAGGTGTTGGCATTTGAAATGAATTTCTATAAATTCCAAACGACTGATAGCTGTTATCTACATTGGCTCTCACAGTGATCTCCATTGCTCAGTTAATTGAAGAGTGAGCACAGTAATTAACAACGTTATTCTCAATGCTGCAGGGAATTTGAAGTGGACATCACTGCGATCAGAGCATGCTACAGGACTACCAGCATCAAAATTCTTATTCAGAGAGGATGTGGTAATTCAAATGTTCTTTGACAAATATCAAGTTTCATTACTTATTTGTTAATACTATATGAGATTAAATTCATATCTACATTTTTAAATATAATGGAGAAAGGCCCCTGGAACGACATCTACAGTGATATATTCTCCATATAAAACAGGCAATCACTGAAACAGCCACATTGATAATAAACATGTCCTACTCCATTTTAAGTGACACAAGGGTATTATTTTTCATTGGAGTTACATCCTTGACCATTTTTGCCTTCAGACGTGCGATTCCCTGTGGGACTCTGTGAACACTTGCCCCACCCTGCAGCCTTTCTCAGTGGGCGTGCCCGGGTGAGGTGGGGTAGTGGAGCGGGGAAGGGCAGGCGTTTGGCATGTGTCACCGACCCCTGGCTCCTGGGGCTGACTCTCGTGTCTAGGTCATGTGACCCACTTCCCTGCTGACAAGAACCTGACAGCTTTTCTCCCGCAAGCCACACAATCTCACTGGCTCACTCTCCACACATATATCCCAAAAAGACATTTAAGTCTGTAACCTATTCTCTTTATTTTTACATTTTGTTTTTGTTTTTGCCATTAGTTTACTTAATCTGGAACAAAACAGGATTATACTGATTCATGTAGACTTTTATAAACGTCACGGAACAGTGAATTGTGCAGAGTGTATGGTTAGAGCTTCACATTTGATTTGCACGTCACTGTCATTTTCATGACAAGTTGCAAGGCTAAAGCTACTGTGTGTCTTTTTTTTCTCAAGTTTTGTGGGACAGTTGACCACACTTTGCGTGGTTAGTTTGGCTTTAGTTTTGCTCTCATTTGGGTTACCACTGGCAAGAAAATATTCCTTGTCCTCCTTGGTTTCCGAATGTCTACTAGGAAAAAAAAAAAAAAAATCATGTGTCATGTTTTATAATTATAGCAACATAAGCTAAGCTTAAGAAATTTGAAGTGTTTTGGGAGGAAAGCAGAAAAAAAAACCTCTCCAAGATGGGTGTCGTATGGACCACTCAGACATATCGAATGAGGCGACCAGGGAAAGCATGCAACTCACCATGAAGCACTTACATCTGTAGAGGCCCCTAATTATGCCTTCAGCAGAGTTATTGAAAATGCTGTTGTTCATCAGCAACTTGTTACTCACTACTGCCATCTACTGCATGAAAGGTGTGTCAGAAGGATGATAATCGATTTATTACACTGTTTTATAACTGGCTGATTACGGTTTCTGAGATAATTTGTAGGTGTGTGTTTTAAATATATTGCATTCCTCTGGTTTAGGTACTATATTGCTATAAAACAGGCTTAACTTAGTATAAACTATATATGGCCAAGTTGATCTATTCACACTGCATTCTATATACCACAATATAGATTTGGAGAACCACTATGATACAAAAACTGTCACAAATACCCAGAGCTGAGTGGTGGTGAAGGTGAGCCATGCAGTTCTGCCTCTGTCTGAGTGTGTGTACAGTCTAGCAGGGTCTATTGCTCCCTGAATGTGATTATTTAATTTTAATTTTTATTCTTTATTCTATTTGATCTTCTTGGGCTTTTGTCTTAGTGTAATATTGTTCTTGTTACATGTCATACATGGGTGCCCCACCAGGACAAATTCCTTGTATGTGTGACATACTAGGTGAAATAAACGATTCTGATTGTGATTGTGATTCTGACTCTGATTCTGACTCTGACTCTGATTACTCCACACCTGGGACGGCTCCAATCAGCTTTCATTTTGGCACTGCTTCACCCAGTACAAGCACAGTCATTTGCCAGTTTGGGAGTGATTTTGTGCTGGCTGGTGTTGAAAAGCCCTGAGCTGATGGGCTGGGGGGGGGGGGGGGGTATGGGATGATGGCTGCGTGGCAGAGATGATAGCAGAAATGTAGAGGGCACGCTGTACAGCTGCTGGGAGGGAAGTCCAGGAGGTCAGTGCCTGCTGTACTCCTCGCCCTCTTCCTGCCAAGATTCAACCCTGCCTCTTTTGCCAGACCCACCAGACTCCTCCAGTGCCCTCCGGCCCCCTCTAAATGGCCCTGTGTGTGGCCCCCCCAGTGCTCTGTGCTCTGACCCCTCCCGCCAGTGTTCTATGCTCAGTGCACTGGCTTTACAGAACTGTCAGTGTCCTGCGAAGCCCTGCTCCCCCCCCCCCCCCGGTTATGAGAGAGACATGCCCCATGGACATGCCCCCCACAGCTCATGAGCAGGCAAGAAAGGGTTTTTTTTCCCCCTTCCAGCTAAGAGCAGTGGTTTTCTGCTCCATTATGTCGGTTGTAACCATGTTTCGACTCATCTATATTTACACAAGGGCAGATTTACAAGCTTAGCTCAGAGCAAAAACAATATTTGTCCATTTAGAGACATTTAGAATGTTATTATAATTTATCATTAGTGGGTGTTAAAGCTGCCTGTCAGGTTGGTAAATGTTTATTCATGTTCTGAAGAGGAGGCACTTGCAAATGCAGTGGAAATGCCCACCAGGCGATAGATGTGTTTCTTTCTCTAGAACGAGCAATATTAGCTCGTTGTCATCGCGCACACTGTGTCTGTTACACTGGCAAACTGCCTCGTTACCCCCATGCCTTGTTGCACAGTCTGACCAATTACTTTTGAGCTTAAGAGGACATGACATTCGTAGGCTTGGCACTCTAAAGTGACTTCACATGTTAAAAGATGCATTGTGTCTTCCCCTCACCAATAATTCATGGCACCTTGCTTCTTGGGAGGTTTGGTCTTTGAACCTAAAGGTGCAGGGTTTATATAAGTCTTTGGTGTAACTTACTGGCCAATGGATGGATCTCTTTTTTATACATTTTATGGAATTTCTTGTTGCCTTTAATATATCTGAATTACATGCCAAAAATCTGTAGTGAATTTCTATAAACACGTTTCATTTCATCATTTGTAGGCTGTATTACAGTGCTCGGAAAGAATGCCGTGTGCATACATATAAAGATAGAATCATTTCAGCAAGTAACTGACACTATTTGCTTGAACTTTTAAACTTGTGAGACTAGCGCTTTCCGTAGTCTGGATTTCCAGCTAATATTATCTCCAGACTTGACGCACCACTAAGCTGGAATGAGGGTTCCTCATGCCAGAGAGTAGTCAGAGTCTTTAAAACAACAACAACAACAACAAAAAAACCAACATAATTTCTTTCTGACAATTTATCTAGCTACCTGCTCAGGCATGACTGAAGGTGGATTGAAAGGCTTTTGGAGTGGATCACTGTGGATCGCCAGGAGGTTAGGTCTAGAAAAATGATTTATTGTCTTGACATCAAATAAAACCTACATATATATACAGACGCTCAGGCACTGACCAGGATGGACACATTAATTTGCATGAATCCAAGTTGATTTGGTGGTTTCTTGGTGACCTGTAGCGTAATGATACTACATCTCATAAAACAGGTGTTGGTAATTGTACAACAGCCTTTACTGTCATGGTCTCTGCAACCTCATATTTAACCTCTGAAATAAAGAGGAACGCCTCTAATTTTGCGTCATAAATTCACATTGCTACATATGTCTCCTCTGCACAAGGCAATGATTATACCTCTTCATTACCCATGAGGCTCATCCCAACACACACACGTGTTCACCAGTGAACGAGCGCATGTTCACAGCAGGGCAACAGTCGACAGCTGCAGTTTTAATGAAGCACAGTTTTGAATGAAACATATCCATTTTGTTGTTTCAGGGTAGGCCAGTGTTTAGACTTATCCACCCCTCTGCCTTTGGTCCCTGTATCTCATTTGACCCTTTACCAGGCTCACGATGCAGTAGTTATTCAGCAGGCCACCTTCTGGGCTTGTTCCTGGGACATTTTGCTCTCCTCCCTAATCTGGTGGCTTCAACCAGAAGGCCACAGGTGGAAAGCTTGTCTGCTGTGATTTCTTTTGTGTTCTCTGTTCTCCCCCCCCCCTTTTTTTTGTAAGCACAGCATAATGAAGTATTTGTTGCCCTGAAGGCTGTTGCAGGAGAGATTGAATGGAAAAGCCTGCAAGGCGATGCAAATGGTCTCTTTGATCTGTCAACAGCCTGCGGACTTCTGATTCCTGTTTTACCCGGCAACTGCTAATGGGTAATATGATGTATTACATGTCAGCTTGGCATTATTAGGTATGCATTCAAAGACTGCTGTTTGCAAGTTTTTTGTTGTTGTTTTTTTTTTTCTGCTTGTCTGTGCTTATTCAGCCATTTGAATTTTTCGCCTTTCATATACAAAATTACTCTGATGGATTGATGGGGAAACAGACGCTAGCAGGACGAGAGGCTTCGGTCGCCGCAGAGATGCTGACAGTCTGCCTGGGCTTCAGACTCTGGAACCAGAGTCTTATCTATTTGAGGATTTAGTATTCATATGATGAGCTATATGTCAGGCGTGTTTAAGAACAGGAAAGTGGGTGTCCCCCGTCTTACCCACGAGGGTGTGCTTTGGATGCCAGCTTTTATTACACCACATTACTCATGTTTGCACACGTTCAAATCAATGACGCATGTTAATGGTGCTTATTGACTTATTCATCAGTTCAGGTCGCTTTACTGTTGGAGCAAAAGCCCAAGCTCGTTCTGTGTGGGAAAAATCAGGAATAGCTGACCAAGAGCAAGAGGAACCAGAAAGAGAGCCAGCGTAGTTAAAGCACTGATTGAAATAGTCTGAGATCTTAACATGAAGACCATGAAATGATCTCATGAAATGATGCGTGAGATTATACTAGACTGCAGGAAGATGATTTCACTCTGCTCTGTGATTGCTGGCCACTTAGCAGTCGTGGAAGTTGCGCTGCGGAGGACTTTTCTGTCGGAATTTTCTAAACCAACTAAATTTGTTCTTCTCATTTTTGCAATAAACTACTTGTTCTGAAGGTAATTCCGATACTGTTTATTTGATGTGATTTACTCAAAGTTTGCTCATTTATGAGTCTAAAATGTTGGTGTTAAATGAGGTGTCATGTTGAAATGTGCTGGTCTGACCCAAACTGGAGGTGTAATAATAATAATAATAATAATAATAATAATAATAATAATAATAATACAAATATGGCCATGAGGCAGTAGAGGTGGGGTAATTACAACACCAGAGCCTGTAGATGCCATGGTACTGCTTGGAGAAATGACTGAGGGCAAAGCTGATTTGTTTGCTACCTTGTCAAACACAGCTGAGTGCTTAGGGAAACAGGAGCCCCCTGGTGGTGATGCTGTCAACCAGAAAACCCAGTTCGTTCAGACACATGTAGGCTAGTCGCATCTGTTAGCTTCGTCTGTACATGCAGGATCCCATATGGAATATTTTGATGATCGTGTGCTGCATGTAGATATTCAGGTAAACAATAAGTTTTGCTAAATAAAAAAAAACAAACAAAGAAGTTTTTTTTGTATAATAGTTTATAATATTGTATATGTTTATAATAGTAAAATAAAATTATGTTGTCATGTATTTTAATCAACAAATTAAATATTGACAGTATGACAATGTAATGTATAGAGAAAAAGGAGACAGAGTTCTTAAATTCTTATTCATGAACTTTTAAGTTTAACTTTTAATATAGGGTTATGCTTTAAAAAAAATTAACAAACAAAATACATGTGCGCACACACACACACACACACACACAGCTCAGCATTTTTTTTCTGTGTGAAGGAACAGTAATACAATAGAAACGTAATAGATAGAAAACCAAAGATACCGATCTCAAAATAACAGATGCATTCCAATAATCAGAAATAACAAGGCATGTTCTCGGACAGGGCAGTGATGGGGCATGATCGTAGGTGGGGTAGTTACAGGGCATGTTCTCACATGGGGCGGTTATGGGGTGCGTTCTCAGGCGGGGCAGTTACAGGGTATGTTCTCAGATTAAGTGGGGCAAGTTAGGCCATTAGGTCGCTCTCATCACTGGCATTAGAGCAGAGAATCAGCGATTATTTTTTTTTTCCTTCCACATGCTCAAATCCCACAAAGTAGGTCAGTGGCTGCGTATCTGCACTCCAGCAGTGATCCTGTTCTTTTAGCTTCGGGACAAGGATTTGATCCTGGGGGCAGCTGAACTGGGCAGGGTTGTTGAAAGGGTAACCTGGGGGGGGGGGTAGAGGATAACCTTGGATCTTTGTGTAACCCTGATGATGGAAGTTGTCAAACATAACGACTCCTAATGGACTGGCTGTCTCTGTAATACCTCCTCATCCCCCTTTGCCTCATATTCTCTAGAGCGACCTGACGCTGAACCGCCTGTGACTAGTAAATCTCAGCTGTACCCTGTCAGAACACCCTGCCCTTACTTAGATTTGTTGCACAAGCCTCACACAACTGCAATCAAAGTCCTACAGTAGTAGGGAATTCTTTTTATTTTCTCTTATTTTGTGTGTTTGGATGTTAAACTATTGAGCCCCTATTGACATTGACTTTGGTTAGGCAATCTCATGCCTCCTTTGCACTCCCCCTTAGGTGTGATCGTCTGGTCTAATCCGGAACAGGATATTAGACAGCAAACGGCAGGAAGTCTCGCAGGAACTGCAGCTCCGAGGGGGAGGGTTACTCTGGTTAAATGACATGCATAGTTTGAGGACTGAATAACATTCACACACACATGCATTCACACACGTGTACACACGCACACACACACACACACACACACACACACTCACATTCCAGGCCTGAATTTTTCGGTCATCCCCTGATTTGTCTGCATGCATATCATCTAACAAGCTACATCAATCAAAAGTGTGGGATGGTGACAAGGAGATGGTGGTGGTGGTGGTGTGTGTGTGTTTAAGTACATCTGAGAGAGAGAGACAGAGAGAGAGCTTGGACAGAATGTGTACTCTCTGGGTTGGGTTGGGTTGCCTCCAGAAGCTGGCTGATTGTTCCCTAGCTGCCCAGCCTGCGAGCAGTGAGCCCCAGAAGGAGCAGTTAAGATCAGTATTCTAGATGAACCACACCCTACATTTGCCCAGTGGATGAGATCATGGATGAGGTTAGCACAGCTGTGAAGAGGGAACAGGGAGCGGCAACAGTTCCAGACCGACTCTGGCAGAAATTTTTTGTCACTGTGATATACCTGCATGACAGTGCCTCACAGGCAGTTCTGCAGGCAGGTCTACAGGCAGGTCTACAGGCAGGAATGCAGGTACCTGTCCTTGATTAGCAAGTATTTTTAGTAATGTGTAAAAGCAACAACTAGAAAGACCTCGCCACATCTGTTGTGCAGTGCCCACTCTAGTGTTCATGGATTAAATGGTCTATTTGACTGACAATTTCACTCTGCTCCATAGAGAAATTATTTCTCATTCTTACAGTATACTATCAAATGGAAGTGAATGGACTGTGGTACCAAGTTATAAAAAGAAGAACGTCTCTCAGCTTTTGTACTCTGCAGCAGTGTTCAAGGATAAGCCTCAGAAAATGGACATGCAGTGAATAATGCCAGCTACCAAAGAATGACCTCAGTGGTGGCACTATTGGGTCTGTCTGAATGGGCAGTCTGAATGTATGCAAAACATTGCTTAATGGAGCAGGTATAATAGATGAATAAATTCCTATTAATGACACATCTGTGACCTCTGCTCTGGATGTCTCAGGCGGTAATGTCATTAGACGTGGTATGTGGATTTCTGGAGAAGGATAGGTGGTACTGTCTGGTAGGGGTAAGAGCAGAACTGGTAGGGGTAAGAGCAGAACTGGTAGGGGTAAGAGCAGAACACAGCTGGTGGAGGATTGGGGGGGGGGTCTGTGGAGGAAGGACAGAGACCATCAAAGCTCTGAGATAAAGAGTTCCAGAAGAGTGCACTCATCACAGAAAGACTGTTGATATCCAGAAGAACATCGTCATTGTAAGAAACTTTTGAATGTAACTTAGCAAGCAGTAAGTAGCTTTTTTCCACCCGCCCTAGCTTGGCTCAATCTACTACATAACTTCTCGCTTTTTCTTTCCCATACCTCATATTTGCCCAGTGAATGAGATCATGGGTGAGGACAGCACAGCTGTGGAGAGGGAGCAGAGGGTAGCACCAGCTCCAGGAGGACTTCAGTAGAAATAACATGTATCTTTTGTCATTGTAATATACCTACATATAGCAGAATAATGCCTCAAAACTGGCCCTACCATTTTTCCCAACGGTCTCCACTCAGGAATTTTCCCCATAGCTTTAGCACCCCCTAGAGGTTCTCTGCAGACACAACGGAAACTGCTCCAAGTGTTGCTTTTCCACAATTTCTCTGATTTTGCTATGTCCAGAGCTCCAGAGGGCGGGGACTTGGAATCAGCTTCAGTTGCTTTTCAAGGTGACAGCAGTTGCTCAGACTGTCCTGCACACATTTCTGCTGCTGCTTCTCTCCTCTTAAAGGAGAACAGCACTTTTTCCACCACTGACCCGCTGCCCCCAGAACACCCAGGATACCCTACACCCAGGATACCCTACACCCAGAATGGCGTTGTGCTACGAGAGTTCCTGGATTACTAAGATTGGCCCAGAATTGAAGATCTCTATCATGAAGTTCTCTTGTACGTTTTGTAACCGCACTCTCTCTGACCTCTGAGTGGAGATGACCTTAACGAGCTGCAACCCCGTGTCGTTAGAATCATTTCCTAACAGCTGAGAAACTAAAGATACGTTTTGTTCTCTCAGTTTGTCGTTGGCAAGGAGAGGCTGATGGCAGAGGCTGGTAACAGCGCGTGCACAAGGACTTAGCCATGTTGAGTAGCAGGAGATGTTGCTGACAAGATGGCCTGGTCGCATCCCCAGAGAGGTGATGAGCAGCACTTCTCATCATAAACAGATCCACACTTACCTGACTGCCTGATGTGTCCTCCACACCAGGAGAGGTCATGACCATTCCTGAAATGCATAATTCAGTGATACACAACTTAATATAAGAAAGAACATGAGTCGTTAAGGGAATGCATCATGCAAACTGATGGATACTAAACTTTATATATATATCCCTATAGTATCTACTCCATATTTTGAACTCATCACCCTGTTCTTGCTGAAAGATCACATAAGCATTAGTAGATTAGTGGTGCGTAATCCATACCACCTAGTCCTTTGTACAAAACGATTCCATAGCCTGAAATTGTTTTCCCAAGTCGGCTTACTGAGATCTATGTCAGAGCCGAAAACATTGCCACTTCACAGATAGTAAAGCCTTCAGAGATGCAGGGAAATTTTGAGAATTTTCTTTTGCCGTGTTCACATTATATTAGCCGATACCATTCTATCTTAGCAACCCAATGACAGATCACACATGCCAAGCTTGAAGACTGAGGCTGCATATTAGTTCAGGAAAGCCTAATCGATGCCTGTAACGGCAGAGGCAAAAACAGTTGAGCATTTAATGACTTTCTTTGAAAAAGGGACAGACTTGGTAGAGAAAATCTGCTAATAGCAAATTCCAGTCAAGTTTTGTTTTTCAGGCAAGTGACAGCTACAAGAACAAGTGCAGTCCTTAACGTGAAAGGACAGTGCACTGTTGCAGTGAAAATTTGGTACAGGAAAATTCCAGAAAGCCAGCAGAGAAAAGACAGGCCATTATTTTTCCCAATTGCAATTACCAGTCATTCTCTCAGCATCAGAGTGAAGCTTAATTGGTTCTCTGGCTACTATCTAATTCTCTGTCAGCATAAATTAATTGGCTAAACTTGACAACAACAGAGTTGTCTAATGCTGTTTGCCAAAGTCAAGCAAACAAACCCAACAGGTGATTGAAGGACTGAATGTCAGTGTGGAAAAAGCAAGGCTAAATTAGGTACTACAGCAACTTGAAAAGACCGTGTGTGTGTGTGTTTGTGTGTGTGTGTCTGTGTGTGTGTGGGAGGGGGAGGGTATGCAAGCATGTGTGTGTGTCTGTGTGTGTTTGTGTGTGTGTGTGTGTGTCTGTGTGTTTTTGTGTGTGTGTGTGTGTGTGTGTGTGTGTTTGTGTACTGCTGTTATATTGCTTGGTATTAAGGCAATGACACCAGCTGAGTTTATGATTGGCATCCCAATCTGTTCTGAGTGATGTGGAGAAGGAGGGGGTTTCTAGGACCCAGCTAGGGTGACCTTTCTGACCCAAGTGATATTTCACAAACCTTGTTCCCAAACATTCCCTCAAGCATATTAACCTCTTCCACAGAGTTTCCATTCTGGAGAGGATACTTTTACAAACTCAACATCTAGTCAGTCACCTGTGCTTCATTGAGTTAAGTCTCTAGGTATTCGTAAAGGACAGCCATTTTATTCCCTTCTTTACACTCCAAAAATGCTCTTTCCCTCCAGAAACGTTCAGAAAGAGAAAGCAGCTAATCTCAGAACAAAAAAAATCTAAGAAAAAAAACATGTCGTCAGATGACAGGGTTAAATAAACGATGATCTAGTTCAAGCATTATCTTGTTTACCATTAGCATTATCTTGTTTACCATTAGCATTATCTTGTTTTTCAGTAGAACCGGTTGGTTGGTTAAAGGAAACAATCATATGTTAAGTATGAAATCATTATTCCATCAAATAAAAAAGAAAGAAGAAGAAAAAAACAACATTTAGCAAAGAATGCAAGGAGTAGAGGATGAGGATGCAGGCAGAGAGAGTGGAGCTGGTGGAATCTGTTGTACTGGCTGTGTGTAGTGAGCCAGTAGGATCACTCACTGGGTTGTGGTCTGAAGCTGTTCAGGTCACTGAACTCACGCTGATAATCTGACACTGGCTGCTCCAGCAGAGCAGTGTTTGCTCTCCCTCTCTCTCTTTCTGTCTCTCTCTCTGCCTTTCTGTCTCTCTCTGTCTCACGGTGAAACACACAGACACATAGGCTGACAGACAGACAGACAGACAGACAGACAGACAGACACACACACACACACACACACACACACACACACCACCATAATCCCAGTTAACTCTGACACTTGCAAACCACACCTTTCCTTAGAGTTCTTTTTTTCATTTTGTCTTCTTCTCTATCAGAACTGACGTCACACTTTAGGGTATCAAAGGTCATTTGTAAGAGTATCATGCACTCTGCATTTCCACCTGTAGAGGGCACTGCAGGCCCATGCCATAGCTAAGATTAGGCTTCTACAGCTGTATACTCCATGGCCTGAGGCTTAGGGCAGTTACACTAGTGTGTACATGTAGTATATTGACTTGTGAAAGTTAACTACAAGGAACTCTAGCTCTGTTCTTGTGATCTTACATAACACAGGATCTAAAGAATGAATGATAAACAAAGCCTGAACATACATTGATAAACAAGCCTGAACATAAATGTTAGAAGTGTACTGTTAATTGCCACATCTATAAGAAGTCAGATATTTTGCATGTTTATGTATGAGCAGTGGCAAAAAAAATAAATAAAAAATTGTATCGACACTTTTGAATTTGGTGTCAGATCATGGATGGTGGAAATGAAAGTAGAATGTGGAATTGGACAAAAGATGCAGAGGTGATGTGTTTTTACTGAATCCACTTGCTGTTGTAGCAGAATAAAGTAGAAACAAGATGGAGAGGTATGGAGAGAGACTGCCAGAGCTGGAAGAATTAGTCTCAAGAAGCTTAAATCTCACTAATGCCAAACGCAAGTAAATCTTTCAGTTGTGCTGCCATGCTTCTATTAGACACACTCGTACACACACATCCACCTTACACACACTTACACACACACACATATACCTTAAACACAGTTACACACACGCTTATACACACATCCACCCTTCCAAACACGCACATGGAAGACAGCATGCATCATTCTGTATGCACAAATTCATAGTAAGAGTCATTCTCATCAATTCTTTCTGTCTGTTTCCCTTTCTCACTCACGCTCACACACACACACACACACACACACACACACACAGACACAAGCAGGCAATAAGTCAGCTGACCAGTATGCATAACAGAGGGACAGAAATCCTCCTTTCTCTCTCCCCGGCCACGCTGATGAACAGGACGAGACCACTGAAGTCACTCGTGCCACATTAACGGGGCACACACCTAATTGTTCTGAGCTAACTGACCCACCTTAAGTCACACATGCACTGCATGGTGCTCAGGCTCTCTGGCCCTATTAGAGCCACAGACCACATCCTGGTCTTCAGGCGCCATCATGCCGCAAATGTTTGGGTCATGTGTGCACTGCATGCAGCTGGAGGATTAGGACAGCGTCCAGTCCTTTCCTGTGATGTCACAGGCATGATCACTGCACTCTGCTCTAAAGGAGGCTTTTTGTTGCTGTGTTGTTATACTGTTCAGATCCCCCCCCCCCCATCTCTAAACATTTACTATAATTAAGATGAGCAATATAGCATGTCATGCTGATATGCTTTATGATAATAATGGTGTATACAAGCCCTTTTATGATAGCTCAGTTTGGGAGTGTGGGAGAGGCTGGGTTCCCCAGCGCGCTACAATGAGTATCACTTCACCGCTTCGTGTCATGTGCTATTCTGCCACTCAGCACTCTGGGAAGTCCAGGACGGCTCTGGCCGACGTGCGAGATGGAGAGAAGCTCACTTCTGTCCTGCATGTTTGGTAATTGATAAGAAAGTCAGCCTGTAATTTATATCACATGCCTGCACAAAAAAAGCTTTTTTTTTCTCCACTTATGTATAATTACTCATCTGTCTTTTAGTATCACGAAAGGTGCATATTCAGTATTATTGTAAAATGTGCCAGTTTATCATTTTATGTCATAAATAATGTGTCAGTTGAATTAATTAATTTCATATGCATCTCTTCCGTAGTATTTTGCATTTAACTCCGTCAGCAGTTATTGATGCACGCTTTAAATAATGACATATTACTTCTTTTATGTAGGCCTGTGTGGTCTAAAAAAATTCTCCTACATCTCATTTTTAGATCACATGTATAGTTTAGTTTAGTATGGCTGGGTACCACAGGTAATACAGGGCGGATCTGATCAGTCTTAAAGCTATTTTCACCTCTTTGCCATAGTTATGTCAAACACATGTAAATTAGCCCAAGTATTTATGGGAATTGTGGTACTGACATCCAAATGATTCCTGTAACTATAAGGGCCGGTTTATGACTGAGACAAAAGTAATCATTTCACACATGGTTATAAAATGCCTTGGACTCAGTTCTCACACCTCATTTTTATGGCAGTATGACTAAATTTAGTCCTCATCTGCAATGAACAATGCAGACCTTCAGTACAGCATAGTGCACTATGTGATGTACAGTTCTCTATCTAATTGACACACGTATTGAAGAAGCTGGAGGGCTCTCATTAATCCCGTGAAGCAAGTGACTGGTCACAACACAAGGCATCTAAGATCAATCAAAATCACTTGGGCACCATTGACAAAAGTAATGATTTTTGCTCTCGTTGCGAGTACCTGGATTGAACTATCATCACCTCAGAGCTCACACTCCAAACATGTTGTGATTTCCTGCTGCTAGTGAATATCTTTATTAACCTTGATTTGGTTTTGTTTTGTCATGTCTGGTGGTCAACTGGAATTAATACAACATTTCAGGAAAAAATTGGATCGCAAAAGCTTAAACCACTTTTAGGTGCTCAAATGCCTTGAAAGCAACATATCTTGTCTAGTATTGATTTGAA
>JAOXYF010000027.1:22019916-22034978 GCA_028565775.1 Sternarchorhynchus goeldii | reverse complement strand
ATCCCCCACCAGTATAAACACACTCACACACACACACAGAGAGAGAGATAGAGAGAGAGAGAGAGAGAGAGAGAGAGAGAGAGAGAGAGAGAGAGAGAGAGAGAGAGAAGGAGGAGGTTGAGAAAAGGGGAAGCATACGGGCCTTTGGAGCTGCCAGTTCCACCAAGGGCTTCACTAAGGGGCTTTAACAAGATGAACATTAAGGGCACAGTTATGTTGTCTCACACACAGGGCCCTGGGTCCCTGGGACAAGAAGCCTTTGATGTTGAGACAGGATAAAAATAGTGCTATGCTTTTCCCTCTAGAAGGGAAACTTGTACAGTACTGTAGGGTCTGTACACATGACTGGCAACAGCCGTGTCAATTAGGCAAGTGTTTACCCGCCTCTTTCTGCAAAAAGTCTGCTGCTCTCAGAAGAGAATTGTGTGTGTGTGTGTGTGTGTGTGTGTGTGTGTCTGCACACATGCGTGCGTGTGTTTTTTTTTTTTTTTCCTGAGGAGGGTTATTTGTAGCTCTGTGCCCATTTTGTACTCCCATCTGTTGATGCTGGATTCTACCTCATAGAGCAAAACTGGTCAAGGAAGATAGTTTAATAAGTACCCATGGTATGTTAGACAAACAAGCCAGTGACAACCTGCACGTTTGCTCTCTCTGGGGACCTTCCACACAATTCCACATCAGAAAGTAAATGTTAAAAAGAATGGTAAGAAATATGGAAGTGCGACCTGCCTGCAGAAGGGTTCTCTCCTTCTCATGTACCTGTTTATCAGCTAACACTGTTTGCTCATGCAAAAGGGCACTACCTGAAAATTAATAAATGCTGACATTAAGAATTCCTTGGGCCTGTGACAGGTGACAGATTCTCTGATCTATACAGTAATCAGACAGATCTCTGTTTGTAGTAAGTGCTAGGTATTGATGTATTGACTCATCAGCTTGCAGACAAGCATTCGTGGGGCCACTTAACTGGTATGTTATTGCATATTGATATTTTTACATGTTGGATTGTACAAAAATGATCTTCAAACACAGAGAGTTGAAGTTGGTTGCACTCAGGACTCTGAGTTATATGCTCTGATTTCAGTTGAAGCGAGAAGTCATGAGAGAAAACTTCACTAGCAGTGAAGACAAACTATAGAATTAATAACAAATATCACAAGCTTCATCTGAGAAATTAGAGTCCAAGGGTAAAATGAGCTCAAAAAAAAAAAAATCACATTAACGTTTGGTTTTTTTAATTTTTGAGTCAAGTACAAGTATTCAGTATGTTGTTTAATTAATGCACATGACTTGAGTGTTGAGGAAAACTTTCAGGCTACTGAAAGGTGTTCAGATTACAAAAAAAAAAAATCACCAATGGGAGCATGGTAAACAAAAAGGTATTGGTGTTTTGTGGCTCATAACCTGTCAGTGAGGCTGGGGGCAGGAAGCAGTCCTTCGCTTCAGCATCTTGCTAAATGACTGAATGACAGTGCAAGGACAGGAGATGGAAGTGTTTCAGCAAAGGTTCTGGCCGTTTATGCAGTCATCCGGTTGTCTTAATGTATGGCTTTAGCCCCTCAGTACCTATTTTGTGTGATTACACATGGCCACAGATCCTTCTCCTTCTCTCTGATTCACAAAGCTCTAAGGCTGTGTGCCGAATTGATGTACGGCGAGGCCTGGTGCTAGAAGCTGATGTGATTTAAATGAAACTAATTAGGGAAATGTCAAACGTAATTAATAAAACAGGTTTAAGTTGCAAAAACACTGTCGGCGGAATGGATGAAGGTGGCGTGGCACCTCTCGCTGCCGTGGTCTCGCTTACTCTCACGCCTACTTTTTCCAGCGCCGTTCAATTAGGTCACGGAGTCGTTCGTTTCCGCGCCTCCTCTTTCCCGCTCTCCCCTTTTGTCTCCACCTTTCCCTTTTGGTGAGTTCCAGGGATAAGGGAGAACGAACGGAGGGGGTAGCTTAGCGGTCTGAGGATGGGAAATAAATTTGCCTGTCCATCCACCGCCTGGAATAAATTAATTGCCGACTCCCCATCCTGTCTGGGGTACAACAGGGGCATTAACATAAGCAATTTGCGTCCGACTTATACTGCCGGCTGCTTAATAGAGCATCGGACCTGGCCGATAAGGCACTGGGTCCCTGACGCATTAGCATTTTCATAATATCAAAATATTATAGTGGCGTGATTTGCCCCAGCCCCATTCATTATTGATAAGAACAAAAGGTTTTATAAATTACAAAGGGGGAGCACGACCTATAATTACGGCAAGCAAATTAGGGTTGTGCGGTAAAGTCAGTTACATTTGGAGGGGAAAAATAATGATGCAGGAGACCTTTCTCCATTCCCACGGGACTTGGGAAAATAATAGATTCCCCTGCATGGGCAGATGGGGCCGAGGAGTACGATCATGACGCCGCGAAGGACAGCGGTGGCACACGTCGGGACATCAGGAGCCCAAAACGT
Organism: Sternarchorhynchus goeldii; assembly: GCA_028565775.1. Lineage (NCBI taxonomy): Eukaryota > Metazoa > Chordata > Actinopteri > Gymnotiformes > Apteronotidae > Sternarchorhynchus > Sternarchorhynchus goeldii. The sequence goes on along the minus strand of JAOXYF010000027.1, from coordinate 22,032,520 downwards.
TCAGAACTGGAGCAGATCCACGGCAGATCGGTGTGACGCCTGCAGGGGTGTGTGGAGCGTGTGGAGTGTGTGGGAGAGCCAAGCACACAGAGCCAGGAGCAAGGGGATCACCTCTTGGCTCAGTGTTCTGTAACTCTGCCCTTTTATCCAGTTCATAAAATAGGGTACATGAGAAATGAACATTATGGGTGTACTCTGGAGTGGGAGGGTCACATTATTAAAGGTGCATTTTTGGATCAGATGCATTCACCTTGCAAAAAATTTCTTTCAGAAATTCTTGAATCTCCAAGACAAACTCTCTAACGCTTGTAAAGACTGGCTAGACATTCATAATTTGAGACAGACTCTACACAGAAGTATGGACTTCTCATGTAACCAGGTGCCACAGATGCTAGTGGTGCTATGGAGGAAGATGTAAACTGAGTTAATTAGGTTAAGGCTCTGGAGTCCCCATGTCATCAGCCGTCAGTAATTATTACTCCACACTCATCCTCAAAGGCCTTTTGTCAGAACTTCAGCTGTTGAGGCTCACACAAACTGTTGCATGATGGGAATAACCTTTTTCCATTGACCCAAACTACTGGAAGGTCTTTGTTTCAGTGAGAACAAAGGTGAGAAAAAAAATAAGATATGAGCCCTGTGGACCTCTCAGCGATTCATCACAAAGGAAGGGGTATAAACTTGAATATGACTTTGTGACACAGTGAAGTTTAAGGGACTCAAGCATCTACTGAGAGAAATGGGTTTTTCTCAGACTCTACTGACCTGCGTTCATGACTGATTAGGACTGAGGTTCCCTGTGAATCATGTGCACTATCCTTGGTCAACAACACACCATGTTAAGATGAAATCAGCTTTTTTTGGGATGCATGTTGTCAAAGGCAGTGGGTGTACAAAGAAAATGTATTTGTACTGAATGGAATGGAATTGAAATCATGTAAAAAAAATATTGCTATGCAAATTACAGCTTCAGGATCCTGCCCATTGGTATATATCAGCAACATTACTTGCTCATATCAATGAATATGTTTTGACTATATAAACTACATTGTAAGAAAGTGCGAAAAACTACATGATTACATTTTCAGGCACCATGACAAGTGTGTGATGATGTCAAATTGGGAACTGTTTCATGGACTGATTCATGGTAGTCCATATGTGCTTCCTTTATGCAGGCCCATTCACAAACAGTATCCATGAAAGCACTGGTTTAACTGGAATATTATTAGCAGAGTGTGGAACCATCAGCCAGTGACATGTTTCATACGTTTTAAACATAATGTTCAAGCGTGTAAGGGAGCAGCCATAGCACTGAACAGAATGTTTCAACGGGTAAAGGTGACATAGTGGTACTTGTGAGGTTAGCCTGACACAAGCATCTGTGGCTAGTTTGTACCGCTTTAGAAACACTACAAGAAATCGGTTTTGAAGTTTACACCCCTCCTATCTCCTCGTAATGTATATGAGGTAAGGGTGGAGGCAGTTAAGACTCATTTACATAAATAATGAGATTGTTATGTTGCAATTAGACTGTTATGTTGCAAATTTCATTAAAATGATCTGTTCTATTGATGCTATAATTGGTTCCACTAACTGCCATATAGTAATGACTGTTAAGTACAATATTCCACGACCCACTTTAAGCACTATAGCACACACAGGACAGTATCTTAAATCTTCAACAAAGCAGTATCACCCGAGCTGCCATATTTGCGTGGATTTCCCTGATCTTAAACCACTTTGTGGTCTTTCATACTCATGTTATACTCACGGAAGCCCTGCTGATACTCCCGTCTGCAGCGTCTTGGGTTTAATACTTAGACCACTGCTCATGTTATAACATCAAGATATGTTAATAGACTTACATTATTCAGACAGACATTACAGCTCAGGTGTTTGTTTACAGGTAAATTTAGCTCGAACCCTTCATGTTTGGTCTTAGTTGTGATATGTCAGTTGGACTTTACTTAATGTCTAAATGTTTTATGTTTCTTAAGCAGAACGAAAACGCACCACAGAAACCTTGCAGCGCATGCAAGTGGTAAAAAAAAACAAATAATAAAAATGAATAGCTTCACAATTATATTAAATTATATGGTTATTTTCTAAATTAAATTAAAACTGCCATTGATGTTGTTGTATAGCCGGGTGAACAGTACGGTGTTAATTAGTGTGAAAGTCCAGTGTTCCTGGAAGAAGCTGTAAAGTTCTTGGCAAACAGAAGCAGTTGGGTAATGCTACTTGTACAGTTTCATATGAACTCTGAGCAAGTGCTATTAATTAAACATTAACGTTTGTACTCCTTCACAACATACTCTATAGTTAACGGTTATTTCTAGACCCTCATGTAATTGTGTGATTACTGCAGAACACGTAATATCATTCAAACTGGAAGCAGTTGCCGATGTATGTGAAACAAACAACGATGAACACAGGGTTGGTGAAACTGTTCCTAGATTATGAGCTTTGCAGAAACTAGTTATGGCCCTGCTAATTATGGTGCATTCACATTTTTTTTTTTCCAGTGGTTCTCCTCGTTAGTGATATCTTTGTAAGGCGGTAGTCGTATCAGAAAGCATGTGCAAAGGACATTACTCTTTTCCAGCTCTCTCACAAAGGACCACAGTGACTACCAGCTACAAACAGCTACAATCACACAGCTGAATCCTAAATTGTTCCAACACTGGATCCGGCTACCACTTGAAACATGGCAAAGGAAAGGAAAGGAAATGGAAAATTAGGGGTGTTTAGAAATTCACAAAATGAGCCAAGATACTTAGGCTATGAAGAAAACACATAACATGGTGACAGTGACTGAGCAGCAATGGGCAGAATGAACAGCGAGTAGCTGTGTGTGCAGTCATAGGACTTTTCTTGTTCGGCCCTGGGAGTGACACAACCACAGCTTCAGAAGTTGATCCCAAAGTGCATTTCCCTCTTTATCATTCATTAACCTCTGTCTGCAGTGTCTTCCTCTCTCACCTTCTCCCATTCTGTCCTGAAGCTGATGCTGTAAAATACAGGCCTTCATCCTCTCAGACAGGCTAATATATTGTAAGCCTGGTGCCTAGCTAAAGGTGACCATTTTTTTCTCTCTCTCTCTCTCACTCTTTTACTTTCCTTCTCTACCTCTCCCACTCTCTCCTTTGCACTAGCTCTAATTGCCCTGTACGGATAAGAATTAATTAGCCTGCTTATTTTTCTTGGGTTTTGGAAAGCTTCCCCATCTGGAGGAAAGACAGTCCTCGGCGTCGCTGATTAATGGCGCTGAAAGACGGTCGTCGGAGCGCCTCGGCCCGGCCCGCCGGCTTGTGTTCTGGTCTGGGTCAGAACCCGCAGCAAGCTGCACCATGCCAGGCCCATTACACCCGCGCAAACTTCCCGGCCCTCGACCTACGAGCGAGAGCTTCTCCGAAAACAGTAACGTCGGCAAACAAAGGGAGGAAGTGGCGGCCAGGGGACAATTACACACCTGCTAATTCTTTCAAGGGCCATCAATCACCTGATTGGAGGAGCCAGGATTTCACCTCAACCTGACATTGAAGTAAACAGACTAATAAGCAAACAAAATCGTCGAGTGATTAGTTGATGGCACTGGAGTCCAAAGTAGGGCAAGCGCTGGAGCATGAAACTTACTTGAGATTAAAAATGTGCCACACGTGTCAAGTTGCTTTCGCCTTTCACTTAAAATTACACAGCTTATGAAGCCCACAATGACAACTAGCGGAACACATTTCTATCCACCCACATTGAATCAGGTGACAAGACCTAACCGAGACAGTTTTTATATGTCGTGCCGCACAAATAAACAAACAAAATAAATAAATAAATAAACATTCATCAATCTCATAGTGAGACAAGCAAATCTCATTTGCCTGTCTTGTAGTTGAAAAGCATGCGGAGTGAGGTAATGGCTTCTGCTCCCACTCTGGTCCTTGGTCGGAGGAGCTCACTTTCTCCAGGCTCTGATATGTCCGAGCTTCCAGCCCTGGAGGAGGAGGAGGAGGAGGCGGAGGCGGAGGCCAATGGATCTCTTAGGCCACCCCGGCCAGGGCTCATTTGTCAGCCATGTGTCAAAGGGAAGATGACATTTACGGCCCTGTGAAGTGACTGCCTCCAGCTCGCCGGGCAGCCCTGAAGTAATAAATGTTTACCTTAAAGGAAGAGGGCCGTCGGCTTGGCCTCTCTCCGACCGCAAAGAGAAGGGAGGGGGAGGCCTCTGTTCTCCGGGTCCTTATTTCCACCACCTCTCACTCATGCTGTCAAACAGAAACAGATTAATGACACAATTTGCCCGACAAATCATATTAGTCGAACGCGCGTGGAGGTGAAAAACTTTTCTTTGTCCATTTTTCCTTCACACTCCCAGCCCATTTTCCAGGGTGATATCTGTTCAAATAAAATGTATTCCTGTCTGACATTTATAAAGGTGTGTGGAGAAGGTGGGGGCAATATAATGACTCGGGGAGACAGGGACATATCCAGCTCCTTCTGAACAAATGCGTTTAAAGGGGATTTGGAGGTGCCCTCTTCACGATGGCCTCGGTGTATAAGGAATGTACCTTACTCTTGGTGGCCCAGGCCCAACGAAAATAAACCTAGGAGTTCTCATTCAACAGTCTCATTATAAGTATTCATTACTGTACAGAGTCCAATCAGAGTGTCTTTTATAAGTGAGTTATGCACAAACGGATCTGCTCCAGGTTTTGTGTCTTCCCACCTAAACGGTTGTCACAACAGGAACACAGCCACTGTTATTCACACTGCAGTCCAAAATGATTAACTCTGTGTTCTTCTTCTGCACCATAATTCTACAAATGGAATTACTCAAAGACAAGCAAACTTAAATTCTTTTTTTTTTCATATGCATCTCAGCTTAAACCCTAAGAGAAAAGTGTAGTTCTGACATCCTAGAAGAATCCCTCCTAACAAATGCTTGAATAACCTTGGTATATTTAAACAGATAAAAACATTGTTTTAAAAAAATGGCCCTTGGAGACCACTTTTCAGAGATAGTGCTGTAATACAATTAGATCTGAATGGAGCTTTACAGTTTTGCAGGACAAGCTATAGTAGTGATTCTGCTGTTATAGAGGGAGAGAGTAGAGTCTGTTCCAATTATTGACCAGACACTCCTGAGCTGGCAGGAAATGCCATAGTAAAAAGCCTATGGAGAGAGAGTATGGATTCTAACACATATAGACCACCTTGGGTGACATCCCATAGATCACCATTTACTGTGCAAGTACCTTAAGTGAGCGGAAGTCTAAGCCGCAAAGTCAAATTTATCACATGGACATAGACTTCACTCTCAGAGTCAAATTAAATTATTTTGCCAGACAACTGGATAAGAACTTAAGCTGTGAAAGTATCATGTTAGATTGAACTAAAGTCCATCTATATAGAGGGTTTCCTTTCCTTTGGTGATGATTTGTAGCAAGGCGAATAATGGAAGGCAATGCAAATCCCAGGAAGACTGAATTTATATGTATCGCTGCAGGTGCCTCCACAAGTCAGTAACTTAGGCTCTTAAAAGAGAACTTTTGGATCACTTCAACTGACAAGGTATGTAATTATCAAGGTTTGATAATTCTGGAGAATCAGTCACCTCGTATTGCTAACTTGTAGCAATTGTCTACAATATCAGGAAAACTGGGCCATTTCTATCAGTGGAAGCCAATCAGGTGCTTGTTTGGTCCAGATAGTAAAATAGATAGTAGTAGTACAACTTTCTCCTGGCAAGTCTTCCACACCACACCATCAAACCCCTGCAGTTACGTGGCTTGTTGTCAACCTCCCAAAGTTCTCTGGTGTCTCCTGCTTGCTATGTTCCCTCCACTAGCTCAGATTTAAACTGGTGCTCACCTACAAAGCCAAAGCACGGCCAGCTTCCAGGTACTTAAACGGACTCATCAAACTCCTTTCTGCACCACAGTCCCTACGAGTCTTCAGTAAGACTCCATTAGAACTACCATCTCCCCAGACAGGCAGAATTTACCGGAATCAAGATTATTCTCTGTCCTGGTACCCAGGTGGTGGAATGAACTTCCTCTGGCTCTCTGTGTTACTGAGACACTGGCTGTCTTCAAACAAAGACTGAAGACCTACCTCTTCATTGAATCATTAAACACTTAAATATGCATAAAAATTTTTTTACATTCTTCTTTCAGGCTTTAGCATTATTGATGCTAAGCTATTTATGCTAGCGTGAGGATATGTTTTTTTTACAGAAACTACAAAAGACTTCAGTGAGTTGCTCTGGACAAGGGTGTCAAATGCTATAAATGTAAATGGTACAATGGACATTTTGAGCTTATAGAATGTACACCAAAGGTGTACAATGCTTTTAATATGAATATGTGAGAAAGCTGACAGATGCGGAAATTTGAAGTTAAACCGACCATGTTGAAAGCACTGGACAGGGATAGGTGGTTGTGGGTTACAGTACAGAGACCATGTAAGACAGAGAGAGAAAGACAAAGTGGACAGAGGGAGTATAAAGGAGCCCAGAGGCAGCATGTCAGAGGTGGAAGCTGTACCGTTATCTGCTGCTCGCAGAACTTCCTGGCAGAGTGGTGGAGCCGCCTGTCTCACACGGTGCAGCGTGCACAGGGATGGCCCCCGCGCTGGCTGACAGGAAGACTTGATTAGCGTGCCACAAAGAGACCGCCGCTCAGGAACAGTTCTTCAGGCCAGAAAGGGGTGGGCTGCACACACGTACCACAGGCGGCCTTCCTGCGGGTGGACAGTGACAAACGCACACGCACACACGTGCACACCCACAACGCATCAAACAGAGCAAACACGGGACACACTGCAAGCGGTGCCAGAATTCACACACACACACACACACACATGCACAAGCATGTTTGATTCATCTATCAGGATTATTGTGTAAAAAATATGGAATACATCACAGAACTTAAAAGAGAGAAAAAAAAAGATTCAGCTTGTTTGACTGTATATCCCTAACAGAGTTTTATGATGTAGGTCTTTAATTGATCCACTTAACCCCTGGAAGGCAGGAATAGGTGTTGGAGGGCCTCCAGAGAATGAACGGAGTGTGTGTGGAGTAGCCGGGGCTGTGTGTGCGGTATGGCATCACACAATGGCCCCTGGATGGGGAAGTCAGCCTGAGCCAGATGTGGAGAGGGAGATAGCTTGGGCGGGATGAGGAGGTGGAGGCACGGCAAAGCGGGACCTGTTGGCCCGCTGGGAGACCTGGCCTGGAAGCCCATTGTTCAACACAGGAAGAACACAACAACAACAACACAGAAAAAAAAACAGCAACACTTCCTGAATCTTTTTATATGATCATGCAAAGAACAATCGGGGGGCCGGGATGGGCTGCTTTGAGGATCACGAAGGAAGCTTCCCCTCCGAGACATGGAATGATATTTTCACACCTTATTCTGAAAAACGTGCAGGAAAGAAGGCGAACACAATGAGATTTGCTGACTAAGAGCAGGTATGTTCCCTCCATTTAGAGAGATTACAATGGCCTTTGGCCTGGACCACTCACTTGCTTGGCCTTTAGTCTGCTTCACTCATTTGCCTTGTCCAAGAGGGTAACGGGGATAGCCAGCGTGCCTGATATGAGTTTTTACTCATATCACTTTCAACAGAAGCCTTTACAGAATTCCTAAATTAAGGTTGTTTCACACCTGAGTGAACACTGGGGTGAAGCCTGGATGATGCTGGGAGAGGACACAGGCGGTGAGTTGGAGAGCGTGGCTGGATGATGTTGGGAAAGATCCCAGGCGGTGAGTTAGAGCATGGCCATAAAGGTGAAGCCTCCGGTTTGTTTGGATGTTGGCCTTCACCTGAGAAGACACTCGATCAGCCACATCCTCTGCTACAAATTTGTGGGTAGGAAGAGATACTTAAGGGTAGAAGACCACACAAGTTGCAATAAAATGGCTTGGTTTTTCAGATGAGCCTTGAAATAAGATCATCCTCTTTAGATGACAGAGATTAGACTGTATGTGTGTTTGTGTGGTGGTGATAGAAGGGGGTCTTTGTGGTTTTTCCCCCTTTTTCCTCTAGCTGAGAATTCTTATCCTACGTGGTTGTAGATTTCACTAACCCTGGGGTCATGCACCTGGTATACCTCTGAATCCTGCTGTTAGGTGGAGTGTAAAATCCTCTCAGGAGAGAGATGTATCAGGAGATAAGTGTCCTGCAGTGTGATGTAGTAATATTTGGCCCTAGAGGTCTGGATAAGATGTTGTCATCCTCACCATACATCTCGCCCTCTTCCCTAGAGGTCCACTTCTGACAGTGGAATGATTAAACCAATACCTGGTCTGTGTGTGTGTGTGTCTAATATATATATATATATATATATATATATACAGACAGATTGGCAGACAGAGAGAGAGAGAGAGAGAGTTCAAAGTATCAGTTATTAGTGATTATGAAGTTATCGTGAGTTGTCCTTGCTACTGTCTGTAGTAGCTAGTGGTAGGTTGTTACAACCAACCTAAGGTGATCTAAATGACAAAAACAGCGTAGTTTAATACCCTGATGAAAGTAGTATTGAAGTCAGTAGTATGCTTAACTAACACTAATTCATGACAGTTTATATTTTATTTTATTTATATTTATCATAGTTTATATACTTTAATTTTAGTTTTACCTATATTGGTGATTTTAAAATGTAGTGATTGTTGGCTTGCTAGTTTAGCTTATGTTTCTTTACAGTAATTCTGTAATTACTAGGTCTATCTTATTTACTAGACATAACCACTCTTTCCTCAGAATTTCTAATTCATATGGTTAATTAAGGTATTGTCGTTATTGTATTCTAGCTAAACACGAATTTCGAAATAATTTAGACTGCTGACTACTATTGCCTAATGTTAGCTAATTTGGTAAGTTAAGCTACCTAGCATGACCCAAGGAAGCAAGCCTACACAATAATTGTTTGGGACTTTAAATGCAGTAAACAAGGATTTTACAAAAGTAACTGTACTCTGGTAAAATACGAACCGCTTTTGGTAGCTGTAGTATTGTTGAATTATTTATTTCTAAGAATACCATCGCTGGTATTTTTAGCACTTTTCCAATTGTGAATATTGTCTGTGATGGTATGGCCGAGACAAGCAACATTGGATTGGCTACGAAAGCAAAGGAATTTCTGAGCTTTTGTTAAAACTCAATACATTCAATCCCCCTCAGTATGTGTTGAAAAATGCATTGACATATCCTGGCATGTCACAGTGATCTCTCTTTTTACCAGGGCTGAATGTGACGTAATGGCTTGGCAGCACACACTAATCCTTCTATTGGGGATCAGTTGGACCTCTCCCTGTCTTGAGACCAGCACGTAGCTCGCAAAAGTTAAGCACAAAGCTTGTGGCCCCATCAGGTGAGGTGAGAAAGGTAGAGAACACGACGGCAGGTGTCGTGTGACACACCATAATACACACCGACAAGAATCTTCCGGAGCCTCCCCCCCCCTCCCTCTCTCAGGTTCATGGGGTGATCTGTGTTTTTACATGGAGAAAAGAAAGACAGCTCTTTTTTGTCGTCTGAGTGAACTTTGGGATTTGGCTCAGGCAGAGTTCACCCGGGTGTTAGGTCAGGACGCTTTCTCCGGGCCTCGGTTTTGAAAGGCAGGTTCATATAACGCCAACTCATGGCTGGGTTGCGGAAATGCTAGATTAATGAAGTCGATTGTGGGAAACCCTTTGGCCTTGCAAAGCTGGTGGCCTGCTGAAATCTCAATGAGCCTACTGACACCCAAAACAAGACTCTTTTTTTTCAGCACTGGCACTGAAGTGGGAGCAGAGTCACAGCGATAGATTTGGAACAATTTTTATGTTACGCACAGTTAAGAGAAAGAAAGAAAAAAAAAAGAGAGGGAAAAAATGAAAGGAGAGGATGAATAGCGATTCTTTTTCATTAGATGAAGTCACTGAACTGGATCTAACCCTAAAAAGCCAGACTGTTTGAAGGACATTCCCTGTTTCCTTTGATTGGAGAGGGTTTCAGTCCTGGCTGTTAGTAGCACTTTGTAGCGAGCAGCGTTATTTACTCGGCTCCTACCACTGCTTTTTTGAAATGGGATGAAGAACTTGCATTTGCAATGCACTTTTAAAACGGTACCCTCCCAGGAGCCCTTGCTAATCCTGAGGAGGGAGTTTTTGTGGCGGTTTTCTCACTGTGTTCTACTGCAGCACTCTCACATAGTGCTTTACACTAAAACCAAGAGCAGCTCAGATATAATGCCAACTAGCATGTTACTGTCTGCCAGCTTAGATTAACAGTGTTTCCATATAGAGTCCAGTGGTTTAATTAAATTAATGCTGACTAATATCAGTCTTAATGTACGATAATTACCATCACCACTGTTAATTAATTTATAGAATATACAGCATAAAATATTTAATGGAAGGAAAGATGGTTTTGTCTTGCATTTGAGTACCTCTGTGTGTGTGTGTGTGTGTGTGTGTGTGTGTGTGTGTGTGTGTGTGTGTGTGTGTGTGTGTGTGTGTGTAATCCAGTGCCTATCTTGCATTGGATTGTTCCTGTCCAGTATTATGCAGGGCGGGACTTAAATTGCATCCAGTAGCTTTTGTATGTAACTCAGCCATATTAGTGGAATGAGCTCCCATATGCTCCTCTTTGTTTAAATGTCCAGAAAGTGCCATATTGTGGGAATATAGACTTGGCATCATGCCTGGAACACACACCACATCCATGTCTCTTTTAACTAGCATATCCAATTTTTACCAGAATGTAAATGCACACACCCCAAAACATTTGACATGCAGGATAAGATGCACGCATGCACATATACACACACACACACACACACAAACACACACACATAGAGGGCATGATAACAGCTGTCTGGTATTCTGCGCTGAGCAGGATCTAACGCCACAGCAGTGAATCTGGGTCAGAATTCTTGGAAGGCATGAATATCAAATGGAGTTCTCAAACTGGTGAATTATTATGTCTTTCTCTGGTGACATTTTCTGCCGGCATATGGCGGTGAGCTCATGGGAGAAGGGGTCCTTTTTGATGAATATTTTTCGAGTACAAAACCAAAGGACGAGTCTGGGCATATGTCTCGTCCTGTTTGTGCCTTGTGAAATGGTAATACAGGCTCTTTTCATTTGGTTAGTGTGGCAAGTAAGGTAGTAGCCCAGTCTCTTATTAACCCCTACTGTGGTAGCATGGACAGTATCTCTCTGTTCCTCTCCCTTACACACACCCCTGTAATTCTTTGCCTGTCCATCTCTGACCAATCCGAAGGTAACATCTTACTGTCAGAAGACTGGCTGGGTCGATGTAATAACATCCCATGGTAGAGGTAGATTCGACTCTTAATTCTGACCGCAGGACTATTAAAACTTAAGCATTACGAATTATTTCCCTCGTCTAGTGTGTGTAGATGAATTTGCAGCCATCTTGAAAGTTGCATAATACCTACTTTCTAACTGTCCTCTATCTTGACTGGAAGTTACTCCTGACAGAGCGGATATTGTGCAATTTCAGAAAATTGGGCAAGATGTCAAATTAAGTAAGGCATCTCGAAGGCTCAAGGCAAGCCTGTGGCAGGTATTTATGATAGCTTCTGTATGATACCTTCCTTCGGTTCTTTAAGATGTAACTTTGTTTACTGCTGTTGTTTCAAACTCAGATGTTGGATCTAAACTGAAAATGGGTAAAAGCTAGAAATTAATTATCCATTTAAAATCAATGTGCTGGAAAATGTAATACAAAACAATTATGGAAATAATGTGCTTAAGTGGAAGTACATCGCACAGGCTAACGGTAATGATCGAGTCAATATTTTACTCATGCACTTTATCTAGATAATGTTTTCTGAGCTGCAGTAACACTTTCACCGTTTGTACCATTTCACTGTACTTGATGACAAACGAGGGTCTAACTGAAGAACAGTACAAACATAGCCTTGTTTTTTAGAGATTAATGTTTTTTAGTTATTTAAGTTCTGAGACCTTGACATTGTGTTTCTTGACTTACGTGATCTGAACAGTGATATGTGTGTGTGTGTGCGTGTGTGTGTGTGTGTGTGTGTGTGTGTGTGTTCTGGTGGAACATATAGGCTACCTATTCCCCCCCGTTTCTGTATGGCGCCTCAGCACAAACAGTAGCCCTTCAGAATGGAATTGCCCTTCTCCGTCCTCACTCCACTGGGAATACTTCTCTCTTAGCACCCGCTTTGGCATGCTAAAGAGGCCTGATATTTTTGTCTGACATATTAAAGAAGGAATTAAGCGGAGCTATTGAGGAGGCTTATGTCCTAAGCATTTTTACTTTTTTTTTTTTCCATGGCTTATTTGAATCTCAGCCAAGTAGATTGAAAAGACGGGGAGGGTAGTGTGTGAGAGAGAGAGAGAGAGAGAGAGGGGTTATTGACAGCACTGTGGCTGGTCTCTCTGAGGGACAAGTGGAAACAATGTGATGACTGTTAGGCAAAGCCTTGCTTTGCTGTGTTGCGTGGGGAAAGTAAGTGTCCTGTCTGTGTTCGTTTCACCGGTCCTGCCTCCCCCCCCCCCACCACACACACTCTTTCCCCCAAGTCCCAAGAAAGCTGCTACAATGAAACCAAGTTTAAAGCAGCAAT
>JAOXYF010000027.1:22003252-22019816 GCA_028565775.1 Sternarchorhynchus goeldii | reverse complement strand
ACGGGGGTTGGGGGGGGGGGGGGGGGGTTCGAGGGCTGGAGGAGGTTGGCTCCTGGAGCTGCTACCACTTGTTCCATGGGTCTATTCAACAACAGGGAAAACTCTGCCCAGCTCAGCATGTACTCATGCACGCTCGCTCACTGTCTCGCTCTTTTTCTTTTTCTTTCCTTTTCTATCTTTCCACATCTGCCTCGTGAGCCAATTGGCTCTTTATTAGACCTTTATTAATGTTTGTTCTAAAACCTGTCAAAACGTGCTCCGTGTTTGCCCATCGTCAGCTCATTCAGTAGGTCCCAGAGCGCACAGCCCTTTGAACCAAACACTCACCTTTTATGGTAAAAGACCCAGCTTCAATAACCGGGAGCCGAATGGCACCCCATGAAGCCCCCATGCAAACCTAAGTCTTCTTTTCTGACTTACTTGTTTTCTGACTTACTTAAGTAAGAGAAATTGCAAATGTAGAACTACTGTGTGCTTCTGAAGCAACTGCTACAATTACAAACACATGCTCTTACTAGGGTTCACCAGTATATGGAACAGGCAGCAGACTCCCAGTTGGCAGTAGAGTGGTGATAAATCCAGAGGTCTGCTTGGCAGCCAGGGAACATAATGGCATTCAAGGGAGGGCTGGGCCTCCACTTCAGGCAGGCGTTTATGGCAGAGTCCCCAAAGTTACACCCTGATTATGGGGACCGTGGGCTGCCACCGGAAACAAACCCAGTGACACGTTGACAAAAATCCCTGCCCCGTGTTTATATGGCATTTTGCAAAGAAATCAGAAAAGGTAATCATGTATGGAAGCTGGGGTTAAGAAGCAATGTAACAGTCTATTAACTTTAATATAGATATGTGGAATAAGCATATGCGGGGGCCCATTAGCATAAATCTTGGTTACACGCGAGCAGACCGGCACAGCGCTCGCGCTCTCTCCCTCGGCAGAAAAGGTCTAATGACAAACCCTCGCTGAATGGAGCGAGGCTGCTCACCGCCTCTGCGCTTGAGCTCTCAATTAGCGCCGTCACTATTTAGCTGTGCCTCCTCTCCATCTCTCTAGGATGGATCAGAGCCATGCACCCACCCCCCCCCCCCCATACACACACACACACACACACACACACACACACACACCCAACCCCCTTCCCCCCTCCACAGGGCCTCTCAGACTTACAGCACACAATGCTGGAGGAGCACAAAATTAACTACTTCAGAAATGAGAAGGTAGGACAAGAAACGAAGAAGTTGTACAGACGAAAAAACTGTACAAGTCTTGTCAAAGCTATGTCATACTTGGGCTCACTGGACAAGTGGTTGATGGAAAAGATTTTATTTATTGATTTGTTCTTTTTTTTTTTTTTTTCTGTTGACGCTGGCCAGTTTAGACTGATTCATTAGGCAGTAAAAGCCACAGAAGCTCAGGGAAGTACTGAGGGAACAAATGGTATTTGTAGAGGAAAAAAAAAGACAATAGTGAAAGAGTAATTGAGAGACAGGTTTGTTGGCGAAAAAAAAAAGCATGTGTGCAGGAAAAGGAACCACTTTCCATTTTGTTTGATTCATCATCAAAGAGACCTGAAAGGATACTGAAACAAGAGAGATATTCCTGCCTTGACTTTCTGTAGTCCTCCACTACAGAACTATGTTCTAAGTGTTTGATGTTTTGCTGAAAGAGCCTTTCAAAAGAACAGATGTGCTTAGAACTTTCCAGCAAAAAAGGAAATGGGAATAAAGGAAATATAGACAGGGAGGGAGGACACAGAGGAAATAAAATTCGTTCTCTTGAGACTTTTCCTTTTATTATTATTATTATTATTATTATTATTATTATTATTATTATGATCATAAAGTTATGCAAGAGGAGTCTGTTCACTTTCTTTAGCTGAGTCAGGTTTAGGCGTAAGAAACTCCTTACTCTGATTGGTTACTGGTGGTTGACATTCTTTGCCTTTGACTTTCCGAGGTTAAAGATTAGACGTAGACCCACTTAATAAGGCCACAGCTTCCTCTCATTGTTGTCCACTGTCACCCCTGTATCCTGTCAAGTGTCATGGAGAGTTTTCATTAGAGAGTGTGACGTCCCAACACAGACCACCCCTTAACCCAGTCTATCCTGGAGGAGAAAGCCTGCGCAAGCCATTTACATGCTGCCACATCGAAGCTCTTACGAGAACTAACTCCTTTCCCCTGTCAGCCAGTCCTATCTATCTATGCCTGCTGCACTCCTTGGGTCTGTGAAATTGCTATGCGCTGTATCTGTCATATATACCCCTCAGTGCTTGCATGCAGATCACATTGCTGCTGAAATAACAGCATTGTAAAAGTCATAAATCACATGACAGAAAAGCCAAAACTCAATTGAGTTGGAAACCAGTGTGGCGTCTTCAGGGGCTAATTGGATTGGTGTTTAGCAAGACCTGGGAGGAGGCTGGGCTAGCGCTCATGCATAAAATTGTCTTTGTTTCTCTCCATCACCTGCTCTCCCCCCTTCCTTCCTCTGCTGCCTCTCAGCCTCCTCTTCCCAGGCTGCAGAGGGAGGCGTATTAGTACACCTTTGAGCCAGCATGACAGGGGAGGAGGGAGAAAAGGAGAAAAAAATTAAGAAATGATCTGGTATTAAATTTCAATAACACATTTCCTCGGGTTCTCCAGAGAACAAGCAATCAAGGGTTAAATTGGATCTGTAACGTATGCTTGGTGACCCGCAAATCGCTTACCCATCAAACAGACTCATTACGAGCCGGCAAGCAGATGAGTGTTTGTGCGCCCCTGCCTCTGAGCGCTGGGGATCGTGTGTATTACCACTAACACGGCTGAGGTATTTAAATTTTGATTTTTTCGTAATGGGTTCTGACATGTTTCATTTCCTCCGGGGGAAGCGCCGGAGACCTCGGAAAGTAAATGTTGCTAAAAAGTCATCAAGACAGAATATTAAAATGCCATCAAATAAGAATTTAGCTAATGCGATGAGGCTGAGGCTGCAGGTACGTCAGCTCAGGGTCACAGAGGTCCTGGTTCTGGGAGAAACACTATTTGTTCCCCTTGGCTGCCTCCCCCCCACACCTCTTAAATAAATTATTAAAGGACTTATATCTCTCCCCCCCCTTTGACCCTCCTTTCGGGCCTCTCAAAGTTCAGCCACACCATTTGAAATGAAAAACAGACAAGAAAGGCAGAGTGAGCTTCTACACACACCGCTGTCGAATTACATCCATTCCTCAGTTTCCTTTCAATGAGAGGCAAAGAATCACATTCTTAAAAAGATACACAAAAGGAGCCAGACAACCTTGCTGCACATTCAAGTGTGTTATTTTGATGCATCTTCACTCTTTTGTTCTACAGAGATGTAATTCACTGTGACATAAATGAGAGTTAGTGCATCTCCCTCCAGAATGCTCGTGACGGAATTACTGAATAACTAAATGCAACACGCTTATTCTGGGCTTCCACACTATTCAGCTGGAAAGAATATCATAGCATAAGGCATCCTTTAAATGATCATTTTGAGCCGATAATTATACATTTTTGTTCTCTGGCAAAATTGGACACTCGTGTCAGATTGTTGTGACAGGATGATTATTGGAAACGCTTTCTGCCTCACTGACTAAATTAAAACGTTTGTCTGACACAAATCCCTGTGCAAAGGGGAAGAAGAAGAAAAAAAACAACAGTGTACATTCCACACATTTTTACCATAATACTTTTCTTAAAGACTTACATCTGAGCCTCTCATCAAGTCTCTCCCCTATTGTTTTTTGTATTCCTCTGGTATTCCTTTTGAGGCCATTACCAGCCTGACAACCCACCAGCTGTCACTAATTGCCCACTAATGGGCTGTGGTGGTGTGATGGTTTCTCTGTGAGGGGCGTTCCAGTTCTGTACCGGAGGTCCTTCTGGCTTGCCAAATCAAAGGGGACATACTTAAAAAGCATGTCATGCTCTTCTCTTAAATCATTTTCAAAGCTAAATCTCAACGCGCTCATCAGAAGTAAGCTGTGGTGGTACTGAAATACCAACAATGAACAGCATGTGTAAGGCAGCGATGCACACAGTCTCTAAGCCCATAACAAGTGATCTTGTGGAACAAACACCCTGTACTTTCTTTTAAAACCAGTATCAGGCCTTTCTCTTTGCGAATGCATTGCGTTACCTTCTGCCACACAAGAGTGATGGTCACGCTGATGTGTCGTATCACGGCTGGTATTTGTATTCTTTGCGTTTGAGATTTTCATCCGGAGACAAGCAGGGCGTGTGTCTGCCCTCTGCGTCAGGGCAGCCCGCTAATAGATGTGAGAAGGTCATCTGGCATTAGCGGCAGAAGTACGTTAGCATTTGCGCTGAACGTCTCTTGCCAGACTGTGTGCATGTTTGAAGCCGCTTGGACAAGCAGGCCCTTTCACAGTGATGAATGGCTTTTTTCAAGCGTTCTGCTCCCTAGTTATGAGAACGGTGACCTGGTCATTGGACGACTTTATGAAGCTATAAAAAATGTATGTCAGTCTCCAGTCTCTAATGCCATCCCCAAACAGAGTAGGAGACTGCCATGGGGGTGGTGGTGGGGAGGAAGCTGAAATGGTAAAAAGGCCATTTACCGGCGCTCTAAATAGCTCTCTGACTGCCCTTCTCCACTTATCTGACAATGTCCTTGTCGTCAAGACAATTTTTTATTCTATGTGTGTGTTTTTTTTTAAACCTTTTATGGAACACATTTGAATCAATGGCAAGTGAGACCTCACTATGTCCACTCAAGCCCCTGTCTTTCCTCTCTGCCCACTGGGATCTCTGTTTTAATATCCCTAATCTAAATTCAGGGATGGGACTACCTTATTTGTGGCATGGGTGGAATATTTACTGTAGTATCTACATAATGAAGCAGCTACAAGCTACTGTGTGTCTAGTGACACAGAATCCTTTGCACCTACAGACCATGTATCAAATTGGAATTTCAGATATTTTTCTTAACAGTTATATTTTTCTTAACAAAATTTACATTTTCCAAGTAATTTATGTGTACCTGAGTGGTTTGTGCAATGGTAAATTCCTCTATAAAATAGCAATGTTTCAGAAAGTCTATTTTATTCATTAAAAGTAAAGATGCCTATCTCTGTATAGTGAGGAACTGATAAAGGAAAAAAAAAAACATTGCTGGGTGGTTCCAAGAGCATTAAAGTGCCCTGTCCAAAATGTAATATCAGAGATTCACTTACCAACCAGTTTTTTCCTCATTTCCATGTAGTATGGCAGAATCCCATTAATCATAAATGTCTTCTTTTTAATAAATATGCAAATTTATATTAGCCGATTGGTGTTACCTAATGTGTCATTAATAAAACATGAGTCTGTTCACTCTGCCAGTGATTTGTGGAACAAATATCAAAAATGGAGAGAAGACATTTGATTGTTGGTTGCAGAACATGACTTGTATGAGTTGTGTATGTGCCTTGAACTTGAATAAACATAAAGAGCATCTTAAGTACTGAAAACCTCTGATCCCAGACACAACATGTGACTTTAAATTGAAAAGTGCAATCATTTATTTATGAGAGTAATTAGGTCATGATGTCTAACATGTACAGTCTGTGCCTTTTTGAGACCTCTTAGGCCAAGAAGTAGATTACCATTATGTTTTATTTAGTTGGCTTGGGGCATATTGTTGCATTCCTTATTATAGCTTTTTAACCCTTAACTAATGATTTGCAGAACCTTTATGGCACCTTGAGTCCTGTTTGCAAAAGGAATATTTTTTGTTTAGTTAGTTAGCTAGATAGTTTAGACCATTGCACGAATAACACACTCGTGCTGATTTTCATTTTCCATTTCTGTTCTGCAAAAAAAAAAAGCAGTGTAGGGTTTGGGCTAAACATATAGCAGTTATTGATTGTGTTTCATCCAAACATTGAAGTATCTGAGGTTCAATGATTTGACCTTGATATTTTGCGGAACATTCCAGCATTTTAAGCGTATTTACTGTAGCTAATATTACTCTGCTTTTATTTTTCTTTTGTTTACTGTTCAAGAGAACCTGAATTTAGTGATTATACAAGCATTAATTTCATGTAAGTCTCTTTATAATTTAAACAGGTTTTATTTTGTTAAAAATGATGTCTCTCTATACAGGTGAAATCTCTAAGGTCTTCAGAGTTCACGGGAGTGTTTTTCTAAATGCTGGTTATCTAAAATCTTCACTTCCATGGGGGCACACTTGTTGCCCACTATTTGATACTCATTCTGTGTCGTTTGTATCACGCATTTCCCCGGATGAAACAAAAGAGATTATTTTAGTATCAGTGAAGTTAAAAGCAACTGTTGGAGCCAAATTGCAGCCGCCTCCGTTTCTTCATGTGTAATCAATCATGGACTTCTTCTCATCCACCACGTCTTAAAAACAGCTGTAATCTGTGGGTTTTGTCGCCAGAGTAGATTGTTTGCCAAACTATTACCATAACTGTCAGGCCAAATCAGAAAAATAATCTCATCGTACTGGACAGATGTGGTTCCTCTGCATTATTGATATGGTCATCCTGGAAAGAGAGCGAATTATAAAACATAGTTCTATTTACAAAGGGAGATTGGCTAGGTCCTTGAGAGTGAGTGAGGAGGACAGGCACTTCCAGGAAGTGAGATATAGGCAGTTCAGGAGGAAAGGGAAAAAAAAAAAACAAATTTCCTGGCTTTTTGGGGTCACCTCACCCCACGGGCCTGCTCCCTCACTGAAAATGAATCACCGAATACACAGACTGAATACTCGAAAGAGCTTTCCCTGGTACGAAGGCCCTGACACTTAATATTAGATTTTACCTTCTTTTTTTATTGCAAAACGGGGTGGCTAGGGCAATTTCTGCATTTACTCTTGAAAGCAATTGCATGTTAGCATTCTTGTATCGTCCCTGTTACTTTGTGGTTGTAAAAGTGTGCTTCTGCAAAGTTGAACATTTGTATGAAACTCTCTCGACTTCCTGGTTGAAGTTTACAAATGAAGCCTTTCAAGGCATGGACTAGTAAACACAAATCACCTGTGTTGACGGTATTAACCTACTCTTAGCTTGTTCTCAAATGAACGCAGTGGATGTCCTTTTATTGATAGATTTACTGTTAGCGCTTGTGTTCAGATGAGCTTTGCAGACGATCTTAATCTTCAATCTTATATCTGTTGTTTTATGTTTTACGGAAAAATGTTCATTCACACACAAAGTGTGCTGTAACGAACTAAAGACGTCTCTTGTAAAGTAGTTTACAAGAATATCACACAATTCGAATACATTCTTGAAGGCTTTCTTGCTGACCTGCGCCTCATAGATGCTTGTGGAGCTCTACCACTTGACCACTTGCCAAACTTTTGCTTTGTGAAAACATGTGTTCTCTGTTGGCACATGACAGAGTTTGGCAAGAAGGTGTACAGTGCCTTACAAGATCCAACATATGGAAGGACAAATAGTCCCTCACCCATCGCATCAGGTCCGTGCCATCCCCTTCCCACAGAAGAAACATGATGGATGTTGGGAGATGAAGACTGGGAAGGATCCAGGCAAGAATACCAGCCAAGAGTAGAAGCAGCCGGGTCAGAGAGACGCAGCACCCCTGGCTGGAGACAGGCTGCTAGAGCCAGTGTGCCTTAGCGTTTCACACCCGTTCGTTAGGGTTTATGTGATAATCTCCTTACCTGTTATTACCTATTAGCATGTTATATAGGCTCTTAATTGTCTGAGGTTTTTGTTTTGCTGTAGGCCATGAGGATATTTATAGGTGTGTTCTTCTAATTGTGGAGACCCTGGAAACACAAAAATATTAATGTCACTGTATACATATATATGTATATACTGTATACATGTATATATGAATATGTGAATCTGCATATTTTTGAGCATATTTGTCATCCATGTTAATAATGAAATAACATTTATGGTCTGTTACCAATTTTTTTTTTCTTTCTTTGATTAACAAAAGGTTTGTTAAGTCCCCTAATTATGTACATGTGCTTCCTCTTTACTTCTAGCTGGAGCTGAATTCTCTGAAAGAAAGCCATGCACAATGACTCAAAATAAATGTACTGTGTCACAGTCGATCATCCTTGGAGGGAAAAAGAATGTCTGAATCAATTGGGTCTGGGCCTGAGGGGCACTTACTCAGGACACTGGGCAGGCATCGGAGTGAGACTCAGGACCTGAGTGTGATAAATTTGTCCTTATTATCCCTATTGATGTTTAAATTTCTTCAGGGCTGTAACTACATGGGCACCAGGCAGTGACAGAGGTATAGCGACCCCCTTCGATCTATAATTTACACCTGTTAGTTGACTCCCCCATCGTTGTGAGTACACTCAGCCTTAAAGGTTAACAAAAGAGAAGCAGACCGGGCTCTGCTCCTAAGGCAACGGATCAATGTCAAGTAAATAACCTTTTCTACCTTATTTCCCGGGCAGTATCGATCCATTTTTTCCCCTCCTCATTTTTTTCTCTCTATTCAGCCCTTTGTCATGTCTCTTTGCTCTCCAGTCAACATTGGCTGCACAACAGAAAGTTTCCATTAGATGTGCAAAGTGCTGTCTTGTTAGTCCCATTTACTTTACGTCAGGTTAAAGAAATTAAATACATGGCATGTAGCAAACAAGAGAAGCAAATAAAGCATGTATGTATTTTACTGTGTATTTCTCTCTCTCTCTCTCTCTCTCTCTCTCTCTCTCTCTTTAGTTCATGGACCAAGACAATGGAATTTTCTCATTCATAGCAAACACTGACATTATGTCTTGACAAGATGCCACTGCATGTCAACAGAGCAATTTTGGCCGCTAGTTCAGATCAAGTTAAGTGATAGATGCACAGTCTCCATTAGGCTAGTACATTAGGCTAGTACATTAGGCTAGTACATTAGGTGGATCGTTATGGAGCTAGTCAGTCTGTCACTTAACTTGATGTGAACTATTGTTAAAATCTTGAAACATGCTGTGCTGTGAGTTTGACAGCACTTTGTCTTGGTCATGTTAGCCTTGATACTGTTGTCTGCAGTTTTTGAGGAACTGTTCTGGGAACAGCTTCTATGCAGGACTCTCATGCTCCAAAACTCTGTTAGAGGACCCCAGCTTGAAGGAAAAAAAAATCCAGGGGAGGGTGAGTGTTGAAAATCGTATATATGTGCGTTTGTGTTATGTAGTGTTTATCTTTACTAAGGCTAACTTCACATTACCAATTCCAATTTTTTTGCTTTAATGTGATAATAGGTGGATGCGCAATCCAATCATTAGATATTATATTTGAGTACCTATCGAGTAGATTGAATTCTGATTCGTGACCTTGTGAGTGTGAAGGGTTGTTACGAGATCACCAGCACAGCCAGCTCGGAATTTGTGCCGATTTTTGCCTATACACACGTCTTTAGTGCGGCCGTCATCGTCCAGTTCCTGTACCGCGGCAGGAGAGCAGCAGCTGCAGGAACAGCACAAGCTAGTTGTCTGGTTTTAGTCACCTTCTCCACCTGGTCACGTACAGCTGATGAACTGTTGGCTGTCCTCCAGGGCAAAATGCGGTGCATATATGAGATACCTGCACGTCCATGTTGTGGCCTTGTATATAACAAATATGGGGGGTTTTTTTTTGTTGGTGACTCATGCAAAAATGCATCTATGTCATGAGGGCAGATGTGTTTAAATTGCAAACAGAAATAGACCGAAAAAAATAGGTCAATAGAAATAGATTGCTATTTTTAAAACTACAAGACACACAAACAGTTTCTTTCCTTGTGCCATCACACTCATAAATAACTGATCAATTGCAATTCACCCATCCCCAAGCATTTTGAACATTTTGCACATTACTGTTCAAGCTTGCACTATAAAGCTTCTGCACACTTTTTTCACTGTATATTGTCTGTACATTGTCTGTATACTGTTTGTATATTATCTGTACATTGTTTTTAAATTATATGTAAATACTTCTTCAACTTATGTAACAAGAGAGACACCAACTACCCGTCACAAATTTCTTGTGTGTGCAAACATACTTGGCGAAATAAACCTGATTCTGATTCTGACTCCGAGATGCCATTTTAGTAAAACGTTTCAATTGAACGGTGAGCTGTGTAATGTGAACATAGCCTAACATTGTATTGCAAACTTGGATGTTCTTTTTTAATCACCGCGGATGTATTTGTAAAACACAAAATTACTTACACCCTGACATTTTTAAGAACATAGTAATGATACACTAATGTGAAATAATTCAATTTCTTCATTCTAACTGGTCACTGACAAATCTATTTCTTAGTGAGTTAAAGCGATAAGTAGTTACAGCAAAATCTGCATTAGCCAGCATTAATATGCATAAAAAAACTAATGAATATAAAATGGTACATTCATTAATGTAATTTTGAACTATCTTTAATGTAATCTCTGTATGTCTCTGTTAATTTAAACAATGTTTAATTAATTCTCCCTAAAAATAAACTACTTCAGTATTATTACTAAATTAGTGTATTACTAAATTAAATAATACATTTCAAATTTCAAATTTAGCATGTCAAATGCTAAACATATTTTCCAGTGCTAAAAAGAATGACAGATAGGCAAACATATACATGTGTGGGTCCCAAAATGTTCTGTGATACTGTTGTGATGGGATCAAGAAGGATGATGTCTTAGTGGACCTGGTAGTTTGAAGACCCAGACAGTCCAGTGTGAACAGAAGGACAGTAGGAAAGTCTCCCATGATGAAGTCAGGAGTGTCTCAGAAGATTTGAATTTTGTGCTATGACACAAATCTGAAAAAACAAGAACTCAAACTAACTCAATTAACTCAACCTTCATGCATTTTATTTAAAATTGATGCTATGAATTATTTGGTATCTCTTGTAAAACCTGTTTGCAAGTTACGTATGTGATAAAAGAGAAGACCCTGATTCGGAAACAGGTTTAAAGGATTAGAATTTTAGATAAACATTAGAGTTTTTAGAGTCGTGAGGAGAGTCTTTAACCTACCCTCTTCAAGAAACTTTTTTTTTAGCTAGCTAAGTACAGACAGGAATAAAAATGTTTCAACTGAGTTACATTTTATGAGTGATCTATCTTGCGTAATGTGGTAAAATACAGAACTTTTCATAGACAGATGTTGCCCAAAAAAATCCACTACTTCCCATTACACTTTTCAGTGGTTATACTTTCCTCAAGATCAAATTCTTTTATATATGAAAGCAAGGCACACGTGCAATGTGGGACTATGTTTCTGCGAAGCAGTTATACATACACACTGAGAAGGAGTCTAACCAATGGACGTGTACAGGTCATGTGATCAACGAATTGTGTTGTCTGAAAAGACAGGACCTATAAAGATTGGTCAAAACAATGCACAGACAGCCACAAAGTATATAGTGACTATAGAAAGCAAATGTCAGCATGGATGAAAGCCAAATCCTGGACATTTTAAGCATTTTAGAAATCCCTGCCAGGCATTTTTAGATCCCAAAAAGAAGACCGACATTCAGGAGGCTCAGAAATAGAAAACAGAGATGGCCTAGGCAACTAATGTGTTGTAGTTGTCTAAAGCTTGCATTAGCTAACCAACACTGCAAAGTCATTCATAGGTCAAGTAAGATTTCTATAAATATATAAATATTTATTTCTGCTCCAGAATTTTTTCAAACTACAACATGCCATTGGGTATGACTAGCTGACTAGCTAGTATCCTACATTTGAAATGGGCAAATTTAACATAATCCTATTTAGAGTAGGACTAAACATGAAGATAGCAGTTAATCCAGTCTAAGGAGCGAAACCGTTGCCACCCAAAATCAAGCACGAGTGATCTGAATCCAGAAAGATGGTGAGTTTCAATATGATTTAGTTGAACGTACACCTTTATGAGATCACCTGTGCAACCAGTAATTTGAATCTCTGTGTAATGACATTACATGAGTCTGTGAGGTGAATCATAATTTCCACTAATCCCAGGTGTGTTTAAATAACCAAAGGATTAACATATTGTAAAATGCTGACCAAATGTTGTGATTACATTTTCACATTAGTATTTTAATAACTAAATAGAATAGAATAACATCTGCAAGATCTTCAAATAGTATTTGTAATGTAGACACAGATTGAGGTTAATACTGACGCAGTTAACATGTATTTTTTTTTCTTAAGGTGAAGCATCCATTCAGACCCTCTCTAAATAGTCAATGATGAAGGTAAACTGATCCAAGATCAATATACTTATTTAGAGATCCATGCTAAGTGTGATCCCTATAATTTAACAGTGGATGCTGTATATAGTAAGAGTAGTGATGAGATTTTTTTTTTTCATGCATGCTGTAGTATGAATAAAACAAAGCTATTAAGGGTAGAGGACTGTGAAATCTAGTTTTTGGTTTGGGATACTGTTGAATGAACTGGTGTTGACTTCGCTGGGACTGTGCAGATCCCTCTCCAACATGAGTGATTATCAGGCCTTTTCCTTCTGATGACACTGTACTTGGGTTCCATCTGATCAGCCTCTCTTTGATGAATGTGGCCCGTTCTGGTGACTCTTTTCCCCTGCATGACATCAATGCACACACACATGCACACACGCACACACACACACACACACACAGGGCTGTGAGTGCTTGTTAGTGTCTGTGAGCTCTTACTCTGGTTGTTTACAAGTCCACATCAAAGCTGTGGCAGCTTGCCCTCATCCACTGTCCTGCCTCCACTACCAAGTGTATATCCTTCATGCAGTGATTCATGAATGCTGTAGTTATGGCAGTGTTTATAGAGGAGCATGCAAATTTTTTTTTTTTTTTCAGCAGAGTGTTCGTCACAAAGGGGAGAGAAGTACTGGTGTGGATGTGTAACAGTAAACAATGATGATTTTTTTTTTTTTTTTTTGGGGGGAGGGGGATACTCCCATTTTGTCTTGCACATGCAAGCGAATTACTCATACACACTTTTTGCAGTTGTCACATAGGAAGTAATATGGCAGGAGACTAATCCACTGTGTCTGGTTGTGTTCAGCTGAACTTGTATACATCTGTCCCCCAGACACAGTTAGATCCTGAACTCTCATTGATTTTCAGGAGCCCCAACAGGGCAGAGAAATAGCACTGAAGCAGAGGGAGGATGAAGGAGGTGTGTATATGTCCTTGTGCAACAAGAACGCCTGGTTTTGTACCTGTGTTGGAACAAGTGCTTCCAAAAGGGAACGGCAAAGCAAAAAACGTGGGAAAAGTGCTAACCAGACCGGCACCTGTACATCGGCTTAAGTGACCAGAGCGGATTAGTTATAAAAGTAAAAACCAACCAAATAAATAAATATAAAGTACTGAATAAACAAATAGTTACAGATGTTGCAAATTAAACAAACCGTTGCAAACTTAAAATGTGTAATAATTGTGTATATCCACCTTAAAGCCGTTTTATGTTTTCTCTGTGTGCTCATTATGTGGGTATAAAGAACAGTATTGATCTGGGTTATAAACCCCACTGACACACTGTGAGCTTTTAGTTCACTGGGTCTCTGTGAGCCTACTGTCTAAGTATGTCACTGAGTAAACCGGCCTTGGGAGGGTGATCTCTCTTTAAGACCTGCTGGGTTTAAGCCTGAAAAAAAAAAACCACACTGTCGTTTTATAGTCGATTCCCTCTGCTGTTACATGCGGTAGTTATACAAAATAGCCGCTAAATGCTTAGGTATAAATGCAAGACATTTTTCAGTGTGTGAATGGAGAACCATTTGTATAGTGGGTTTATTGAATATTAGCATTGTGCTAAGGATAGCTGTCTCACAAGTTGTAGTCAAGATATAATGCCACTATTGTTTGGACCAAAAAAGGTGAAGTGGAAGACCGAGCTTTATTAAAAAGACATTAAAGAACATAAAAGAGGAGTGTAATGTGGCTTCAAGTGTTCGGCTTTTGCGATACATAAAACGAATATTCCATAGAGCCGTATTTCACTGTGAACTTTTGACACGTGAGAACAGAAACGGCAGTGAGGGGAGGCGAAGCGTGTAAAACAAAGATGGGGCACACTGAAGGACGAAAAAGGGGCCCTTGGGCAGTTATTCTGGAGCCTGAGAGCATTTGCCACAGGTCCAATGACAAAGAACACCTGCCGGTGTCACACAGCTCGGGGGCAGCCGTGGCATGGAGGGGCAGCTGGGCAGGGGCTGAGGGCAAGGCATGGATGCAGGGGTTATTTTCGGTAATATAAATTGATCCTTTGTCTCTGCGTCCCCCGAGGAAGACGACTAGCGCTGCTGTTTTCAGGAGCTAAACACCTTTGCTTGTCATTTACTTTTTAATGGGTAAAAGTACCTGACTGTTCTCCAGCTGCTCAAAAGGTTCAGGGCACTGACACAGATTAATGAGACAATATGCACAAGGTTATTGTACACAATGTATAGTCCATATGACTGTGTGCTGGAGCTGTCTGCTGGTTTATTTACTGCACTGT
Source organism: Sternarchorhynchus goeldii (assembly GCA_028565775.1). Classification (NCBI taxonomy): domain Eukaryota; kingdom Metazoa; phylum Chordata; class Actinopteri; order Gymnotiformes; family Apteronotidae; genus Sternarchorhynchus; species Sternarchorhynchus goeldii. The sequence goes on along the minus strand of JAOXYF010000027.1, from coordinate 22,005,403 downwards.
AAATGTGGGTGTGATTATATAGTTCAGAATTAGTTCCAGTGTAAGTTATTATACATAAAAAATGTATTCGATCAAAAAAAGTTTTGTTATTATATCAAAAATGCCACGACTCACAAATCATTTGTACAGGCAGTTTTCTCCTTCTGGTTTTTGTTGAATTCATTCAACAAACAGAATTCATTCACCTGTTTTTTGATCTAATCTTCACAAGACAGTGACTGTTGTATTATTAAAAAAAGAATATAGCAAATTACTTTTATATTAAATCATTCACAAATTCTTTGGTTTGAAGCAAACTTATTATGTAACATAAACTCTAAGCTTTTGGAGTTTATCTCTGGATTTTCAATATACTAATAAATGTACCAATGAATATACCAAATCAATGTATTGTAATGAGGAACCTAATATAGTTACAGTTGTTACACTAGAGGAACCAAATTATATATATCGGTTTGTTAGATTATAGTTTTGTAAGCGTAGAACTTAAGCAGAAATCTTTCTGAAGAGCAGAGAAATGAAACCAACATGAGAGCCGATGTTCTGAGGACAATCCTGGAGAGATCTGAGCAGGAAGTGCCTCGTTTCGCTCCTTCGTTAAATTGTTAGGTAAGATATCTGATGGCTAACGTTTAACATTACAGTTGACATTTGCCAAGTTCTAAACGTTGCTTGCCTGTTAACATAAATGTAGATGGTGCAGTTAAAAGTGTTTATGTGGCATAGTGGTGTATCATGCACACTACACATTACATATGCTAACGTTTGTTAAGCAAGGTTATACATTAGTAAATGCTAGTAATGCTTTATATTAAAGATTTGCTTAACCTAAACCATATGAATGCACTGTATAACACACACCATATGGTAATGCTGGAATAATCATATTTTCCACTTAACGATTCAAAAATTTTTTATGGCATTTGAACATAACACTGTGACTCATAACAGCCCTGGAAAAATGAATGAGGAAAAAAACAACTGTACATTATTATTATGGCAAATTTATTTTTGCCTAAAAAACCGCTAAGCTGAAGTGTGATGCGTAAGTGACGCCAGACCCTCAGGATTTTTAAGAGGGTGAAAAAAAAGTTCTCTCTGGTCCAAGGTCAGTGACCTTCTTTCTAGCCATGTCCACCTCAGGGCACCTGCTAATGTCAGGCCTCTGTTAGATCCCCCAAATCGTGGCTTGCCACTGGTTATTTTCAGCAGTGCTAAGTGATCCCAGTGATCCCAGAGCTCTGACATACTGACTTTTTTATTTTTTTTGTTGTTGTTGTTGCCAGAAGTCAAATGCCATAGGATTAAGAGCCTTCAAAGTCAAACTCCGCTTAGACAGCCATTGAAATCAGAGCCCCAGACCTGGTCGATGATGTAGAGCCTGGTCTGACCAGGCTGGGTCTCCCACACCAGACAAGTGGCTGGGGCACACGCATTCCCTCCTCCTGTGAAATAGCTTTTTTATTGAGGTCAGAGTAAAGCTAACAGTTGTGACTCAGAAGTCTCATTAGGTTCCACCTAAGTGTTGGATATTTGTGTAAAACTGTGCAGCCTGCCTTTGGGTTTCCTTACCAGTACTTCAAAGGCACTTGTGACTGCATTTAGGTATATATTTTTATGCACCCTTGACACCTGTAAAGTATTTCACTGAGTTGCATGATATCATGTGATTCTTGAACCTATGTCAAATAACTGTAGGAACAGGAATGGCAAGAAGACGTTGTGACCGACGAGTGAGCTTTGCAATTGATAGTTGAACTTACAAATGCTTTATTGTTTATTTGTATCTAGATTTTTTTTTCTCAGTGCAGTTTTTTTAAAAAAAAAAAAAAACAACCCACTTTTTTAAGTGTTAAAGCATTTCTGTGTATTCGGTTCATAGCAGCTTCTTATTCACCATGATCCGGTGACCTCTGAATGCACGCTGTGCACACAATCTCACCATTAGAGTGTTTTTACATTGTACATTAAGCGCTCGATCGTAACTTTCCCTTGCATGTGCGCCAACTTTTCAGGCAAATTCTTGGCTCGAGAAGCCCTCTCTGAACCCGGCTTCTCCTTCCCCCTCTGTCCCTCCCTGGATGTCGGTCTCTGGTCTCTTCCTTTTCCTGCAACCCCCCCCCCCCCCCCCCCCCCCCCCCCCCCCCCCCC
>JAOXYF010000027.1:21990368-22002539 GCA_028565775.1 Sternarchorhynchus goeldii | reverse complement strand
ATATATATGTAACATATATGTTATATGTTACAAAAATACACAAGTGAGTTCACATTTTTGTAAATATTTTATTGAATCTTTTCATGGGACAACACTGAAGATATGACAGTTTAATACAATGTAAGATAGTCAGTGTACAGCTTGTATAACAGTGAAAATTTTTTGTGCCCTCAAAATAACTCAACACACAGCCATTAATGTCTAAACCACTGGCAACAAAAGTGAGTAGGCCTGTAAGTGAAAATGGCCACATTGTGCCCAAAGTGTCAATATTTTGTGTGACCACCATTATTTTCCAGCACTGTCTTAACTCTCTTTGTCATGGAGTTCACTAGAGCTTCACAGGTTGCCATTGGAATCCTCTTCCACTCCTCCATGACATCACGGAGCTGGTGAATGTTAGAGACCTTGTGCTCCTCTACCTTCTGTTTGAGGTGCCCCACAGATGCTCAGTAGGTCTGGAGACATGCTTGGCCAGTCCAGCACTTTTACCCTCAGTTTCTTTAGCAAGGCAGTGGTCGTCTTGGAGGTGTGTTTGGGGTTGTTATCATGTTGGAATACTGCCCTGCGGCCCAGTGAACTGTAGCTCCCCACAGCCGGCAGCATTCATGCAGCCCCAAACCATAACGCAACCACTCTGCTTGACTGTAGGCAAGACACACTTGTGTTTACACTCCTTACTTTGTTACCACCTCACACGCTTGACACCGTCTGAACCAAATAATTTTATCTTGGTCTCATCAGACCATAGATCAGTTTGATACAGTGTGTGGCATATGGTCTGAGCACTGACAGGCTGAACCCCCACCTGTCCTCTGCAGCAATGCTGGCAGCACTGAGTACGTGCACTCAGCTTCTTTGGTCAGCCATGGCAAGGCGTGTTCTGAGTGGAACCTGTCCTGTTAAGACAGTGTATGGTCTTGGCCACCGTGCTGCGTTTCAGGGTGTTGCTAATCTTCTTATAGCCTAGATCATCTTTATGTACAGCAACAATTCTTTTTTAAGATGCTTAGAGAGTTCTTTGCCATTAGGTACCAAGTAGATTGAACTTCCATTGGCCAGTATGAGTATGAGTTTGAGAGCGATAACACCAAATTTAACACACCTGCTCCCGACTTACACCTGAGTCACATGACACCAAGGAGGGAAAATGGCTAACTGGGCACAATTTGTCAGTTTTCACGTAGGGGTGTACTCACTTTTGTTGCTAGCGTTTTTTTAAGGAGAAAGAAACAGAATGTCTTAATTTTATTCCCTTAAAACAGTCCATTTCTTTATTTTTTCCTGCCATTTAAAAAAAAAATGTTTCAAATGTTGTTTCCATTTACATTGTACCTGATGCATTTAAATAAATAATAAGGTTAAATGTAATTTGCCACCTTTAAAACACTCCAGAGCTGAAACCTGAGCCTGAGCTCTTAGTGACTCTGCAGATGTTTTTGCTTTCCTACAGCAGAGAGAAAGCAGAGAGAAGCTGGTTGTGCTCCATGAGTACTGTTATACTATGTTGTTAGGATATGTACATATTTCACGTGGTTCTTTCATTTTATTTTAATATTGACAGTCAATTGCCTGCATCTGCTGAGGTTGTAAAGGGCAACACACATGCACACACAAGCACACACATGCACACACAAGCACACACGTGCACACACATGCACACACGTGCACACACGTGCACACACATGCACACACAAGCACACACATGCACACACATGTACACACATGCACACACATGCACACACAAGCACACACAAGCACACACATGTGCACACACATGCACACATGTGCACACACAAGCACACACATGCACACACAAGCTGTTGAGGAGAAAGATGGCATCTACTCAGTCTAAATAGCGGGTCAGGGTTAGGGTGGTTGATTAAGATCCAAATAGCAAAGGTGAGGCAGACATGCATGTATGGATTTTGTCAGGAAGTGAACCTACAAAGCAAAATGTAGCAGACCCTAAGCCATACTAGTTAGGTACTACTGGTTAGAAAATAATACTTCGAAAAATGGGTCTTTATAAAAGGGAATGGAAGTTAAAGGTAAAAACATCATCCTGTTTATCTTGGAACACAAGAAGGGGGTTTATTAGATGAATAACTTCAATAGCAAAGCCAAAATAGAATAGAATAGCTTTTTAATACAGATGCTATTGCTTCTATTACAAAGACACATCATTTGAATTATTTGTGGAAAAAAAAAGATAGCAACTTTTAATTTTTTTATTACTTTTCTTTCCTCGACAGAAAATCACAGAAATGCACTGCGGGCACTGACATCGCAGTGAAATGCCCCTTCTTGAGCTGTACCTGTTTTTTTTTTGCAATGTTGTCCATTTCTTATATTTTTATATAATATTATAAATAATAGTTGTGTTTGGAACTAGCCAGAAGGCTCATTTTTGAAGGCAATTTTCTATTGAAACTGTAAAAAACAGTCCAGGCCTGCATATGTAAAGAATGTAAATCCCTAAATATTCCCTAAATTGTTGTTGTCACCAAGGTTACTGCTGCGTGAGTTCCATTCACAGGTTACGAAATGAGTGTGTTGAGGGTAAAGGAAACGGGGGAGTGGCGTTTGTTGTTTTGTTCCAGGTGTACCGTTCCTAGGCACTTCCGTTTCATCATAGTTACGGGTAAAAGCTCGGAGTATCCTATCCAGACACTGCTGGTCCTTCATTTCAAAGAGAAAGTTCCCTGGTGCCCTTTAAAGAGCAGCTGACCTCCACTCGGAATTACACAGAGCTGTTTGCTGGCACTTGCCCAGACTCTGGCTGCCCTACACAAATGGCCCCAGCAGCTCATTTCTGAGAGTGAAAAAAAAATTGGATGAAAGGGTTGGTACCCGCACCTGTCATAATCTGCTGATGCCCAGCCGTAATACACTGTGAAAGGATGTCAGGTGAAAACGTGGCAGGATGTATGCAAGCTTAGTAAATGAAAAGTTTTTTTCTCTCTCTCTCTCTCTCTCTCTCTCTCTCTCTTTTTCTCTCCATATCTCTCACACGCTTGTTTATTATTGACTTTTAGCGCTTGTGTGCTATGCGCCATCCCGTTAGAGACTGGTGCCGTTTTATACCTGGGGCAAACTGAGGCAGGGTTTATACCTGGGCATCCCACAGGGGAATTCAAATCGTTGTTTTGGAGGGAAGTAAACCATGCTTGTATCGATGCACTGACTGTAAAGTAAACCTGCTAACATTTCCCATCCAAGCCAGTTTACATTTCTACTTCCTTAATTCTGTCACTTCCCCAGTTGTACCTGAGGTGCCAGTAAAATCTGCAGAACAGGGGAAATCTGATTCACAAAACATGCAAGGTGTTCTGACTCATCAGTGTGAGTCATGAAAAACTGCCTCCACTTCGTAACTACGAGGTAATGTGTCCGTTCTGCAGGGCATGTAGGTTCAGACACACTTTTTGCTGTTGAGTTTAAGTATATGCACTCTCTCTCTCTCTCTCTCACACACACACGCATACATACTAAGAAACAGCATAGAAACTATAGAGAGAGTAACCCATGTGAGACCACGCAAGGTTTACGTTAGTCATTTTCTAGCATATCATTGGTCAGGTTGACCACTGGTCGTTGTGTAGATGTTTTTTTGGGTTGGCTGACCACCTTCAACTCATTAGCAACATTTACAGGTGTAAAAACCTCAGTGCTGTTACCAGTACATCAACCACTGAGATGTTACTACCATGCTGATAATGGTCTGACACATATGACCTGTAGTGATCCTGTGGTCAGAAACTGACCACAGTACAGATTGGTAGACAGGCTGAGCATTCTAGTAGATTAAAATGCCTGTGTAAGAAGGGTTTGCCTGTGTGCAGGTCTACTTGAACTTCATGTCTTCACCACACTGCACACTGTAATGATCTACATTAGTCTGTTGTTGTTTTTAATCTTGTTTGTAGTCGTCCACTGTAGTGTTACTGCATTTATCATAATATATATTTTTAGCTGCATGCTGGCTGTATTTAATGCTGTATGTGCAATTCTGTACGATTGTATGATCATATATGTAATATTTGCACTTTTAGTACAGTTTTAGTGCTTGTGTATTGTGTACACAGGATGTTATGGTTTGTGACTCTGAATGTAGCACTGCAAGAACTATCAAGAAAGACTATGCATATTAGAAACATACTCAGATATTCTCAGCTGTTTCGGCAATTTTGGGGAATAGGAAGAATTCCTCATGTCCACACTCTAGGGACATCTTTCTTTTTTTCTTTCTTTGAGGGGTGGAGATGATTCCATGTTCCCTGGTCATGTGGATCCACAGTGGAGCTGGAATATGGTAGAGGTTAACACGCACAGCTGCTCTTTTACCCACAGTCTCGTTCCATAAGCATGGTCTGATTTATGGGAGTCTCTAATGGTATCTCTGGCCGGATCTCTGCCGCCTTTCACCCTGCTCTCATCCCCAGCTTTAAACTCATCAGGTTCTTTCAGGCTCTCTCGTTAATCCTGAAGCCCTACAAAGGAAGGTACGGCTGTAGAGAATTAGGGATTTGCCCCTGCACCCACCCTCCCCACTCCCTGCTCCCCCCTGCTGACTGATGAATGATAAACTGATGAGCAGGTCTAATCCAGGAGAACCCTCTCCCGCTGGCTGCCTTTACATTCCCCAAACAGATGTATTCCTGGGTGGAAATTTGCCATGAAATCGCAGGCTGGTTTGTGAAGAATTCTTTACATGACGCTGCCGTAAGTGAAAGGGTACAGTTGACCCTCGGTCTTGAGCCTTGGGGTCTGGAGCTTTGTGCTGCTTGGGTGGGTGGCCAAGAGAGGCACATTGTATTCATATCTCCAGCTTTTTTCCCAAGTGGAAGAATTCTCTGTGTGTGTGTGTTTAGTTAGATCAGAGTGTTCTGGGTGTCACTCTCTTGGCAAGACCTCACATGTTGTGAAGGGATTTGTGAACCATCCGTTTCTCCTGTACTTACCCTGCCGGTCTCTCACTCTTTAAGCGTTACAGGCTTCAGCCAGCAACTACTGCTGTGTTTCTTAATTTTGCCCCATGTAATGATACTGTAAAGTTTATAAGTGTTATGTAATACGGCAATTACCAAGCTTTCAAGAGGAAAAAAAAAACCCTCAGGGCAAAATCAGAGCCTGTAGGAGTTCTTGCCATGGTGTTACCTAAGGCTAACCACAGGCACCGTGGCAGGTATATTATTTTAATTGTATATAATTATTATCTTGTCTTTGTGAATTAGACGATAATAACATGGCTGGGCTGTAGAAGTGACAAACACACTGTGCAGTGGATCTTTTGTTGGAAGAGTTGTTAAGTAGCTGTGATTGAGGCCTAGATGACAGTCCTGCATATTGAGCAATGTAAACTCAGGACAGTTTGCTGTCATCGCTACATAAGCAGGCAGGTAAAAAGCAACAGGGAAAGAGATTTGAAACAAACCCTTCTGGGTGGACCGATGGTGAGATGACTTCTCCATGCTGGAGATCCTTCTTACCTAGGCTGCATCTTGTTCAAACTCTTGGAGTCAGTGACTTTCATGAGAAAGAAGACATATAGTGGTCTATATATAGTGGTCTATATGTTGATATTTAACTTTTGGTACCACCTGGCTGACTTTAGTGTTTATTTGTGTGTGTGTGTGTGTGTGTGTGTTTCCAATAGGCATTGGAAAAACAGAGAACCTGAACATATGCAGGAGATCAAATAAGTGACCGTCATTATTTTATCCTGTCAACATCCTGGCATCCTTAACTGGTTGTAATGGGGAACCTTCCCCACCACAGAGAAACACACATCAACACACATCAGACATATGGACACCAACTACCCCAAATATACTGAAGCAGATATGCATACACACAAGTACGTCGCCCATCCATCCGCTGGAAGGTGCAGCTTTAAGTCTGTAGTTTCCTGGCTCTGACAGACTGAAAACAGCTGCAGAAGGCAGACGGGGAGCCATGCTCCAGTCATAAAGGGCTTATTCCTAATCCTCAGCCGTTGCTGTTCAAAACCGTTTTTATTCAGCAGAACGTAGTGGTGCGATTTGGGTACTCGCGTGCTGCCTGCTGCAGAACGGGCAGCGTTACTGCCCTCCCCTTCCCCGTTCTGCTTCTGCTCTCCACACCAGTGCACTTCTCTGGCTTCTGGCTGTGTGCATGACAGTCTGTTGTGATCTCTGTGACAGGCTCTGCTCCCTGAGGGGGGTAGAGTCCCTTGGAGTCCCACACATGCTTTCACACAAAGGCACAGAGACACCCGTGCACGCACTTGCTCGTGCACGCACACGCACAACCCCCAACCCCCCATCTATCTCTCCATCTCTTTCGCCCCGTCTCCCATACTCCCTTGTCCTCTGTGTGTTTTCTGTCCCCATCTCCCTCTCGAATACAACAATCCCTGTCCCCTCTCCCTCTTGATGTAACCTCTCTGACTGGGCACAAAGAAAGCGAGGGAAGGGCCCTTTAAGTTGCAGATTGAGATCTCAAGAGCCGACACAAGAGGAGGACGAGTTCCGTTCCAGAGTGATATCTTTGTATTATGCTTAAGGTCTCCTGGTCCACATGGCTGCTAGATTACACTCTGATCTAATTCTGACAAATAGAAAATATCCAGCTAGTACTGTCAAGAGAGAAGCAACAACACAAAGCACAACAGAAAATACTACGATGTTTCACGTAAAATAAGATCTGTGAAATAACCGAGAATTAGCAACAGAACGAAAACCGAAATTCCCATCTAATGACAAAATGACAAACAGTGTGCAGGTTTTGAAGAATTATGTGGATGGTCTTATTGTAAAACAATGACACCTGATTTTAAGGGGAATAGTCATATCTGCTTGGAGACTGACATGTCCACTATAGCCTGTCCACTGACATCTCTCTAGATGTTCGTTCTCCACATTTTTTTTTTTTGTTCGTCTTTTGATGCCATTTAGTATTGAAATACAACATCACACATGAATGTCAGTGTTTTATGTGACAAACGAGCAATAGCTTGGCCGCTAAACTGCAACAAAATTGAAATGATTGTCATCTCAGTTTTTAGCTTAGATGAATCATAATTAGCATTTTTTTTCTTCTGGTCTTAACCAGCTTAACTATGGGGCAGAACACTAGGACAGGAACAAATATGCAAGTCTCCTACTCACTGATCACTCAGTGATTAAGCTGGAAGAAATCTATTTTGAGAAGGACTAACTCTGGGGGTTGTTTAAAGGCACCTCGAATCGCTAATGTATAGTATTAATGAATTACATCTTACACTAGTGGTCTTGAGCAAGTGAACATGAGTGCTATTCATTTCAAACATGGTGAGCATCTACATGAGCATCAACAGACTTATTTGAAATGGGAAACGCACCGTATAAAAGCGGATCTGTCATATTCTGTTTTCATCTGTCACTAGAACTAATCTGAAACAACGTCAGAAATCACTTTGTTAATGCTGACTGTTTGAAACCAAGCTGATGATGATCGTGAGCATATTTCTGGAGTTTAGAACATGATTATCCATCGGAGACTATAAAAGTAATTGTGGTGGAACTTGCATGGAGTGATTGGAGTTGGCGTCAGGCATGTAATGTCATCTTCTGTCCATACTGTCACAATCCATTACGTCTAAATGGACTTCCATCTTCTTGAGTGAAACGTAACCAAAACAGTTGGGACAGCGAGCAAATGTGTTGTCCCCATATTTTTAGTAATGTGCTGCAAACAATTTTAAGGCTGTGGATTTAGATCCAGCAAAGCCACAGAGAGGCCAGTTCTTACATCTGCACTAAAACCTGATTTGACAGAGATATCTGACAGCTCTGATTGTTGGCTAGTCAACCATTACAGCAGTGGAATAAAATCCACGAGTTGAGAGGAGTCTAATAGAATATGATTAGAGACTTTGTGAAGCTTTGTAGAGCAAATACGAACCAACGAGACAAACTAATGTTTAGGTTTATTTGGTTTCAGGGCTTTTTGACTGCTTGCGAAGGAAAGGATTGCTGCAATGCAAGTTCACATTCCCTACTTGGTCACTTTTTGAGCTTGTATCCTGAGGGCTACAATGTAAGGTTGGACTGGAGATCAGTAAAATTACCTCCCAGTTTGAGCACATTATCCACCCAGCTCTCTTAAGGCCTTGTGAGGAACCTCAGGAGTCTTATGGCTGCTTTAACGTACGGCTGCTGTAGAACGAGCACACGAGGAAAGACGGCACACGGGACCCAACAGTCGCGGATGGCTTAATTTCGCAATTCTCACCTTTCTGATCGCAGGGCAAAATGCGAGGCCCAGCAACACATCGCCGTTGAGCATTACGACACATTTACATCCGCAAGGTCATTTACGTGGAGAGCTATAAAGCCCCAGTCAGCCTACACAAAATAATAAAAAAAAACAATAATAAACAGAAAACAAAAGATTGACTCTGATAAGTTTTTGATCTTGTAAACACTTCCAAAGAGGCAATTCCTGATAAACACAACCCCTATGATGTTTTATGCATTTAGTAAAGTCTGTGCGTATGCTGTATTGCTCTGCGTGGGAACTATGCCGGAACACTGCCTTCCCGATAGTTCGGATCCATCTGTTAAAGCTATACCTTACTATTAGGGATCAGGGCGATAAATCCGACTCTGTTACCGTGCTACCAACCTTATTACAACTCTTTCAGATAGAAGACATCTGTGAGCCACAGCTCTCATTATATATTTGATGTATTGCTGCCCTGGCTGGGGTTAGGAGTGTATAACATCCTATTAGAGATAAACATCAGCCCTTCGTTTGATGGTCCTGCTTGAAGTTATTTGCTGGGAAAGACGTGCGGGGCGGGACCAGCTCGGCACCTGAAGCCTTTCCGCAAAATGTAAATACACTGCTGAAAAAAAAAAACAAAAAAAAAACCTCGCACACAGCATATTGTGCGCGAGGTGACATATGAGCAAGGAAAAAATAATTGATATTCTGGAATAAACCCGCCTCCTGTGCGGGCGTAAAAAAAAAAAAAAAAAAAAAAAAAAATGAACAATGGAAAAAATTTGAAGGGAAAAAAAAAAAGTCAACATCCAGTAGAACTGTCACCTTTTTCAACATCCGTTGGATTTTCATTTTTTGCTCACCTTCCATATTTTGCTGTCATCATACCGATGTTTTTGTCAGTTTCGGCCTGGGAGGGCATCAGGGCAGCAGGTTTGTCCTGTGTCAACCCCCCCCCCGCCCCTTCGCCCCACCTCACCTCTATCTCTTTCCAGTTTTATTGTTGTCTGCCTTTCTGTTGGAAGCCGGCGAAAGCCTCATGTGGTGAGACGAGCCAGAGGAGGCAGTAAAGGCAGCACTGGTAACCTTGTCCGCCCACGGTCACGGGTCACTTGGCAAACGCGTCTTGGAATTCATTTCACTAAGAAGGGAGAAAGCAAGACGAGAGTGACCGAGAGGAAATGGGCGTGGCCAGGGCTGAAAAAAACCGAGTGAGAGGCAAGGAGATTATGAACCTGAATAGCAACAGTTGTACGGTTGTACGACTGGCTGACATCTCTCTTAGCCAGTCGTTACTAGTAGAGTAAAACATGCGTTCTGGATAAATTTCACCTAAATATTAAAATTCCACCATGTTCCAAGTTCCAAAAAACCCCAAAAAACTAATAAAAACATCAGCCGTTTTGAAAGATTGTTTCACTTATTAAAAATTTTTGTGTGGATGTTGAATTGACTGCTGTATATATTACACCATGTTTTCATTTCAATGACACACACACAGCCTTTTTCCATGCATTTGTCCTGTTAATAACAGTTCAGCCCCGTTACTGTTAAGACTAGAGCACCGCTTCAACCTGCTCTCAACAGCAGAGAGAGATATTTAGCACGAGGTGTTGCTTGAGAAATGTGAGCATGCGGTTTGATTTTGGACACTGTGGATTTCACTGGCTTTATTCAAGCATTCTTCAGCTTTCCTCCACCTCTGGATAATTGAGACCAACAGGCCAAGACCCAGGTGTGTAATGAATATTACAGACAAGATAGTTACACAACATCTCCAGCATGTGCTGGCTACCCCCTCCCACCTCCCTGAAGAAAGACAATGGCTTTTTGTATTTACTCCCATTTCCTTCCCTAATGAAGTCATAGATTAAAGTGAAGTGACACAAAGGATTGTCTGTTTGCTACAAGAAGGACCTATCTAAACACAGTGCACAAGGGCAAGCCTCGGCAATTAACCCTCCGAAGCTGGAGAGGGCCGAGCAGGATTAGCTTTGCCTGCCTTACATTACGACACATGCACTCCCAGGGCCCTCTCGAACCTTCGAAGCCAAGCTCAGGAAAGCACCAAACCTGTAGTGAACTCCGTACTGACCGTACAGTCATCCACGACTGTTAGCCGTAGAATATCACAAACCCATGTTGTTCTCTCATCGAATGGTAGCCATGTTACCAGTGCTTACTTCATGTTTATTTATTTATTAAGTAATTCATTAATGTTTACTTTATGTCCTTGGACTAAGTATGCATTCAAAATGTCTTGCTGTAGCATAAAAAATTATAAGTGTAAAGTGAGTGTTTGTAGGCTGGGCCTCCCAGTGAGTGGGACAAGGCTTTGTTCAGCTCCTAGTGCTTACTTCATATGAGAAACGTTGTAACCTTCACGCACACAAACCAGAACCCATGCAGAAAATAATGATGGATGGGTTCGTACACCAGGACCGTTGGACTAGTGTGAGTTTCTTTAGGGTGTCTTAACTTCATGAAATAAGAAACCACAGAGTTGTCCATCATAAGCTGATGCAGTATTTAACACAGTGTTTATTAACCTAAATTTCAGCATTCTACACTATCTCAGAAATTCCTTGCAGACCTTTCTGAGCACTCTGAGATTTGTTGGATGGAGAATGTAGTTTCCCAGTGGTAAAAAATTGTTTAAAATTCTGCAGTGTAATTTTAAGATGCACGACTAATGGAGCTGCCCATGATAGCCTCTGAAAAAGGCTTAGGCTGAATTTGGCAGTCCATGTGTCAGCTGTTAATATTTGTAATAGCTGACCAATATCAGTAGGCAGTAGCGTTTTAGTGTTTTGTGATCTCTTCTCCCCACACCCTTGTGATTGTGTAATGTACTACTCAGCACTCTTAATTAAATTGCTGCAGTTCACTTAATGTGTTACGATATGATATTGCCCCTCCCCCGTCAGCCACATTCTAAATAAGTTGAACTGTTAGGTGCACTGTAAGTCATCCCGTTCTGTTTTCTATGGCTTTGAGCTTCTACCCATTAACACCTAACACTTAAGAGATCGCTGGCTAAATGATCGACTCACGCGACAGTTATGGGTCTCTGGCTGCAGATGACGGAGCTTTTTAAAGGTGCCATAAATTATTTTGAAAGTAAAAGCAGAGCCTAGGGGTGGATGGGGTGGGGTTGGGGGGGGAGCATGCCGTTAACATTTTCTGTATTAGAACACATAAAGCTGACGTTTAATTTATTTGTCATTTGTCTGTTCTGTTGCTATTATGTATTTGTCCATTGATGTGCGTCACAAGGGTTCGGAAGCACAGCCAAGCTGAACGGAAAGCAGGACTGTTGTTGTGAAATGGTTTGGGGATGGTTAATTGGAGCAGCATGGGGTTTTATGGAGGAGCTGATTTGGTCACATGCTTTCCCAACCCCTTTGACCCAGAGGCATACACCTGGTAAGGGGTCGGGTTACGGCCTGCTTCCAGGCTTGCTGGTCAAGACCTGGATCTTCACACTCCTCTAATCCTTCGCATGGCAACATACTTGACTGAAGGGACCGTCCAAGCACTTCCAGTCATGCTTGAAAAAATTACAGCACACATGTACGCACACACACACACACACACACACACTCGCAGCCTCTCTCCCATCATGGTCTGCCCTTTTTCTCTCTGTTTCTGTGTCCCTTTCCCAAAGTGATGATTTAACTCTTTAAGGATGTTGAGGGGCTTTTGTGGGGCATTAGCCTGCTGAGAATTACGGGCTTAAATGAATTATGATGAGTGCATCTGTATGCACAGCCAGACTGGGGCACTCTAGATGGCAGTGTGTGTGTGTGTGTGTGTGTGTGTGTGTGTGTGTGTGTGTGTGTGTGTGTGTGTGTGTGTGTGTGAGTGTGAGGGTGAGAGGGAGAGAGAGAGAGGGTGGGGGAGTGTGAGAGGGTGAGTGAG
>JAOXYF010000027.1:21972799-21985260 GCA_028565775.1 Sternarchorhynchus goeldii | reverse complement strand
TGGGAGGGATGGGGGGGGTGGAGGGAGTGAGAGTGAGAGAGGGAGGGGTGTGAGGGATGGAGAGAATATAAGAACGGGGAGAAAGGCTGAGAGTGAGAGCAGAGAGGGAGAGGGAGAGAGAGAGGGACAGAGGGAGGGAGCAAGTGAGAGGGAGGAGAAGCATCTGAGCTCTCAGCTGGGCTGTTTTGAAAACACACTTTTGAAAGCCGCTCCCTTAATTCACGCCCTTTGTTTCTGATTCTTTTGTGTTTGCCAGTTTGACCATATAACATCATACATCTGGTCTATAGCTTGTTTGGAGCTTTCTCACCCAGGGACCCATCGCCTCCCCCTGAGCTTGAATTCGAGTGATCGTGTAAGATAAAAGGGCCTAAAGTGTGGACCAATCGAGACAGACACAGAAAGGGGAGACAGAATGTGCGCAGAACTGAAAGGAATTTCTCTGCTTTTCTTACGTCTCTCTCTGTCTTCCTCGGTTCCCCTGTTAACACGGCGCAAGAGTGACAGAAGAATTTTATAACGTTTTGTTTTTTTCATTTTTTCTAATTGTAAAAAGTTAATGAACTTCAGTGAGACAAACAAACATATAGAAGTGGATCATTAATCTGTCACTGTCGTTATTATGTATTTTTGTTCTGTTGCAGGCCAAAAGGATCATGTCCAAGTAAATGAAAATGTGAAGTAAGATTTTTCTTATCAATCGCATTGTTCAGGGCGAGCATGCAGACTTCCGTGGGAGAAGCATGTGATGGTTCAGACCGTTCACAGAACAAGTAAAAGGCCTTCTATGTGTGGTATTCGTTTCAGACATACTCCGGAGTGTAACGCCATCCCGAGGAGTGATCTCAGCCTGTCTCAGTGAGTTGAGGGTAAGATCTTGTGTTGCAGTGTTGTGCAACTTGATCCCCGGGGCCGTGTGTGTCGAGAGGCACCAGCTCACGCGTTGAGGGGCTCTATCGGGCAGGGGGGAGAGGGCAGGCCAATACATGACGTTTTGCCTTCACACTCTGTGCCGTGTGGGACTCTCTCCTGGCCCGTCACTGGGGTGTGTGTGTGTGTGTGTGTGTGTGTGTGTGTGTGTGTGTGTGTGTGTGTGATCAGCATACAGCAACAGGGTCAAGTCTGCCTTTCTCAGAATACAAAATACAGAGCAGGAGTAGCAAAGGCTGCCAGATCCAGTTTCTGATGGATAAACTTGTTTGTGTTTAATTTTGTGTATTCAGGCAGTTGGAAATGCTACACACACTTCACATGTTCTTAATATTTTGGCAAAAATAACATGTTTTTACTCTTGTATGATGTAACGAAATGCATTACATATAGTACTTAAAATTTTATGATTGTGGCCAATTTCCCCCTGTAGTGACAACTAATTTACTTCTAGTGTAATTCACACACATGGGAATGAGATTAATGATTATCAATATATAACAAATTAACAGTTTTTAAACTGTTAATTTAAACTTTAATCTGGTTTAAATGAATTAAGTACTAAGTAACTAAATACTTAAGCATGCCTTTTGTCTGTTCTTGGAAATAAAGCTGTTGGTTGAGTCGCAGAACGGAGATTATTAATTTAGAGTCTGTAGTGCCAGGGACTGGCTAAAATGATGAGATCTTTAGGGGAGTAGGGGTGGAGTTTGTGTTTCCAATATTCATAAAGATTCTGGCTGGGCAGTGACACCTGTGTGTGTGTGTGTGTGTGTGTGTGTGTGTGTAGAGGAGAGAGACAGAGAGAGAGAGAGAGACTTGAGCAGCAGTGCATACACACATCATGTGTATCCTAGCTAATCTCTCTGGGTGGGAACCATCTTAAAGCAGTTTTCACCAGTGGCCCCCAATTGGCGGCTTCACTTCAACAAGGGAAGGTGGAAGAAAGAAACAGAAGGGGAAAAAAATGGACGCGGGAGGTTTCTCTCACAGTTAGCTGTCACCCACCTCCCATAAAGGACCCCAGGATGGGCTGAGTTAAGGACCCCAATATTCCCTCATTTGAAGGGCTTAGACCACAATAGCGGAGCCTAAAACACCCATCACAGGCCTTTGGGATTGAAACCTCTTTTTTAACACCCTTTCTTTTTTGTGTGTCTGTCTCCCCCAGTGAGTGAATAGCTCGCCAACAGAGCATAACAGCCCACCTTTTCTCATTAGTCTTAGTGGAGGGAACACCCCGTCTACTCAATAGTGGATCTGCTGGTTAAAATATCATTAGCCTGCATCAGCATTCAGAAGCACATTGCCTGCACACAATTAGTGGTCTGAGCCAGCCTAGGTGCTACAAAGCACCCACTGCCCCAATATGGCAGGGGAAAAATACAGACCCTCTCCGTGAATTTGATGTACATATGTGAAGAATGAACACATGGGCCTAAAGGGTGTGTGTGTGTTATTCTTTGCGGCTGTCATGTTGAGGTGGTATTTTTTTTAAGTCTATTTAGTAAAAGGATTTTCACACAGACAGTGTGAATACTTTTTTTACATATGTAATTAATCAATTTTTGTATAAATTAGAAATATGTATTTAGACATATTCCCAATGATTATATTTGTTACAAGATTTAAAAAAAAAATCACACATTTTACTTCTGTGCCTTAAATAATTACATAACAATTGTGATGGAATATTGAAGCTAATGATCCAAATCACCAAAGAAATGTGACATAATTAATCAGTGTTCGGAAGGGACATTAAGAATTCACGTTGGTGGGGTTGCATTTAGCATCCCATAAGTGGAAGGCACTGAGTCTTAGGCTCTTTGGGCGTGAGGGGTGGTGTGGCGGAGAGAAATGGTGGTGCATCGGATCAGAGGCGTTTCACTGGTCCAGGAACAGAGACGAGTGCCGCCAAGAACAGAGCCGAGGACCGTCGGATGCTGGGGGCTCGGGCACTTCTCACTGGTCCAGGAACAGAGGTGAGGGCCATCGCATGCTGGGGGCTCAGACGATTCTCACTGGTCTAGGAACAGAGGCAAGAGCCGTCAGATGCTGGGGGCTTGGGCTTATAAACCCTGAGGCTAGGAGGGGAGAGCACCCCATAAATCAATAGAGTGGGAATGAAGGGCCTGAAACAAAGCCCCCCTTTAGAGCAACAGAGGTCACATGATTTAAACACACACACACACACACACACACACACACACAAATACTGCACTCAGACATACACAGATACATACATTCAGTACATGCATACCCTGTCTCACTCTTTCACACACTAATACACTGTACACTACAAAAGAGATCCCTCTGGACAAGGAGGGGAGAGAGGGAAAAAAAAAACCCTATCTACCCCGGCAGAGGGGTTATAAATTAGGAGCTGTCAGTATTACAATGTATATTAATAGTCACACCTCTTTTTAATGAGTTTGGCATTGGCAGCTGAGAGGATATACAAGTCATCATAGTGCTGTTCATGCACACCCCGATGAAAGAAGCTATAATAAATCTTGTGAGAGCAGGTCTCACCATAAATATGTATCGCATAAGGCATCTGTTTTACATTCTGCATATAAATCAGCAAGAGTGCTGAATAGCAATGAATCAGGGGCTCGACGCTTGATTTGATAACAAATCGACTCTGAACTTGGGAGGGGAGAATTTAAAGCCCCCCCCCCCTCACCCGCAGGGGAAGCAGTGGTGTGTATGTGGGAAGGGAAAAGGGGGGGGGGGGCAGGTAAGACACTCCCCTCTGCTCCCTTCTCTCACCGGCTGGAGGGGAAGCGTCTATAGTGGTAGTGTCAACAAGAGGGAAATCAGAGAGCTGCAACCCAGGCTCAACTATCACCTCGCGGGCTCTCGCCCGGCAGACCTGCCTGCCACCCGCTGTAGGATGGGTCAGGTTTCAGGGCAGTGTAGAGGGTGTATGTGAGGAATGTCTTTCTCAGATATGAACAGCTCTCCAGAGATGTCAGGGTGTGGGTGACCCTGGTTGTGGTAAGCAAAACAAAACATAGTACTTTCAACATGTACGCACTTACTTGTGTCTCTCTACCCCCCCTCCTAGCTGGCTGTCTTTAACATGTGCGCACACACACACACACACAATTCCTGTTAGATACACTTGATTTATGGCTATGAAAGGTAGTGCAAACATGTTTGTTTAGGACATGAAGATGCTTCTGTTCACCTGTAAGTAAGTTGCTTATTCAAGTTCAATTGTAAGGATTTTTTTTTTTGGAGAGGTGGGGGGGGGGGTTTGGGAGAATTCACAGTCACAGTTACTTTTAGAGGTTATATTACCCACGTGCATGTGCATGGATCATAAAACATAAACCCTGAAGTCTGCTTTCCATTGATACACTAGCAGCTGTGGATAAAGGGTCTCTTGGCCCAGACTATGTCAGTGGTAATCTCTTAAAGAGTACACTTTTCCAGGACTGAAACATCACACAAGCACCCAGATGCTGGTGGGACGTCCTGTACAAAATAATACAATGGGGATGTTTAACACAGTAAATCCATTGTAACTTATAGTTCTCTCTGTGCGCGTGTGCATGCTTGCGTGTGTTCGAGGGGTGTGCCCATGTGAGAAACTCACAACGAGGGACAGAGCTGGAATTGCGGAAAGATTATTGTGAATAGAAGGGTTTTTTTTTTTGGGGGGTGATCATCAGAGGAGGAAGCCCAAATGTGATAGCTCTCCTCAAACATACAAATGATCTTGTGTTAACAGCTGGGCTCCAACATCTGTCTGTGGAGTCACATGGCCTGAGAGCAGATGCTACTGCTGCTGGCTGTTGGTTATTGGGGTTCGTGTTGCCCTTGGGCTGGGAACGCAGGCCACTTTATTGTTACGTGTTGCTTGGCCTACAGGGCTTGGACTGTAAATCTGAAGTAGTCAATTCATGATCAGACATGCTACGCATAGCATGAATATTAATTACAGTTACTGTCACAGAGGTATCATGGTATCATGTTTTTTTTCATATAAACTTGTTTTGCCACAGTTTTTAACCAGTTGTATAGATTTTGAATGTTTTTCATTTATTTGTGTGAAGGAGGTCTGGGTTAAAATACCATATTGAAGGGTGGAGCGGGTGTGTTGGGGAGAAGGACGTGGATCCTGTTACCTGCTTTCTCATGGCTGAAGTGCTACACGAGGTTCTAACAAGGAACCGTCTGCTGTGTGACCCTCCCTGACATCTAACCTGTAGTGGGTAAGAACTCACTCTTACTGTGATGTTTCCCTTTGGATTGGGATCAGTATTTTACCTTTTGTCTGTTTGCTTAAACACAGCAGTTAATAAATGTTCTTTCTTGATAGGCGATAAAATCCAATCCCTGAAGGAAAGAAAAACTTGATGAAGTAGGTTAAGTGATTGAAAATACAATCATCAAGCTCTAATGACTACAATGAATGTAGGTGGAGAAAATCAAAGCAGTTGGTGGCAACTGTTAGACAAATCGTGTGAGTGCTGGGGTGTGAATCAGAAAACCTGCAGTGGTTGTGTCTCACCATAATGTGGGATGCAGAAATGCCTCTCCTAATAGATGGTGGGTCTAAATGTTGACACACATAATACAAACTAAATAATCAGATAATAAACATCTTTCTCATCAACCCAGGCAAAACAAAATCATTAAGCCGGGCACTGCAATTTACTTTTCCTGACCTCATATTGATTACACAATGGCTGTTACACAAATATCAAAGTATGTATTGATTGGAGAAAGAAGGGGGTTTGGGGGGGGGGGGGATGGTGTGGGGTGGTAGATAGGTTCATAACAGCTGAGTGTGGGAGAGAGACAAAGTGTGGAAGCAGGGCTGAAATATGACGCCCATGATGTGGTCAAACCATCACAACAGAGACAGTGCAAGGACATGATTAGATGTATTAATTACCCGAGCGGGCGCTGAAGTGTGTTTGGAGTGGACACGGTGGCACAGAGGGAAGATGGCCAGGAGGAGGGTTAGTGGCAACAACACCAGACACCGGAGAATCCGTCAGGGGAGTCGGTCTCTCCTCTCATTCCTCTGGTTGTTTTTCCTCAGATGTTCCATATGCTGCCCAAGCCTGGGGGTCTGTGTCTGTGTGTTGGCGGAGATAACTCCACGCTTCCCCTCTACCTCGTCCTTTAGCGGGATCAGAAGCACGACTTGGTTCAGAGGTGCAAGAAGGTTTAAATAACACGTTGAGAGTCTTCACCTAATAGGGCACATTTTGGCAGCATTAGTAACTACAGTATGCCAGGATTTGATATGTAGATCTCTGTCCCAATAAGACTTCTGGAGTTGAAAATTGCCAAGGTGAAATATTTTTTCGCTGTTCTGATTACTGAATCCAAAATTGTTCTTTACAGCATCATGCTGAAAAAAGTATTTTGAGTGAAACAAAGTTCGTTTGCTTACCTAATGAAGGCAAGGAATCCAAATCCAAATCCCTGGTTATATTACCTGTATTAAATCTCATAGCTCTGCCTGTGGCAAAACAGAAGACCAGATGAAAGAAAGCACTCTGCCAAATAAGACTTGCACTCTAATCTCTTGAGTGTATGAAGTACCTAACCATATGCTTGTTGAACATTATTTTCATAAGCTCTCAAATTGTATTCTCAAATGTCTGCATGCTTCAGAGTAATGTTTCTCTAACAGTTTCATCATCCAGGACTGTGCTGCCGAAAAGTAATTGCTGCTATTCTAAATTAGGTCTAGTGCTTTTCACATAGTAAGAAGTGGGTCTAACTGGGAACCTTAAAGCTTGCTTAAGCATCAAAGCTAAAAGCACTGAAAATGTGGGGTGGTGGTGGTGGGAGGGGAGGGGAGGGTTGGAGGGGGGCGGTTCCTCCAGGTTTTAGCATGTAGTTCATCCATGGCCATGTTGCTGAAAATGATATCAGGAACACTGAATTTCAACAACTGCTGGCCATCTTGTGCTATACATTGTGTACATGCAGCCTGTTCTTCTACAGGGGACAGATGGCACACAATGTTGTGCGGTAGCAGATCTCAGGGGAAAAATGCTCTCATCAAAGGAGGACTGATGGACAGGAATTTTGTGACTAAAAGAAGTTGCTGTTGGAGAGAGAGGACATAGATAGGAAATCAGGCTATGTTATTTTTCTCAGGCCATACGGCAAAAAAGAACAGACAAGGAAACCGCTTCAAGAAATGATTTTTTAATTTTATTTATCTTTCTTTGAAAATATCTTTCACTGCACAGTGGGTTTAGTGAGCAAAACATCACCAGTGCTGGGCTGATGGTAGCGGCACCACAGTGTGTGATATTGTGTTATTATATATGTGTAGCTCCTGCTGAATAAGATCAGTGTAACCAATACAGTCAGGACCAATAATAGTAACTAACAGACAGTGACATAAAATACCAGTCAGTATGCAATAAACATCCCCAAAACACCGCTTAGTGTGTTTCCCAAAATGTACTGATACGATAAAGTGCATTCATCATGTCCGAGGTCACATTGTGAGTTTGTTTTTTGGGAACACTAGACCACATGTAGCTCTACAACTCGCAACTTCTCACACAACTAGTAATTATTAGCAAGAGCAGCAGATGTCTGTAAGTTTGAGGTTGGAAAATTTGCACGCATTATATTTGAGAAATAGCTATATAAAAATGAACAAAAAGCTAGACTGGTGATCGGGAAAAAAATGGAGGGGGGGGGAGGAGGACGAGACAGATTGAGACAGAGCTCTTGTTTGGGGAGGAGATTTCCTAGAGGCTTGGTTCACACCTGCACGCTCTCCGTGGCAGTGCGTCGGCCCGGGGTCGTCTGTTGCACTGCGGGAGGATTTGGGGATGATTAATTGCGCTGTCTCCTGAATGGAGCTCTCCAAACAGCGGGATCCTCTGCATATGTAAATACAGGCAGTCTCCGCTCAGCACCAAGGAACAGGATTAACAAAACGACTCTGCTCCCAGATTCCGACTGATTCACCAATCTTTTCTATTAGCACTGACAACCCACAGGCGTGAGAGAAATCCCACAGCTCTTTCATCTTACCAAATAAAAAAACACATCAAAATAATAATCAGTGCTCCTCATGTGAAACTGAGAAATGCAGTACTGACATATAGTGCCGTTTTAATCTACACTTTTATCTGGTCAACAATAGCAAGAAAACCAAGGAGTTAAATGTTTTACACTGAAGTGCAAGGCTTAATTAAAATACATCTAACAGCACATTGTACTGCCTTCTAAACTGATTGCGGCTAAGCTAACATTTAAAACTGTTTCAGATATTGTTTGAGTACTCTATAGGACTTTCATAGAATCGATTCTACCTCATTTTTCCGATACTCTGGGAAAATGAGTCATATTGGCAGATCCTAAGCTGTAAATGTTGCTTTGGGTAGTGCTACAGACCCAACGGTCTGTAATAAAAACATAATTCACTATAGCACAGAGAAGCTCAGCTCAGAGAAGCTTCTAGATCTAGAAGTTGTGATGACAGGTCAAACAAAATAGCAAACTACTGGATGTCCCTGAAAGGCACATTCTGATAGGTACTGAACAGATAATCAGGAGATATAGGGCAAATAGTTACTGCTAAAAGACATTTACATTGTTCTAAAGACCACCCTCTGTCTAAAACTATGCATATAACAGCAAAAAAAAAAAACACACAAAACAAAACATACCTGTCTAGGGTAAAGAGATTTTTCTCTTCAGACTTCAGACTGAATTTAAGACACTCTGGGGACATTTCTAATTGTTGTGTGTCCTAATTTGAATTTCATGATAACACCTTTGTGCTGGGATGAAAAAATAGATAGACTGAAGGATTGTGAATTGTTATTCACAACTCTAATTAGGGTTGTAAGTGATGAAGGGAGAATACAGCAGAGTTGCAGTCAATAAATTAATCCTAACTGCTTCTGGTCGCCTCTTAACCTGCTCTTTGTGTACAGATCCACCTCTTTCTTAAGCAAGAATGAAGAGATTTTTACATTCCCTTAATAGCCCATTCATTCCTCCTCCTTGTGTCCCCCAGGGTCCACATCACTCTAACAATTATTCATTTTGCCCAAATGTCACAAAACTACAGTTAAGTGCATGTATCACAAGAAGGAGATTCATCTTCACAACCCTCTTGAACTACAGAGGAACAGAGACTTCTTAATCGGCCGGTGCACTTTTTACCATTTATGGTATTGATTGTACGCTGGGATAATTCTGACCTACTGCTTTTTTTTTTCTTTCTCTTTTTCTGTCTCTGAAATCCAAGGATGTAAAATTCTGTAACACTTTCATAAGAGGAATATACTTCCCCCTACTTTGTGACCTTTAGAAATCCCTTTGAAAATCGAGTTGCCCCCAGAAGTAAGAGCTATCATATTATCACTTTTTGGGTTTTTTTTTTTTAAATGTTTTTATTCTTTCCTCTTTTCCTTTCTTTCTGGAATCCGTAGTTCTCTGTGGCATTTGGAAAGGTCAGACATGTGTTGAACATCCTAGCTGCTAATGTCTGTAAAACTTCACACTTTGTTGACAGTAGGAAATATGTCTCTGCACTTTCTCTTTGCACAGACAGTCAGTATGTTGGGAACTAAAAGAAATATAAAGGTTGGATGCAATCACAGTCCTGGTAGTCGCTGTGTCAAACATCGCTGAGGTCGCTGGATTGAATCGTTTCTTCCGTCTAATACATAAAGAGCAGATATAGGGTTTATTAATATACTTTAGCTTTAGAAACCTTCGACATCATAGTTGGTGCACGGTGCCTATACATCTGAAAAAGTTGTTGAAAATAGAGATTTGCAGCAAACCTCAAACAAGGCTTACCTTGAAACATCACACCTTATAGTGCACATGTGGATTTAGGCCATATGTTAATAGTGGAACAGTTTGGAGGGCACCAAAGATTTGACCTTGAATCAGGTTCACTGCAGACTCATGTCTCCCTCTATCCGGTCCAGTGTGGAGTCGCCCAGATAATCTGGTATTTTTAATCTAGTAGACCTCAAATCCAGAGTCGTTTGCAGTCGGAGGACAATGAATTACATTATGGGTGAATTTCATTTTCTTAATGTTAACAATTAACCACAGTCTCACCCCGGTTCCCCAAGGTCATTAACCCATAGGGACAGTCTTTATTCTAGGAGCTGCTGACCTGTCCACTACCTTAGAAATATATCTGAGATGATACCTTATGGGTGTCCATGACTACTATGAATACTCTTATACTTTGTTCAGTGAAAGTTAAAATTTATATTATTATATAAAAAGTACAACAGAATTTTGCATCTTTTCATTCTTTGAATGTTTTTGTTTGGTATTTAGAGTAATCCTGACTTAATATAGCAAAACAAAAACAAAAACAAAAACAAAACAATGTTCTGTGCTTTGCCCATAAAACAATTCTTCAATATTAACCTTATTTTTGTAATGTAGGCTTAACAAACCTTTGCCAAGATAACCTACTTCACTAGTCTCGGAAAAAAACACATACTTTAATAATAATAATAAAAAAAATCTCTTTAGTATTCAACTTAAATAAAGTTAAGACCACATGAACAGCAGGTATGTGTGCAGGATGCTCACCAGACTCTTAATTACTTTAGCACTGTACGTTTCTTTTGATATCATTATATATATGTATATATATATATATATATATATATATAGAGAGAGAGAGAGAGAGAGAGACACACACTCGCACCCACATACAACCTTTCAGTGCTGCTAAATCACCACTTCTTCTTAATTTGACAATTTAGTATTAATTAGCGATACACCCCATATAGTTTAACACACTATTATTGATTACCAACCTCACTTAACTCGCCCTGCCTTTGCAGATCTCAGTTAGTTAGAGGCTCTCTGGAGTATCCCCCCACTTTAGCATTGTGCCACTAAAATGCATTATATCCTCACAGCTCCATCTCTCATACACCCGCTCTCACCCAGGGAGCCTGAACCAAATGCATAATTTAAAAAGTCCTTAATCTGCTATGGCATTCCCATTTGGTAGCCAGCAGACTGCACTTTATGATGTCAGCTTTCTTCCACAAAGGTCAATAGCAGTTTCTCTCTTGCTCTTGCTTGCACTCTCTCTCTTCTTTTTCCTCTCTCTTCCACACTGTGAGGTCTAGTGTAATGCGCTTCATGGACCCAAGTCCTGACACCTAGTGACATTATAACCTTCACGCTCCTCCTCTTGAAATTTTTCCTCTCTCTCCAGTCTTAACTGTGTCTGCCTTTAAGGCTGGCCTAGTACAGCATTGTGTCAAGCTAGTTTAGCATATATTTATGCAAAGAAAATATTATCTGAAATAAGGATTAGTTAGTTATTAGACAACAAAAAGCACAACATTTAATCCAATGCAGTTTTTTGTTTTGTATTTAAAAATGTAAAAAGTGAATTAGTAGCTATGGATAATTTGCATAGATTTGGGAATATGAAGTCAACCTGAAATTTACAGGTATGTAGTGTGTCAGAGCTGAAACAGTAAAGTGAATTGCCCCTTGTTCACTTTCTGATACAGGTGCTAATGTTGGGGGGTCTCTACTCACACACCACCACACCAGTCTGGCTCCCAACAGGCTGAAAGCAACATCTCCACCAAACCCCCCAGCATGGAGGCCATAAATCTAAAGAAGATTCCCCCACGCCCAGTGGGGGCAAGGCTCTGGGCTCCACTGAAAGGACATCGGATGACACGCAAACTCCATCACAGAGAGAATAAAAAAGACATCACCTTGCAACAAGCTGGTGATGAAGAGTTCCTGAGCATGAGCCAAAATTAAGACTCTGTAACAAGGTCTCGAGCTCTGTGCCTGACAACCATTTTCTTTTGTATTTATCATCCCTCTGTGCCACTAGCTATTACGGGTGAACTTGCAGTCCCCCGGCAGGCCTGGAATTTATAGATGCTCCATTATTAGAGGATTGCAAGGAGGGGCAGGAGAAAAGAGGGGCGAAGTGCTATGGTTTTCTGAGGATGTTACGATAGCCTCTTAGATTATGCCACTTGACAGGTTTGTCATCCCTGTGTGCTGACGTGCTCCGGCGAGTGCTCTGATATCATTAGCTTCATTGATTCTAATGCCTGTGCTCTCCTCCACAGCCGACAGGCCATATATTGTGCAAATAGGTGGACAGGAGCTGTGGCCCAGGGACGCCAAGGCTGGTGGGCTTTGATTTTGCACATGAACCTGTTTTGACTTCAGCAAATGTGCAGCTGTTCAATTCTTTTTTCTCTTCCCCTATGCCTTTAAGTAAAATGTTAATGTGCTGGGTGATTTCTCTTGGACAACAACAGGTTAACAGTCTTGACATTTGGCCACTTAGCTGCCAGTGGCTGGGATGGCTGTCAGAGTGAGCTCTTGTCAAAAGCAAGCTTGTGACCTTATGTTACTTCATACTTTAACATTAGCATCAGCCTACTTTCCAGTACTGGAGCTGCTGCACAGATAAGGTCTAATGGCATATTGCACAGCCTGTGCCAGTGGGTATTTGCCCCTCTGTGACACACAAGAACACGGCCACTGTTATATATATA
>JAOXYF010000027.1:21930861-21960832 GCA_028565775.1 Sternarchorhynchus goeldii | reverse complement strand
TATAATCTGGTGAATTGTAGTGTTTACTCTTTCTGTTACGGGATACCAAGTATTAATCATCAGTGTATCATTTTATTTATTTATTTATTTATTTATTTATTTATTTATTTATTTATTTTGGGGAACATTATTCTCTCTTTGACTTCATTTTCTTTGACTTAGCTATGCATTTACATTTATGATATAAAGTCTGTTCGTTTAATTTAGCTGGACTTCCTTGGGCAACTCTATTTTGGGTCTTCAGTAAAACACATATTCTGAACGCCACAAATTATATCAGTGCTGACTTATCTTTAAAAAAAAAAAATCTTAAAAATTGTTGGCAAACTTTCTAGCTCAAAGTCATTTATGGCCTGTCTGACAGCTTGTATCTGAGCTTGCTGAAACGGACTTAAACCTCTATTAACCATTATAATACACTATGGAGCTGCATGTTCTGATCTTCTGATCACGGGCGTTATCCTCTTGAGGAAAGTGCTGAAAATCTGTTGTAAAAGTGCTTGAATATAACACTGTTCCTGTGTGTCTGGATAAATATCAAAACAGCGTTTACAGGGGTTTGGCCTTGGACTGAGATCTGTAGAGGGTGGTGTCCTTGGACAGCTAGCCCTACAAAAGAGACAGATAAGATGATTGCTGAACACCCTTATCTCTTAAATGCTGTCAAACTGTAAGATTGCAAAGTTTCCACATGTAAGTCACTGCGCCGTGTTTCTCTTGCATGTACATACTGAGTTTGTGAAAGTAAAAACCCTAATATTACAATAATTAATTCAAGCCCAATTCAAATATCTTGAAAGAGTTTCATTTAATGAATGGATTTGTTCAGACATACTGTCTAAAATAAAGTATGTTTAACCTCGGTACGAATCAGGACAATAATATCAGCAGTGTTCTAAATCATGTTTGCTGAACTGTGGTTGCCCGTTACCAGGGGATAGTGATCTAGGAGTCTGAAACTCTCTTTTAGCGCAGGTAAAGGCCTCCCTACCCCAAAAGCCCTTAAGCACCCACTGTGTGCTGTTAAAACAGACAAGATGCTAATTGCTGGATGAATTATTGCTATTGATCTCCGTTCTGGGACCAGGCAAACAAACAATACCTCGAAATGCTAAGGAGGGGGAGTATCTGGTAGAAATGATGAGAGCTGACCTTTCTCTTCAAACACAAGCATTTCCCATAATATTGGTCAGCTAGGAAGAGCAGCATTCATCTCTATATTAATGTTTGCATCATCTTAGCCTGTTAGCCATCTAGGACAGGAGGTATCGTTGAACACGTATCATTTCTCATGGAGTCTTTGCAAAGTGACGCTTCTTCTTAATGGTGTGTGAATAGCCACTGACAGTTGGTGTTAGTGTGTCTCATTTAATTTGCTACTTGGCTATGTAGGCTACTTTCTTCAGCTGCTTACATCATAAATATCGTGCTATTTTGGAGGCGCTTTGAAATGTGGCTCAATATTTTAAGGACACGACCAAGTGTATCTTCTGTCATTTTTAGTTTCTCATAATATACTGTGCATCTCTCACTTCTGGAAGTTGTTTTTAAAGAACCGCAACCCCTAATATTTTTTCTGGGTAATGCCCTCAGATGTACATTTGAAATAGTTTTCAAATCATAGTTAATATTTGTACATTCATTTTTTTTTATTATCATGAGTAGTATTAGTAGTAGTACTAGTAGTAGTATTAGTAGTAGTAGTAAATTTAGTAGTATAATAATTGTGTTGGCAAACAGCAACTAGCCCGACACTACAGCCTTGTTTAGCTTTTCCCTGTTATTAGGAAAACCAGGTGTATCTGCTCAGCTGAGGGGGGGGGGGGGGTGATCTCTTTAACAACAGGCTCTCAAGCTTTTGTTGGAGAGAGAGAGCAGACTGGGGAATCGTCACTAGTAAGACGTCTATTTAAGGTTTTGGTTGCTGTTGTTACCTTGTGTTATGCCACAGTTTGCCTCAGTTTAATTCATGTTGGTCTCTGGGTGGGTGTCTTCACTATTTGCTGTCTTGGGCAGCCTGATACAACCCATTCTCTGCCATTCGACACTGTAGCCAAGCTGCTTGGGTAGAGTAATTCATTGCATAAAGAAAAGCACTACTTGGTTTGGCTCTCTCCTTCAGTTTGTGGTTGTATCTTGTGGGACCAGGGACAAATTGTGACTCATGGTACTGCTCTCGGTATGAATTTGCCACCCGTCACAAATCTTTTAAACACAAGTGTAAAGATGATTTTAGATGAAACTCCCATTCCTCAACCTGTGCAGAGTTCTACATGTAATGGACCGATATGTAAAACGCAAAGAGCTCCGAATGTGAAGTTTTCTCTCTTAGTACTTCCAGACCCAGTGTAAAAGAGAACAAACAAACAACGGCATGATGTAGTTGCGAATGTGCCCTTTCTGGAATACTCTTTCTGGAGTTCTAGAACATGACTTTAAAACACTGACTTTAAGCACTTTTACAAAGGATTAAGAGTTCAACCTCTAACTCAAAGACATTCAATTAGTCTGAGAAGAAACCTTCACTACAAACAGTATCTTCTGTGGGCTAATGTATCTTTTATTTATGTGGCTTAACTTTTTTTTTTTTGCATTTTTACAAATTATTTGTGCTTTTTTCCCTTTATTCTCCCAGACTGCACAGTTAGGGTTGAATGCACTTCTGAGCAAAGCTACCACTAATGAAAATTCACTCCACATTATTAATGAGTCCATGCCACTAATTTATTCCAAAGGTGGACATCTCTCATTTTGTTCCCACATTCCATACATATTTTTCATTTTTAAGCTAAATTGAGCCTGTCAATACATGAGAAATGAGTCATGAGAAAAATGGTGGAGGATGTAAATAAATAACAGCATTAATTAATAGTTTATTTTAAGAAATATTTATTTTTTATAACAGTCTTTTTTTTCTCTCAGTTGAAAGTTTATACATCTTGCATGAAGCAAATTTAATCTATAACTCTATATTTCAGTTTACTGCTTTGGATGTGTTTTCTGCTTGTGAAGAGGATCTCTGATTGCATTAATGTGGTGTTTGGTATATTTGTTATACATCTACAATACAACACAGAGCTCGGGAACCACTGAAGTATTATGTTGAGTCATCAAAGTGCCTTCATAATGGTTTCTGGTGTCTTCTTCTCACCCCTCATCTCTCTTTGGGAAAAGGACTAATGGATAATTATTACCTCTGTAAGCGTTCCTTTACAGTTTCCCGAAAAGGTTAGTCCAATATTTACCACTAACTGCGCAAAGCATGTGTACATCATTTAGATAACATCAAACATTTGCCACATAAGATGTGGTTTAACCTTTGGGCAAATTGCACCATACACTTCTTCAGATCCTCTTACGATATCATCCACCTTAATGAGGATGTGGGCTCATGCTTTCCGCACATCTCTCCCTCTACTGCTCTTCTCTTCTTCTTTCTTTTTTTGTCCTCTCAAGCCAGAGACAAATCCCCATGCCCGGCCCGTTGCTTTTATTAAATTCTCCTCAATAAAAAAGCTCAGACAGGATTTATTAGGTACTCAGCACAGACGTTTAGTATTTCCCCCCTCAGTTATTAAGTGAAAATCAATAGAAAGCAAAGCAAATGGAAGTCATACAAGTGTTGTCGCCCCGATATTATGTCGGCTGTCGGGTTAGATTCATGACGGGGCCTCAGAGCGCTTGCGAGCTGGACTTTCTGCTTACATTGCAGGACCCAAAGTAGAGGTTATTCATTAGAGTAAGCCAGCGGTCAGATACATTTCCAGGCCATTTCACTCATCTATCTTAGCAAGGCCTGTGTGGAGCAGGGAAGGATGTTGATCTACCCTGATAGAGATGTCAAGTTTTACGCAGCCACCTTCAGATTTATCGTTATTTTGTTCTTAAGACCTTTTTTTTAACAGCCATCGTACACTTCACACGAAACATAAACTTAAAATGGGTTTAAAGCTTTAGCTACGCTGTCTTTCAGAATGTTTGATCACAATCAAAAGGTGATGTGGGTGATTTTCTATGACTGCATACTTTATGTAATAGACCTGTTACTCAAAAGAGGGATATAGTTGTACTGAACATTGTACATTTTGATGGTAACTGTATAGAGGACATTGGTATATAATTATATATATATATAATTTCAGAATGCATGTAAATGATGTCATGCACTTATAATCAGGACAGTAATTTCAGTATCACCATGTCATTTTCATTAGGGATGATTCAGTTTTTCTAAAGTGAATGGACAATCAGTTTGACTTTTTTTCTTTTCTCGGTGTAAGAGATAAATGACTGAGATGCTAGAGAAGAGCGCTTCCATTAAAATAGCATGCTGAGGCTATGCTAGTGCGCTAAACGTATCGCCCTGGACAATGCCTTTGTCTCTGTCTGTTAACCTCTTTATTCAAAGTGAGCATACTTAATATACATGCAAGGCAGGGGAGAAAACCTCTGAAATAAAGAACTGCACTAATTTAATTACTTTTAAGACCTCCATGACAGTAATGTAAATATTCTAGCGCCTAGACCTGAGACACTTAGACCAATTACTTAAAGCTTTCCCTCAGATCTCCCCTGACTTTTTTATTATCCAAAAGCTTTTTAACATTAGCACTTTTCTTCCTGACAAATTAAATGAAATTTCATTACTTTAGCCATCCTAATGGCATGAAGGTGTCTGCTGGCTGTTGTGCAGAGGGTCTCCTTACCCACTGCCCAGGCAAATTAATCAAATACTCTGCTTCAGAGTCAAACTGGAGAGAACATCGATCCACCCGTCTGAATGCCTCTGGTGATCTGCAGGGCTGGGGAGAAGGGGACTAGATGTGAACTTTGAGTGAGAGACACCCACTAAGTATCGATTGTAATATGTTAAATGCACAGACCATTGCAGGGCAATTACTTCACGTCAGATAGGGACTCCAGATTTTGGAAACACAAGGGCTTTTGAATTTGTGTCTTTATTACTTAGTCAAAGACATAGTTTGGTACGCTGCAACTGAGTGAGCAACTGTTAGGATCAAGGAGCATAACTGGTTGGAACAAGACAGTTAAATCGTGCTAGATACACTTGCTTTTTTTTTTTCTCTGAACATTCACATTTCATCTTGTGCAAACACTGGTACCATCTATCAAGCACTAGTATGTTTTATCACTGTTGCAGTAGATAAGATGCGTTTATCGTCAGATCTTCCGGATGTGCCGACACCAAGAAACTATGCCGTACGTAAGTAAAAAAATGTGCAAGGCCATCTTCAGCTCTGATAATGATATATATGTCAGAAAAAGACATTAGGGGAAGGTCTTTGAACTTGTCTTAGACAGCTATGTTTTGCTATTAGCTGGAGATATTTAACACCTTTTGGGGTTTGGTAAGGGTTAAGCATCTTGGCCTTTGATCTCTCTGGGGTGAGGTCTTGGCAAAGGGTCTCTGAGCTATCCTCCAGTCCTCCAGGGGCTTTCAGTCCGATTGCTGGCCCAGAGTGGATGCAGATCTCAAGGTTACACCTGAGTGTTCAAGGGCAGGTCCAAGTGTAATCGGCACTTAGATCATAGATTAATCTTATTTGCCATCTATTAGGCCTGATTCTGCCTTCCCGCTCTCCCCCTCCCAAAGCCAGGATTACTGTGATAGTTTAAGATAATGGATTCTTATGGAAGGGGGAGGTCAAGAAGGCTTCGTGTTTCAGAAACTACAGATAATATGATTAATCTAAAAGCCTCTTTCAAAGGGGGTACCACCTTCACAGGTCTAATTGCCATAGAGGAATGGGGGAGAGGGAATAAATCTGCAGTGTTGGCTACAAAGCTATCAGATGAGATGCTCTAAATTCAGATGGAGGATGTCATTAATTAGGATGCTACTGTGTAACCCTGGCGTTGCTGATGACAAAGACCTTTATTTTACTTCTGTATGAGCCTTAATCCACCTGTTTTCTTGAAAGGTATAATATGTGCAAGCATACATCAGTCTGAGAACAACTATCCTACTTATATTCTGGATAAATTTCACTTAACCCAAAGGAAAATAAAATCAGTACAAACAATACAAGTTTATTGTGTTTGGCAAAGAGTAAGAGACTATATAGAGGTAAATATTGACATTGTTAGAAGATTTTAGCTGGGTACCATTGACATTTTCTTAATATAACAGTCATAACAGACATGTTTAGATGGACAGCTCTCATTACTAGATTTGCATTGCTCTCAAAATTCACTATTAACATTTACTAAAGATACGACTTCTGGAAAAAAACAATACATAATCGTTTCACCTTAACAAAGATACGCAAAGGTTATGTCAGGTTGTATTGATTCTCTTAACTGTAGCTTAACTTCTTTTTTTATGACGAGAGGAAACAATCTTTGCTCTCACTGTGATTTCTATGGGTAGCCACTAGCCAAAACGATAAAAGATAAATGTGATAAAAGTATCCGAATGCTAAAGCCCAGAGATAACCTCTGAAGACACATTGGTTATCAGAGCCAGTCATCGATGAGTGAATATTTATCACAAAGAACAGGCTCATTGTGGCATCACTTCCTGCATGTTTACTAGGTAATACAAGGGTGTAAGACGTGTAATCTTGCCAGACCTATTCCCGCTTCAGCTCTTTAAGGGAGAATTACAAAGATTATGGATCCAAGCAGACACAAAAATACCATAATATTGTAGACTATATGCCTGATTTTGGTTGATTTTTTAAAAATATGGTGTTACCTTAAATAATAATAAAATATATGTATGTATGCGATTATATAGGCCTACATAGCTAGAGACCAGGCAATATGGAAGACCTGCTTTATTACCACCAGTACCATGCAGAGTGAGTCCCAAAAACAAGGTAGCATCAGACATTCTTACTTAAAAGTAAGCTTGGTAAGTGTTTTGTAAGACTTTTTTTTATATTACCCAATGTTACGTATAAATTATAAATATGTGTCATGTGACTAAGGCAGCACCCAGTCAGAGAGAGACATCCACTCTCTCTCTCTCTCTCTCTCTCTCTTACACACACACACACACACACACACACACACCAAATCCAGTCCCGACCACTCCCTCGCTCTCATTCTCCTGTTCATTAAGCATCATCACGCTCACCTGTTCGTTGTTAATCTCATTCATTGACACCACTGTTTCAGCCGGTAGATACTCTCACAGCCAATCCCCTAAGAAGCTGGGAGAGACTACACTTCTTTTTTTCTCTAAATGGTTATTTATTCTTTCTGTGAGAATTAATAAAAATGCTCACTTGCACTTCCCTTCTCTATTAAGACCTTTAAGTGTTTGCCTGAATTGAAAAGAAATATATGAAGCCTGAATCACCAAAGATTGAAAAGGTTATTAGTTATGTAATTATTTCCTGGCTTGGCTATCTTGCTAAAACCAATAAAATAATGAAAAATATGTGTATGTGAATATGTATATGTGTAAAATTTTATTCTATTTATTTATTTATTTTCTGGCTAGTCCCAGGAGCTGCTCAATCTGAAAGGACTGACGTGTCCTGGAAAATGAAAAGGTCTCGAAGTGTCCTCACAGGTAAGAGAGGCTTGTCTTGTCAAACACAAACCAAATTAATGCTGGAAAAATTATTACAATGAAGGCTTCATTGGATGAGGATGAGGGGGCAATAACATGGGTGACTATGGTAGATTTGCCAGAGGTTAAATAACGTGCCTCTTTCTTAAACCAATACTGACATAGTATCCATAACACATGACATATGTGCGATTGCTTTATGATATTTGGGGAAACCCCCCCCCCCCCCAAAAACGGCAAGCTGCATGCTTCACATTGACGGTGAGTTTGCTGTGCATATGGTCTAACGTCACATCCCTCAGGACGTAATGGACGTATGAGGACAAAAAAAGACGTGCATATATCTGAAGTATAGAGAGCTACACGCTGGATGAAGCACGGTGGATGAAATCTAATGCCACTGCGTGCCAAAGACCATATGTTTTTTTTTTCCAGCCGTAGACTGCGCTGTCTTGCTGTGTGCAGTTACATGCATCGGGAAGTAGTGAAAGAAGCACCTGTAAAGGCACAGACAGGCACATAAAACAAGCAAGAGAATGATAATGTGTCACAGCCATAGGGCTTTGCCCTTGAGGCTCACTGAGAGCTTGATTTCTGAATGGACCTCTATGGTCAATTTAGGGGGAAAGTTTCTGCAAAGCCAGCATCTTTTTTTTTTTCTTTTCCTCTCACCGTGAAGACAAATACAGTGCTTTTGATATTGCATATCTATGGATGAAACATAGGGGAAGCTTTGGAACATGTCTGGACATTCAATTTCAAAGCATTGAATACTTCAACCCACTTGACATATTGTATTATTCTAAACCTTCATCAGGCCCTTCAAGTCAGACTGGGAGAACATCTTTGGTGTGATCCATTGCTGCAGTACGAGGGGGGGGGCGGTAACCTTGGCCCACTGGGCCATTCTTTGATATTAGCACTTTATAATAATTTGCACTATCGTTTATGTTCTGAGTTCGCCAGTTCGTACCCCTTGTGGAAGGCTGTGATAGGGTGAAATATGTGTTAGTTTAAAAGCATAATTTAACTCCAAGAATATGTTCAGGATTGCTGCTCTGTTTATAAGAGCTATGTATCCTTGGAGATAACAATTTGTTTCAATAAGCATGTCATACGTTGAGCATTATTTTCACCTCTAAATCAGCTAAAATGGCCTAATGGGAAAATGCATTATTTTCTTTACCTGGTATGTACTAGAATCATTCTTTTTCAGGATTATGTAAATACACACACTCTTACTGAGCTATATTTAAGGCAATGCGCAGTAGTCAGAGTGTAAATCTTCCGTAAGTTGTTTGGGTATACCCTTTTGAGTATATATACTCCTCTATATCTGTGATTGATAGATGCATCGGCTATCACAGGAAATTGATTTATAAGGGATGGTTTGGAATTAAACTTCTCCAAGATATTCGATTTAGCAGTGACCCCAACGCTTGTTAGCATATTCATTTACCTGCGGGAGTCCCATTAGGTATTGTTAACACATACTGCTTTAGTCATCCGAGCTCCCCACAAATTACATTAATGTTGCTGCTTTATGTAGGCACAGAGCACAATAATTTGATTGAGTGCTTGTCTTTGACGTAATTAGATTATCATTTGAGAGAAGGGTAATACTTATGCTCAGTCACAACCAAGTCCATTGTGAAAATGAGAATTTAAAAAGCTGCATGGTAAAAACTTAGCCTTTTTGTGCTGTGATGAGACACAACCTGTTTGTTCGTTTTCTTCTGTAATCGCACGTATGTATAATCAACATCTTGGCTATCTGCTTTAGGTCTTTCAAGAGTTTCTTGTAGTGATTTAGCTTTTTTGTTGGGACATTTGAATAAAAGGAAAGCATAACAACGTACAACTCGATATCGAAATGTTCCAATCAGAGAGGAGGTGATAATCTTGTATGAAAGGTAAATATGTGGCATATAAATCAAATCACATTTGAAAGTGAGAAAAATCTATTAGACAGATATGATTGTCAGGCAGGCCTTTCTCATCAACAGTTAACTGTGTTGATAAGAAAAAGGGACATAACCTTTGCAAAGGCAGAACGAGGCCCCGTTTCCATCAGCACCTGACACTGTCACACAGCTGCTCTCATTAAAACCTGTCAGTCACCCTAACCTCCATCTCACACACACACACACACACACACACACAAGCACCCCCCCAAATGCAATTTATCAATGTCAAAACTGTCAAAAGCTAATATGGTCTAAAGTTTCATGATTGGACAAATTACTCAGTGCACATTTCAGTACAGAACAAAAGGGGAAACGAAGTCCTTGTGTTTGTGATGTGTACGCAATGGGGACCACGATGATAGCAATTTCTGCCCCTGGTAGGATCACAGACTGGATCACGATGATTAAGTCTGTTTAACTTTATTCTTATAAAGTACGTATCATACATCTCAAAATTAGAGTCTGTATGGATCACACAGTAATGCCCAACCATTGCCAAGCTACCATTGGTGCAGATTCAGGAACAACCCAACTCTGTGCCTTCATGACACTGACAAAGCAGATGAATACATTAACCTTTGACCACAAAACTCCATGACATAAAAACAAGCATTTGATAATGGAGTGACCACGGTCTTTTAAGCTTGCGATTACCGCAGGCAAATGCAGTTGTCCCTCACCAATCTCTACTTTGTGTCACCCAATCATCGGGGCAGAATGAAGGCTGAATATGCTAATGACTCTAATTGGACTACTAATAGAGCATGTCTCTGTAGTTTTTAAGCCTGCCGATGGCTGTGTAATCAGCACCGACAGTCGTTAAGGGAATGAAGAGGCGAGTGGCAATGTCAGGAGAGGGCCTGGGCGGTTCCGGCTGACACTACCCCAATATCCCAGGACCCATTAAATGGCTGCTTCAACGCATTACCTACCATAACATCCTTGAATATCACTGATTTTATTTGCAGTATCAAACATTTCATTTCACGCGCCATTAATGGAAAAGTGCTGAGGTTCTAATGCAGCCAAAACATTTAGTAACTACCTGGACTCAGAGAAACCAATTAACTCCAGAGACAATATGGACAATTGAACACAAAAATAGGTAAGCTTGCTATTGTTTCAGATCCAAGAATTCTATCTTTTACCTGACATGGCAAATATATTGTATATATCAGCCTAAACTGTATTCAGACATTTAAAGCAATGAAGTTGTACTTCCAAAAATATAAATGGCACCATGGTTATGACACCATGTGCTATGAATTACATAAGTGAATTGTGTATTATTTCTAAAGCTGGCACTGCGAGGAGTCTAACACCACCGGTCTTCACAAGGGTGTTTTATCTCATCTGATGGAAAATATCTATTTACTATTATCCACAGAAACAAGAGGGGAAACATGGGAGTGGCTCTCCACTTCTCAGAGTAATTTTATCTGTAAAGTCATTACTAACAACAAAAAAACATTTAATGAAAAGACCCTTGGCTGTGGGATGAAGTGGTCACCATTTGCCGGCCCTTAATGCAGTTACGCTGAACAGAAACTTGAAGTGCCACTTCAAGAGAAGGGAAATAAACTCTCTCAAAATGAAGTTTAGCTGTGTATGTACATGTACAAGTATGTGCCTGTGTGCATGCATGCACATGCGAGCATGTATGTGAGTCTAATGCATCTATGTGTGATTATACAGCATAATGACTGAATTAAGAACGCAAGCAAATGCTTACTGTTATCGTAACTTTCTAAACATTTACAAACATGGTGGTATCTTTCAGTAAGTTTTAAATATGATCAGCAAGTATTATACATGATCAGCACACATGGCTATTCCAGAGTACACCAAGTATTATACATATCCCCCAGCTTCTAATTACCGGTAGATCAACTGAAGATCATGGTGGCTTTTATCAAAGGTCAAGCCTCCAACCAGATCCTTCTTAAATTAATACAAAGTTCTCAGAAAATACCAGTATTCCAGAAACAGAATCAGATTTGACTGAAATTATCTCTCTTCTTCGTCTCTAAGGTTACCGATATAAGGTTACTGGCATTACACCCATCACACTGTGGCATTACCTCAGTCCACCTCCCTGGTGTAATCCACCATGTGCGACAACTACTCATCATTGTTTACAACGCTCTGTCTTTCCCTTGTATTCTTGGGGGGGAGGGGGGTATAAGGTGTTGCTCTGTGAACCTTAGACATTGCCCACTAACCTTCCAACCTCATCTGAACTAGCTAATCTTATTCCTATTGATTTCCCAGCCGCCCTTCAATAGGTCTTGATGAAATGATGTCAACATAAAGCTAATGACTCGCACGCTAAAGCAAAGAGTAACATAAAATATCATTACAGTGGCTTCCTTCATCAACACTCTCTGATTACCTCTGCAGCTATTATACTGGGATTGTGGTGACCTTGTTCAAAGAGTAAGGTGAGAGAATATGATGTGAAGGGACCTCGACGCTAAATTCACAGCTTCGTCGCAGTTTGTTAAAGTGAAACATTGCTCAGGTGAAAGCTCCCTCTGATCGCTCGCTTTTCAGCCGCCGTTTTTCACTCGCCCACGCCAGCGGCGCACACGGACGATGGACATAAACTCGTGTTTTCTGTTTTTCTGATGTAATAAGTGCTCGTTTTCTCTGACTTTCTTGCCCG
This sequence comes from Sternarchorhynchus goeldii, assembly GCA_028565775.1. Lineage (NCBI taxonomy): Eukaryota > Metazoa > Chordata > Actinopteri > Gymnotiformes > Apteronotidae > Sternarchorhynchus > Sternarchorhynchus goeldii. The sequence goes on along the minus strand of JAOXYF010000027.1, from coordinate 21,948,657 downwards.
TTTGTGGCAAATGGTGCCACGTCGTATCAGGGCGACGGACAAAGGACCCTCTGCAGCTAACTACCTGTCCGCTTGTTATGGCTTGTTATTTATTAGAGAGGAAGCACTGTGGCTAAGCGAGTTCGATCGCAGCAGGTGGACGTTTGTAAACTGTATATTTGGACGTTAAGACACTGACCTTTCTTTGTTCCTTTTGGAGAAAGTGTTCGCACAGTGTTCTTTTAATTAAAATGAAAGGGACCACATACTTCGACACCCGAGCTCTACAAGGTGATTGCACCAAGTTGCCCGTCTGTGCTGTTAATTACTCCCCCTGTTTCACGACATGGGTGTCCAATAAATTTATCGCCATCAGGTTAGAGTTGTGTGTGAGTGCGTGTGTGTGTGTGTGTGTGTGTGTGTTGAGGAGGGAGGGTACTTGGGGTAAGGGGATAATTTGGAACATGCTAAACAGCGTTTGATTACTGTACTTGCTAATGTCTGCCTGGTCCAGGAAAGGGCAGAGGTGTGAGGATGCATATTTCAGAGCAGAAAGCACACCAGGCGTCTAATGTGCCAAATTACTCTTCCCCATCCTGGCCTAGACTCCTTAGAACCATTGCTCAGTAACATCTAGAGCCCTTTTCATGCCTTCATCAATATCTTTGCTCGAATTAAACACTACTTCATCCGCAGCGTTAGTATTTTATTTGGTTGACTGAGAAATAAAGTCATGCATTTCAATAATTGAGTACTAACTCAATTATTGCATACAGTGAATGACAAGACGGCAGTAAAACAAAGCCTGTTCTGTTCACAGCCTAATTCTGGGGATGCGTTCTGTGTGGACCGTCACTGTGGGGAATTCTCTTGAAACTAGAACTTTGATTTTAAACCAGCATGAACCAATGTTGTGCCTCTGTTCAAAAGGAAACTCTTGCAAACCCCCCCAACCACCCCGCATTATAGCTGAGGGCCGAACATGAGTCTCTCACATCCAGCAGTGTCCCAGCTTATTGTCGGGGTGCGGAGAGTGTAGCCAAAGGGCAGCTCGCTTGCATTGGCCTGCTGTATTTCCCCCATCCCACAGGACCTCAGATACAAATCAAGTTGCTCTGACCGCAGTGTCCTCTCCACACTCCCAGGCCCCTAAAGGCTAGACTCTGGTGAAGGAGCCTTTCTAAACCTTATTTATTTTTCCCTTTGTATGGCTGCAGCTAAGGGCAAAAGGTACATACATTTCCTTGGGTAAACTAAACCTGTTCTCAAGGCTCAGGTCCAATACCATCTTCATTTTAAATAGTGTTTGCCAGTAATAATCGCTCGAAATCATACCAAAGAGCACTTGAGTTAGAGATTGAATCCCACTGTGGTAGCTTATTGTGGTCTGAATCAGTGTCTAAAATCTATCGTAGTTCTCAAACCAACAAACCAACAAAAAAAAAAGCGGGTGTAGTCAAGTTGGATGGTCAATGGGTTTGATCATTGTTATAAGTAAATAAATAAACAAATGTGCACAACTTATTTACTTGTAAATATGGGCAGGCGGAGAGAAGCTGTTGTGGAGTGAACAATGAGGTGGTTAGTAATGCTGTGTGTAAACACACGAGTAAACCCAGTGCCTGGAGAGCTCCTCAGCCGAGCGTGCTCCAGTAGAGCCCAGTCCTTTTTTTCATGTCACGTTGACCTTTTCCAGCCCAGATGAAATCAGTCTTGGCTTAAAACAAATAGCCACATTTCATCTGCTGTTACCCTTCAGATCGGGCCTTGTGACCTTTGAACTTAATTTTCTATCCAAACCCATTTCCATGTGCCGCTCTCTCCACCCCCACTCCAAGGATCCATGTTGATAAGTGTCTGCGGTGTATAAAAGAACGTCCGAAGGGAAGGGCTGAATTCATGCTTTGCCGTACGGTTTGGATTTGAGCTGGATTGAGAGTTGTGTATTTCTTTTTTAGTTTCTTCAAGATGTTCCTGCTGTTTTGTATTAGGTTAATAAATGACGATTACACATCTAACAGTGGCTGCCCACTGACAGTGAAGCTTTTTACACTAAAAGACAAAACCGTCAACTATTCTGACCATTGGAACAGAGAAAAAAAATCCACTGGTCTTGCTTTCACGTTATATCGGCATTGACAAATGTGTCCTGTACGGTAAAATGATTAAACCATTGTTGAAATAGCTTGATACAAAAATCCACACGTCCACCTTTAAACTTGCGTTTGAATGCAGAGCTCAAATTAAAAGCCAAATCAGTGGTATGACCACTGGAAACATTTTTCAAATTCATCTTACATTATGTAACAGTTCGTAATCATCAGATCCATTCATATTTTACTCGTTACGGGAAGATGCGTCTCCCAGCGTTCGCATCTAAACACAGCCTGCCTCCAAACATAAAAACAGTAGGAAGATGTGTAATAAATCACCAGTAGCATTTCTGTTTGCTATGCAATGGTGCTTAATTAACAGCCCAGTACTATCTGAACCCGGCAAAATGCATTTAGGTTCCTGACTCGGTGCCTGGTATGAAAGCTTCTCGGTCGTAAATCGAGGGATATGTGTGGCCTCTACCTGAATCCACAGAGAGCATTTTTGTAATGGCAGCGAGTGCAAGCCTCCAGCAGACCAGGAGCAACCTGAATAAACAAACAAGGAGATCTATCTATCTCTAAATGCACAGAGAGCCACTCAGGTCACTTGAAAGGCTAATTTTCTGGAAATGTCACGAGGCTTGAGAGAAGGGGGAAGATTAGCCCAGCCGGAGACATTTGCAACAGCAATCGGAAAGGGGGGAAATAAAAAAGAGAAAAAGTGAAGCTTGGGATTAGGGAAGCACCTTGTGTCATCTCCAAACCTATGCAAACATTCACAGGCACACAAAAAGGTCATTTCACACTCATTTCCGTCTGTCTCTGGTCATTCTTCAGCAGAAGAAAGCAGGGATGCATGTGTTTGAATACATTTGACAGACAGAGGAACCTTATCGGCAGCTTGAAAGTGTTACGTCAAACGGCGTTTCATGTTGCCACTACTTCACTCGCTCCTTTGAATCTGTTTGATGGCTCGCCTTTGCATTTGGTCTCGTTTCTGCGTCTGCACCCTCTCACTCCAGCACACACATACAAACAGGGCCAAGAATTTATTTTAACCAGTAATGGTGGAGTCGGGAAGATGTTTCACCTCCTACTTTCGTCAGGACCTGAGATGTTTGGCACGGTTAACCTCCTGGCGTAACACGCACTGCACCACGAGCCATAAAATCTTAAACAGTACCCGGACACACAACTCTATGTGACTGCGGTAGACTTAATAAACTTCCGTTAGCATAAAAGAGAACTTCCAATATGGTTGTTGCATTCAAAGGTGAAGTTTGTACAATACATGCAAATTGCAGCATGTCGAAATGTCAGACTGTCCAAGTGATCTATCTCAAGGTTAAGAAAATAGAATCCCTAACTAAAAAAAAGAAAAAAAAAAGTGTTTCCTGTCCTGTTGTGGATCATTTTCACCTCCCAAGCTGAATGAGGCACCAAGAGAAACAAATTTATTGCAGCATTAAATTAATAAATAACAATATTACGAGGGGTGACCTTCCACACTTGTCTGTCGGAGTGTCCTTCAGCTGTGGGAACTCGCATCAGAAATATTGCTATTTTCTTTCAACATTCCTCCATGCAAACTGGATTAGCACTTGGCTGCTTATTTAACCTTTCTGAGTAAACAAGATTATTTATTTCAGCTGGCTTCTCCTGGTTTTATCTGTTAGTGAAGAGAAGATGAAAAATAAATGAAGGCCTGCATGGTGTTCCCTCACTGCAGTGTTTTAACATGTTGAAAAATTAAATGGGGAAAACGGGTGTGGAATTTTAGCCAGAATTGGAAGTTATCTTCATTTCTTCATGAGAACCATTCAGGTCATGATCATGCCAACGTGACATGCAAATATATGACTGTATTTACGTAGGAACCATTGACCAAATTTGTCATCATTAAAAACTTCTCATTCATTATTGACACATACTGAACCCTGTGTTGGATTAATTATATTTAATGGAAATTTGAATGCATAATACACTACACATTACAAGTCCTTAATTTTAACCAGCTGAGTAATCAAATTGCTACAATAATGAATCTTTCCTTTCTTGATTTGCTAATACTTTATGTAATATTTTGCTAACTGTGAAGTGCAGTGCTTTCACATGGCCTGTTATGATTTTATAGTAGAAAGCCAAGTGTTCTGAAATGAGTATCTTATTAACTTATATTGCATTTAATTACAGTGCAGTTTATAAGAAAACGGACTCAGTTTTTATTGTTTTTGGGCCCGCACTACAACACGAAGTGACTTGAACAGTGAATGCGCTGGTTTAAAAGATATTTACATCCATGCTGTATTAACCATATAGGATTCACAATACATAGCACCCCCATTTCAAGGGACCTCAAGTTAATGACATGATAAAATAACATAGTCTTACATAAAACTTGTCATGTTTAATACTTGGTTTCAGACAGAGACTCCCTAATGGCTGCCGCTCTATGCACACCGTACATTTTATTTCTTTGTTATGTGGTACACATGCTTAGTTAATAACCTTCCACTTTTTGGTCCAAAACACCATCATAGTTAGTTCTTCAGTATTTTTCAAAATATACATTTTTATGCACAGTTCAAACTTGGCATCTTGTGGTAACCCTTCTAAGGTTACGTGCTTGTATATTTTTCAGCTCTTAGAAAGTTTATTGAATTGAACAGGTTAATCAGTTTGCTCTTGACTTCTAATGGTGTACCAAAAGCAGTTAATTTTGAAATGTCTTGGCTTTGAGACGATCAAACAGATCATCACGAGATAATAATTATGATCACCAATGTTACTGTTTAAGACAGTTCTTCAGCTCTTTATTTTGAGAGCCAACAGCACCAGACTCCAGATGCAAATGCTATATCTAGAATCCACTCTGGACTGTTTTAGCTCTCTTTTGCATTAACTAATGATGCAAGTACACACTATAATTCAAGCTGACTATCTGCACTTTAACCTCATAGTCAGTATTTCATTTCAACTCAAACATGCAGTAGCTCAGAGCCAAAAAACAAATCTTGTCACTATGTAGTTATTTACAAACTACACTGTGATGGTCCTTAGCAGTTATCTCCTAGTTTTAGCATGCAAATCACAGTAGTACTTCAGAAAAATGGAACAATGTGAAAACAGGGTTTGTTGACAAGGTATACCTTGTTAAACGCTCACACACGCACACAAACACAAAGCACACGGCAAAAATTTTAAATATCCAATTTTTTCACAGACATTTTTATTATGCATAAAATTAAAGAAATACTACAATAATACTGATCAAGGATGACATTTTTGTCCAAAGTGACTGGACTAAAGCAACACCCTCACAATAATGTGAATAGTTCTTATTGATCTTTATGAGGATGGCTGTTCTCTCCTGACAATCACCCCAGCACCTGAGGCACCTCTGCTTCATCACTGAAGCGCATGTGCTCCTGGAGATCCTTGCAGATGTGTGTGTGTGTGTGTGTGCGTGTGTGTGTGTGTGTGTGTGTGTGTGTGTGTGGGAGGCAAGGCTGGCTCACAGATTGGGGTTTTGCTGACATGTCCTGAGGCTAGCCCACTGACATGTTTGGTACAATTCTAAAATTACTTTAATGATTCCCAGTTTGATGTCTTTTAACACTAATCACGAGTTTTGCTGAAGAAACATTTGTTCTTGGCACTGTGCACTACTGACTCTATTCCTTCCCCTTTCATTTCTCTCCTCCACCCTTTTTTTGAAGAGGCTAATTGCACATTCTTAGCCTAATCAAGTACTAAATTTGAGAAGTCATGCCTTTCTGACACTTGCTGTTATTGACATAGTACATAACTTACCAGACTGGAGTAGTTATGGCATCAGTGCAGGTGTTGATGCAGATGTTTGACGGAGACAGGCATGAAGACGTGATATTGAGAATAGCCAGGACAGAGCAGGCTGATGTGAATAATGTAAGTGTGTGAGCAGTGAAGATCATCGCCCAACAGACAAAGACAATCGTCCTTCCCCTTTTTAAAAGCAAAAAGTGCACACTGAGACACTTTGGAGGGTATCAGGTGATGACTGACCCCTTATCCACACAATTCAGACATTCATTACCATACAAACATCAGCCTCCTTTCAAGCTCGTCAATCCATGGATATGTCAATAAGTTCATCCCTGGAGCAGCAACTAATTGACCTGGGGTGGTGATGGTGGTGATGGTGGTGTGGGCGGTTCCTGAATTTTAGAGTTTCTACAATATTTAAAAATAATATGTTATACCAAGTGGAAATTCTTGGAGTATTTAAAAGATCCAGAAGATGCATTCAAAGAAGATGATTAAAAAACAGATAGTGGCACCAAAATACGACAAATCAATAACCATCATCATCACCCATTCAAAATCACCGCGGACGATCAGTCCTGAAGCCAGAGAAAGCTGTGCAGAATAGTTATTGACAAATAAAAGACAATTAAAGGCAATTATCGTGATCTGTTTCATCACCTTTTCTCTAGTTTGCCTACCACAGTTCGTACAGCAAAACTGTTAGCATTATATTTGTGAACAGAGCAGTCCAACAAAACCGTATTGGGTCGGGCACCTGTTCTAAATCTTAAACAAGGAAAAAAAAAAACAAAAAAAAAACCCCTTTCTCCTTTTTATACCAGTCCGTTTCCCACAAAGGGTTAATTCAATCACGTCAGGGGTCTTTGCTCTGCCGCCCACACTCTCCCATCATACTTTAGACTCAGCCAGGCGTCCCCTCATTGATGGCACCTTTGGCTCCACAATAGAAGCTAATTTGTTAGAATCTTTCACAGGTCAGGGATTGCATGGAGGCAAGTGGAGGGTGTGCCGCGGCCACTGGCAAAATAAAGCCATCCACTGGGGTTGGGAGTTTGGGATGGGAACGGGTGTGGTGGAGGGACGTGGGTGTGGGTGTGCGAATGGTGGTGGGGGTGGTGGGGTTTGGGCTATTAAATGCCCACATTTCTTTATGATCATGGACGTTCAATATATAAATATCCATTTCTCTGTTCCATCAAGCATGCGGCAGCCTCCTAACCCTCCTGGTCTAGTTAACGCAGGTTAATAGATTGATACCTATGACATGCCTCATAATGAACAGTAAATTGTTTTATTTCTTAAGTCTTATTTGGTCAGCCAGGAAAACATATGAGGTAATATGGCTGATGCTAAATGGAGCGTATAATAGATCTCCAGCTAAGGCATAAGGATGGGGCCTGATGCTAGGCCATATGATTAATGAAAATAATAATGTTCTTGAAATTGAAATTTTTCTTATTTATTTTTTTTTTTTTCTGAAGGGGGAGCGGAGGGCTCCTTTCAACTTCATTGCTCTTCCACCTATGGCTCTGACCGTTCATGTGCACTGTGATTTGTGGGTAATTGCTGGTCACCGTTTGTTTTGTGGAGTGCACCGCTTTCTCTAGCTCTGGACTCTACAAGGGGCGTTTTTGGACAATACCTCCATGCATTAGACGCGCTTGGCTTGCTGTACAGTTCAAATTAAGCAGGACAAGTAGCACCTATGATGGAAAAACGATAGGGCGAAACTTAAATTCAGTCCATTAGCTGGTGTGCTCTTAAAAAAGTGACCCTCTACTTTGAGCAGTTTTCACACCAGCAGTCTATGCACAGAACAGAGACAAAAGGTCACCTTGGTGCCTATAAATGTGCATCAGGAGCAACAAATCACTCTTGGTTCTTATTATGGCTAATAATGCGTGATAATGCTGATAATACATTGTAGCAAAATCTTAAATATCTCCTGCACAGACCATCCCTGACGTTCTGGGAGGCGTTCAGCTGGCTGAATGGAGTTCCTTTATGACACGGCGCATCTGGTGCAAATATGCTTTGGATTTTTGTACTTTATCTTTGCACTTTATCTAAAGTCTTAAGGACCAGAATGTAAAGAAAACAGCCTACGTGATTTATTGAGTCATCGTAAATTGTGTCATGTTTCTGTGTTTCTGTCTCCAAACATCATGGTAAAACGAAAAGAATTCTAGATCTTACATTAAAAATACCAATACATAACAATTAAAAAAATGTAGGCCTGATTCAAAAAATATTTTATCACACTTTTTTTTTTCCTGAAAAAATTATTTAAATGTGAGATTAGCCATTGATCTGATTTTTTTTTTCTCCCTCCCCCTCAAATCCTGTTTTGGTGTTGTCATGGAAATTGTCTTAAAGGGTCTATATACTCTTGTTACTTCTCTTGAGCAGGCTTGTTCTTTGCACAAAGGGTTTGGACTGCGGTTGTGTTCTATTCTCCAGCACACAGAGCTCTGGGCCACAACCTTGTGAATGCCTGGCATTTAGCTGCTATGGTTCCTTTGAGGGAGTTTTGATGAGTCACTGCTTTCTGTCATGCTGCTTTCAATGGCAAAGTTCTCTTGTGAATATTTATTTAATGTGATAATTATTTACTTATAACCCTAAGATACCAATAAAGTGTTAAATCTGTTGTTCTTTATCTCCATTATTGTTACTGTTAGCCACTCTATTGATTAAACCTACTGCAATATGGTTGAAGTACGGTGCGGTCAGACGTAGCCTAGAAACATTTTTTTTTTCTCTCACAGAATTATGTGGCTACGTGAAAATGTCTGTTTTGGCATCCTGGTGTGCAGGCAGGACTGCTGGTCTCAGACAGCACTGTTAGAACTCGGTGTCAGCCACAGTACAGGGAGGTTTTACTCCCAGAAACATTCACGTTCGAAACTCCGACAATACAATGCTGCCTTGTACCAAAATCTTCAGCACAGCATCTACGAAAGAATGCCACCCTCTCTCCCTCTCACCATTCAACACAGAACAAACTGTGGCCACAACACTCAACTCTAACAGTCTCCAGCTGATGGAGAACAGTCTTTACTTTTTCCTAGTTTATAAAACAAACCTACAGGGGCAAAAAAAAAAAACCCACCTATGCAGAAATCAATGACTTTTAATTCCATGCTATTGATAAAACCTGATAATGGCACGGTTGAAGCAGGCCTTTGGCAGCGGTCAAGGCGAGAGGCAGATGAAGAATAATTGCGTGCTGACCCATCAGACGGCTGTGCTGTCCCCAGCTTGTCCCATCCGGGGCCTTCCTTCCCCCGGCTCTCCACGTTCCCCACTCCACCCTCATCCCTCCCTGTGGCACAGTGATAAATTACAGTTCTTAACTACCATTGATTACCTCGGGCTTCTCCGCTTTGGGTGACAACTGCCGCACTCTCTCTGAGCGGAGCCTAATGGCACATTAGAGGTAGGAAAGCATCGGGCTTTCCCTCGGCGTTGATTAAACCTGCTTGTTGCTTAATAAAGACAAACTGAAGCGCTCTGGTCCACGGGCGGTGGAGACCTAGGTGCCAGAGACACAAGGCGAGATGCTGGCAGGCCATGGATCGGCGGATGGAAGCATTCATCGAGGCAAATCGAGTTGAAGCTCTTTAGCAGGACTGAGGAATGGATGTGTGTCACAGTTTCACTACCCAGCTCACATAAGTTAGGGGCCCGCCTTTCAGTCAGACCCTCTTTCACTTCGGCTAACGTCCGTTGATGTGGAGTAAATCTGCGTGTGATTTTGTAGCGCTTCTTTGTAGAACTATATGAAAATGTGTACCTCAGCAGAGACGCTGAGCTCGTATTGTAGCATAATGCTTACGTTTTTCTCACAGTTTTGGTGTGGGATTAGTCATATATAAAAGAAAAGATGCCATTGTCCTTCATTCCCACAGCACCGAAACAGTCACCTAACATAACCGATCCTCCCGCCCCAACCCCCGGAAATGCTGTTGGCCTAAAAATCTCTGCTCTTTTTCCATGTCAATCAATCAGGACACTTTTCACTTAGCTGTCATCTGGCATCGAATAGCCCAAAAGCCCGTTTTGCCCTCCGTTTTGTTAAAAACAAATATAGGAGAGAAATATGGGCCAATCAGTCCAACCTGTTGGTTCAGTCATCACTTCAAATCAGTCCTGACACGTCTGTCACTTTCCCTGACCCTGCAGAGTGTGCCACTGACCTGGGCCATCGTAGCAGGGTCAAACAACAACCACTCGGGCCCAATCCAAAAACAAAAGTTGTAAACCCCCCTCATTAGAATAAGGATAATGTCATCTTCCAAAGAGAAGTGCCAGTTGGAGAGGTTGGGAGCAGCTGTCTAAGAGAGGGCTTTTGTCTGCAGGCTTCGTGGGTAGGCCCTCGGGCAGAGGTGTGCCCTGCCAGGTCAGGGTGGCTCTAGGGTCGAGGCTTTTGGCCCTGCTGTACTGCCGGCTATGGTGCTCTCCCTGAGTGGGGGCCTGGCACTGCTGTCAGCCTCAGATCATGTGAAACTGCCAAAAGTCAAGTTGGATATCGGAAGGTTAAACTGATTAGCCATGCACTTGTGCACCCTGGGTCGGGCTTGCAAGAACAATAGTTTGATTATAGCATCCAGATCTCTTTCACTCGCCTTAATGTGGCTCCCCTCTCTCTGACTCTGCTCCTGTCTTGCTTTCTAGAGTGCAACAGTCAGGTGGTCTTGACGGAGTTTCGCGATGAATGTTCTAGTTCTTCTCGGCCCTACCCTTCCACCCCTCTTCCTCCCTCTCTCTCTATCTCCCGCTCTCCCTCTCCTTCCTCCTCTCCTTTCCCACTTCCTGTGGCTATTGCTCCCTACTGGATTGCCAAGGAGCTGCAGAACCTCTCCTCCTCCCGCCGTCTCTCAGCATCTCTGTCTCCGAGAAGGCACTCCCTCAAATATATATTTTTTTTCTTTCTCTCTTCCTCTTTCTTTGCGCCTTTCTCACAGTTCCTCCTGCAGACCCTTGTCCGCTCTCTCCCTGTTCTCGTTGTGTTCCTTTCACTTTTCGCCCACACTCCTCTCTGGGAAATGTAGATCTTTTCCTGACAAGTTCCTCACAGACTGGAAAAGAAGCAAGGCCTCTGGAGATTGTCAGGAGATCCTCTGCCAAGAAATGCGTGGGAATCGCCTGGATGGGAAGAAGGGCTTTTTAATTGTTTTTTTCTCTTTTTTCTCTCTCTCCCTGCTGGAATTAGTCAGTGGAAAAATGCACTGATTGTTCATTTATTTATCTTCCAAGAAATCAGAGGCCAAAGCTGTGGGTGGCAAAGGTTAAAACTGAGAGTCTCTATAGTCCAATGATAGAACAGCATGAGATTTTAGTTGTTTTCTTTTGTTCATATGTAATATTTAAAACATAACAGTGAGTCTTTCTTTTTCCAGTCAGTTAGGATGGTTTGCTGTTGGCAAAGCGCTTGACTGTACCTGGTACGGTAAATAAAATCTAAAAATGATGGTAATGTATAAACAAGCACTGTAACTACCCAGCACAGCGCTAAGGATCAGTCAGTCTGCATTTACAACCCAGGCGCGTATTTACTCTTTGTGTTTATACACTTTAGAATCTGCCTCCAAATACAGCTGGAATAACACCGGCTGTACTTTTGGGTTCATTAAATGCACAATCAGGTGGTTTCCTGACTGGAGAGTTTCGGGGTTCAGCTATGAGGTAGAGGCCTCTGGAAGTTCATGGATGTCTGGAGACAGATGTTATTTTTGTTGGCCCTGGAGTCTCCTGATCTGTAATGATTATATCCCAGACATCCTTCCCAGTTTACAGTCCTGAAAGAGACCACGATCTGAAGTCTGATGATTGATTTATATACTGTGTGGATAGACAGAATTGGTGGGCATCTCAGTGACATTTATAATGAGGAAGAGAGTGTGATGTCACTAGACATGTATCGTGCTCATTTTTTTTTCCCTTTCCTTTAACCTTTGACTGAAGTATAACTCTCATTAGCAAGATTAACGGCAGCATTTCAAAGTATCGTTTAGACCCTTAAACGTGGACGTCTTTTCAACATGCATGTATTTCATTTATTTACTCAGTCATACATCACGCAATGATTTTTGCATGTTTTTGAGTTTTGGTAGGAAGACATACCACATGACCTGCTTTTTGATATATGAGAGAGAGAGAGAGAGAGAGAGAGAGAGAGAGAAAGAAAGAAAGAAAGAAAGAAAGAAAGAAAGAAAGAAAGAAAGAAAGAAAGAAAGAAAGCTTTTTTACTTCTAAGCTTGGGCTGGAAATGCATGCATGAATCATAACATTCTTGATATTAATCCGCTCAATGGTCCTTAAGTCGGTTTATTCTTCCTCTAGAGTGTACTTCAGTATTGTTATGTTTTATAATACATAGTAGATGCATGGCAATCTCCATTTGTGTCCTGTGTATTAATCCTGTAAAAGGCCATAACTTTATTCTGGCCATTGTAGTTTGGTAGCAAATGCTTTCCAGTGTCCTTTCAAGCTGGTGTTGAGATGAGAGACTGAGGATCTGTTGGCGTGGCATAGGCTGCCTCCATCTGCTGCTCCGCTCAGCTGTTCCACCCTCTGCTCTAAATGCGCTCCACCATTAGAGCTTCCCCAAGCACCTCCTTCCTTCAGCTCCGCGTGTGCTACAAATGTGGTCCATTCTGCCAGTGAAACTACTGGAATGAGAACACACAGTGCCATCAGAGTGTATGCACACACACACACACACACACAGACACACGCACATGCACACACACATACACAAACATGTGCATACACACACACACATGTTAACATGCATGCGCGTGCACACACACACACACGGGTTACATGTGTGTGTGTGTGTGTGTGCACTGATGTGCTGCCAGCATGCCAGTGTCATTCCGTGGACACCTGCCAGGCACACACAGCTCGGCCGACGTTTTGGCAGCTGTTTAAAAGAGAAGGAAGCTGGATGCAGGAGGTGGAGCCATGTGTGGGAAAGGCGGAGCCATGTGTGAAATGGACTTGAACAGACCACACCCTCTTCCCAGTCTATCCATCCACACCCTAGTTCAAACCGAGGAGAGCCAGCATCACAGTGAAGATGAAAGCACAGTTAATCCTCACACATCCACACACACACAAACACACACACACAAGTATGTGCCCCACGCCACACCCCCTGCCCCCCCCCCCTCCACACACACACATGCACATTAGGTCTAAACATTTGCTCTGATATGCACACACAGGTTTTGTTTCTGTTTTCTCAGCATACTTTCAGGCTACGTCCTGGAGACTCTATGGTAGTGTGTTTTTGCTTCTGTTTTGTACGGCCTGGGTCAGTAATCAGGGTCAGTAATCGGGGTCAGTGCAGGCCGAGGAGCCACTGCCACTCGTTCCTTCTTGCCATCGCGGCCTGCTGACAGCTCGAGACCTGATTGGCTGAGTGCAGGAAAGCTGGCTTGCTTTAACTGTGCTGGCTCTGTGTGGCCCCCATAACTCTTTGTTCAATTGGCTTAAACCCCACGATGCCTTGCTGGAGCGCGCTCATGCTCAGTTCTCTTGCTCTCAAAAACATTCACTTGGGTTTTTGTAGCTTCTGTAGTTAGAGACAGGTATATGTGTGTGTGTGTGTGTGTGTGTGTGTGTGTGTGTGAGACAAAGAGAGTGAGAGAGGGGGATAAAGAGTCCTCCATATGGCCTGAACCTCCTGTTCCCAAAATTCCTACTTTCTCCTACCAGCGCAAACTACTAGCACAAAAACTAGCTCAGAAGAGAAGTTATAAATGGTTAAGTGGTGTGTGTGTGTGTGTGTGTGTGTGTGTGTGTGCATGGTGGCCCAACAGGACTTAGCAATTAGAGCTCATCTGAATACACACACATTCAAAAATGGCTAATAGAATAAACTAATGAGTGAATTCCATTCAAGAACATTCAGAACTCAGAATGACCTTCTCACTGTAAAAAATAAGGAGCTGATTTTAGATTAGCTCTGATAACGTCGCAGTAGATGCAATGTGTGTTGATTTTACAGAACAGAGCAGTAACTCTCTGGGATTGGCCTGTTTTACCTGTTCAGGCACATCCAGAATGTATGTAAGGTTTAGCCACAGCTACATACAAAGTACTAGTGATCACAGAATCAATAAACTTGAAAAATATTCCCTTTTCAAAACATATCTACAGTTGTATACAGGTGCATTTATATCATATAAGTTAAAGAGAGAAAAACAGAGAGTCTAACTCATTATCCATCCCCACCTGTTCTTTTCTGGTTGTAGTACCCGCTTCCTGACTGTCAGTCAGCCTCCCTGAATTATCTCTTCCTCCATCACTCACTCTCTCACTATCCCTCATACACACACACACACACACACACACACACACACACACACACACACAGATGTTCACCTTGTTGAGAGAAGGAGTGAGGGAGAAAGAAAAGATAGAGAGAAGTTTTATGACAGATGTGTGATGAAGTGGCATGACCCAGACTGCTCTAACTGTACCCTTCTTTCCGTCTGTGTGAAACATACATACTCTCTCTCTCTCTCTCTCTCTCTCTCTCTCTCTCTCTCTCTCTCTCTCTCTCTTTCTCTTTTTTTGTCTCTGTGTTTCTCTGTCCAGAGTGAAATCACTGTGAGACAAAGCCTGAGGAAGATCTAGAGTAATATATGCACACTACAAGTGTGTTCTCTCTCTGTGTGTCTCTTAGACTCTCTTTCTATGTCTGTCTCTCTCTCTCCGTTTGTCTCTCAGACTCTCTCTCTCTGTCTCTCAGACTCTCTATCTGTCCCTCTTTCTTTGGTTCTTACCCCCACATACACACACATTCAGTGCGTTATAAAGTATAAAACATTACTAACACTGACAGGATTTTTTAAAAGCACTTTTTTAGAGGGAAACTCTTTACCATCTCTCTCTCTCTCTCTCTCTCTCTCTCACCCACTCTGGCTGTATTTTTCAAATTTGTTACTGACCTACTCTGTCTGGTGGAAACAGCACATGAGGAGATTACTGGGCTAATGATGCTTGCATTCGATAGAGAGAAGCAAGGGGGGAAAGATGAGACGAAAGAGACAGAAATCGTATTTTTGCAGTGCTGCCTGGCACAGTGATGCTGAGAAGACTAGAATGGTGTGATGTAAGAGAGGCATTGGAGGAGATATGGGTGGAGGTGGTGGTGGTCGTGGTGAGGTTAAGGTGGAGATATGGGGGGGCCTGGTGGCCTGATTTTCCCTGATGAATCTGCTGTCTCAGTCGAGTTGCAGAAAGACTGAGAGTTATTGGGCGGGGTGGGGTGGGGGGGGGTGTTGGGTGAGATGGAAGGGTGAGGACCTGGGACTATAAACACTCCTCTCTTCCACAAGCTTCTCGTTACACCACTGCTGCACATGAGCAGATGGGTCACCAGCAGCCTGTGTTACATCTCAGCAAAGTCTGACGTTTAGACGGAGCACGTCGATCCCCTGCTGCTACGGGTGAAGGGGGGAGGGGAAGTGCCACGCGACTTGCTGGAGCATCTCAATGCTGAGTTTCCCATCATGCAACGCTGTGCTTCGTTGCTTGGGAGAGGTGTGAGACGCACCCTGCAGTTCTAGGAGCCAATCAGAAGACAGCACCATGAATAAAACCCAACTGCCAAGCCTGGCAGATCCATGAAAAGAACACTTGGGCTTATTCAGTTTATTTTAAGTACACAACTATGCAAATATAGTTAAACAAATTTAAATAAATAAACAAGCAAGCATAGCTAATCAAAACCAGAGCAGTCAAACAGATGAAATGTCATTTCATTGATTCGTTTGTTGGCTTTGTGGGTTCGTGTCTGCTGAAGTCATTCACGTTTTTCAGCCCAGCCCATCTGCCATCATAACGGGACTCCTAACCTCCACCATTTCTGCTCAGAAGGGAGACATCTGTCTGCTTTGTCCCCCCCCACCCATCATCTTCCTCCAAGAAACGGTGCAGGCGGAGCCTCCGCCAAACGAGCGGCCGCCAAACGGAATCGTCCGGATGTTCCAGCTCTTCCTGCTTTTCATTTCCAGCAGGGCCTCCCAAACAGAGGACGCACGCTGTTTTTCTCGCTTTCGAGCAACCGAGTCCTTTTGCAGTTTTGTTGCGTTTTCAGTCCCGCACAGCTGCGGGTGCAGGGTTGACTCGAGCGGCCTTCACCTCGCGGGCAGTAAATCAGAAGGGTCCCTTATCAAAAGCAGTCCTACAGGAAGCCGGTTTCGTCCGGTCCGATGCGTGAAAGCGGGCAGAACGATTTGCGAGCTGGAAAAGTGTCTGGAACAAAGGGGTCCGGGAACAAACCGTGATGCTCACGCACTGCTCCACCACCAGGCTCTGGCCATGAATCCAGAGCGTTTAGTGTTTTGCGTTTCTATGGATTCACAGGCAAACGGGTTACACAGAGACCCAGCAGAGCAAAATAATGGGTACACTGGCAGATAAAAAGCACACAGGCAGACTAAAGAAAATACCATGAACATAAAAACATTTTAAAAAGTAAAACACACTAAAGTAAAACACTTATAATAAGACCAAACCCAGAAATGGTAAATGCTGCTCATATAGAGTAACATATTTTACATTGACTTTTTAAAATATACTCTTTCTTATTACACCCCCCCCCAGCCTTAAAAATCTAAGTTTTCCTTTGATTTATAGGTTGGTGAGTTCTAGCACTTCTCCTAATTAACCTTTGGAAGGTGGAGAGCCGATAACCGTCAACCTCGCCGCACAGACGGATCCCATAACGCGATCGGCAGTGACGAGCGTCAGCTCCGTGAGGATCATTAATAACCTCATTAAGGGTGGCGGGACTGATTAATCAGAAGGGAGGAATGAGGACCCGCTCGACCAACCCGGCTAATTTTCGCCGCTTCCACTGGCGAGGCTAGCAGGCAGACCGCCGCGCCGTGTACTCAGCCCTCCGCGCGGTTCGCGGGGCTCAGATCTCCGGGGTCAGCTCCGTGTACGCCGTCAGTGTCTTCTGTGTGACGTGTGTATGACTACTGCCTTCAGTGAGCTTTTCATGTACCGCCATTCCTGACCTGCCGTATGTCTCGCCAGCCTGAAAGACGTTAAATCAAACCTATGGGAACACCCGCGTAGGTTACCAAGGTTACCGTCCAAATGTCCCGTTTCCCACAGACTGAGAGGTGTGTGTGTTTTTCTCCTTCAGTAAGACAGTGCGTAACCAACGCACCGGCTTCGGCAACAGCATAAGTGCCAAGAACATGTTTTAACGCACGCTGGTTTCTCAGGCAGGATCCTAGCAAGCAATTCCAGCTGTTCACCCCAAGAACTGCTTTGGGAATTGTTTTAAGCAGAACATGTGAGAAAAAACACGCTGAATTTTAAGACTCGTTGAATAATTCATGCTTCTTAGTAGGGGAACCGACAGTGGGAGAGTTCACGTTGTGTGTGTGTGTATGTGTGTGTGTGTGTGTGTGTGTGTGGCTGGGAGGATGGTCAAACGGACTTTTACTTTCAAGGTTTACACATAAACTGTTATGTGTTTCACAGCCCATTAATGACAGATGAGAGGTGGTGTCATAGAAAATGTGGAAGATTATGCTTTTGTGTGTGTGTGTGTGTGTGTGTGCTGAGACATGATCATGTTTGTGCATGTATATCCTTTCCTTAATGTGTATGAATCACGAAGCTTGAAGGTGGGAGACTCCTGATTTCTAGGTGATAATTGATTGAAAAATGGCTGTCAAAAGCAGAAGAGAAGAGCAGAGCTGCATCAACTGTGCAAAAGTTGCTCTGAATGTGTCTGTAGTCCCATGTGCAAATGCAAACTGCCCTCCAGGATTCAGTAGTCCCCTGTGTAAATTCAGGCAGCCCTCCAGGATTCAGTAGTCCCCTGTGTAAATTCAGGCAGCCCTCCAGGATTCAGTAGTCCCCTGTGTAAATTCAG
>JAOXYF010000027.1:21905261-21917342 GCA_028565775.1 Sternarchorhynchus goeldii | reverse complement strand
GAGAGAGAGAGAGAGAGAGAGGGGGAGAGAGAGAGAGAGAGAGAGAGAGAGAGATACATGTATAGACATAGAAAGAGTTTTCTCTATCTATGTCTGTACAAGTGTATATAGTTTCATGGGTTATATGATTAAAACGTTTTGCTTGCACAGCTGATGAACTGAACTCTGTCCAAAACATTTTGCTTTGGAAACCTTGTGTACTTCACTACAACACTAAATAACTCTACTACCATACACTGCAGTTGCTCATCTGGAATTATCTTTGATTTTACTGACAGACAGTCAGACATCCGATGTAATTTGGAAATATTATATGTGGTTAGACCTATACTGTTATTAGATAATAATAATATACAATGTAATAGAAGAAGTAAAAAAAAAAAAAAAAATCAAAACAGAAATCAAAATCTCCTTTGGACCAATCACTGAGAGCTTTAGTACTGCAACATCAAAACAGTGTCTCCTTTGGACCAATCACTGAGTGCTTTAGTACTGCAACATCAAAACAGTATCTCCTTTGGACCAATCACTGAGTGCTTTAGTACTGCAACATTCTGATTTTCCACATCACCTTTTGCTTATCCACTGAGGACCCTGAGACAGTTGGGATCCAAACAAGCCACAGCTAGGCCTCATGTATGGCCAGGAAGCGTTTTTGATGCCGTGGGGTTGCCCCCGGAATCTTGACGAGCGTTTACAATGGAGAAGGGGAACAATACCGGCCAGCTCTCCGCCCAAGACGTTTGGTTTGTCTTCAGGCGTGTTTAGTATTCGCCTGGTGGAGCATGGAGAGATAAAAGACGAAATGTCTGTCTCGGACACCGGAGCGGTCCAAAAGAAGCCATCTAGCATCGAACACACGAGTGTGAATGGGCCGTGCTGGCAACAGAGAGATGCCATCAGCATCCACGAGCAAACTCCCCCCAGATAACCAAACAGAGAGCAAGCAGGCAAGAATTATATTCGCCGAAGGGCCTGGTGTGTTTGATCCAGACACACATGTTCCTGTGTATGTGTGTGTGTGCAGCAGTAGACGGCCTGTTCTCCGTCCAGTGCGGTGATACTGTAGCCATAGGTCATGTGTCTCTGACCTAGTTTTCAGAGCGGTGGAAGGAGGGGCTAAACATACACTCGTCTAGCACAACCTCCCCCACAAACACACACACACACACACACACACACACACACACACACACGTACCCTCTTATTATGGAGACTATAGCGCATATGCTGCAACTGGAGAGAATTTTAATGCAATTAACTCAGGAGATGAGGGGTGACGTTTCCTTTATCAGACTGCCGTAAACCAGTGGAGTGCTAAATGTTAGCGTGCTTGTGCTTCACACCTGTCCTCTCCGCGCATCGAGATGCCTGCTGCTACAACATCCCACCGCCTGTCTGGTTTCGGGAAGTTTTTTTTTTTGAGAATAGTAATCCATTTAGAGTGACCTAGTGACCTATAAAACACTAAAGCCAACTGCAGGCCCAATAAGCTCATTTGTTGGTGAGTGAGCAAAACCAGCTTAAGTCTGTAATCACAATAAATGTAGTAAAATAAATAAATAAATAAACGGAAGGATAACATGATTGTGTTTGTCCGTTATGGAAAGTACTTTGGAAAAACGCTCTGACTGGAATATTCATATTTTGGGTTGCCAGACGCAGGTGGGAGGGACCCGTTTAAATGAGGGGTTTTGCTATATTAGATTAGCAAACTTTGCGGTGACAGTCTGATGAGTCTCGGGTCTCTTCCAAAGGATGCCACTGTGCTGCCCACAATATCACCGTAAACACAGACTTTATTTGCCCAGCACATTATCGCCAAGGGATACGGCAAGACTCTGTCGCTTGGTCACCTACAGACACTGCTCAGATGAGCAAATTGGATCCCCCAGGCTAGGCAAGGCCAGCCTGTTCCCATACTCTCTCCACTGTGCCTTCAGTCATGAAAGAAATTATGTCCCACTAGTGTCCCACTAGAAAATCTAGAAATCAGCAGTTTATATTAAGACGACTGTCACGCAAATAAAGAAATTCTGATGTAATCTCCTCAGATATCAAAGTTACTTTAGTTACCTTCTTGCTTTGGGTTCACTGAGGCAGTCCAGTCTACCTCCCACCCTTCGACACACACCCAGCCAACACACTTTCATGTATTTTAATAAGCCTTCAGGCCTCTTGACTTCTTCTTTGGTTCTTTTGTGTGTGTGTGTGTGTGTGTGTGTGTGTGTAGAAGCAAAGGGGGAGCTCTGGATAAGGAGAGCCATTTAGCTAAAACTGAACGATTACAGATGGGAATTATTCATTTGTATCTGTTTTGCTTCAGCTGTAAAACTTTGAAAAATACAAAGGAAGAGAGAATGACAGGGAGAAAAGTGTCATTCTTTTCAATTGAAGTCTCTGGGCTGAGGAGCTGCGGCTGGTCCAGGGTCCTGAGTGTTAAATGTCAGGCCTTGTAGTGAGCTGTCAGAGAGCAGAATAGGCCCAGCATGATTGATGACTGGAGGGCCCGAAACCCAAACCCCCGATCGCAAATGCTACCTTGCGTCAGCCGTCCAGCCGAACACCCCCGCCACCACTGCTGATGGTTTCTTGCCTATTCAAGGTCAACGTACATAGGCTGGCACCCGAAGCACATTGGCATCTCAGCAGGACGGAGAGGCAGAGCGAGGCCTTTATTCCACAGATGGAATTGCGCCGTTCTCCTGCCACATTTCACCCTGTTTAATCCCACTGGGTGGGGGGGGGGTGGTAAGGGAAGAAGAATGCAGGGCCTCTGATTCCCCCCTTTACTTTTCTGTTTTTTCCATTCAGTCCGAAGCTGACCACTGCTGGGGCCTGCAAGGAGAGAGTCCAGCCAACCTCCCCCCTGGCCAGAGTGGGAGAACGGAAAATATGTTGGGTACTTAGAGGTTTGGGGGTGGGGGGGGGGGATGTTTGGGTTAGGAGGAGGATGAGGAGGGAGGAGAGGAACTGCGAGTGCTCAAATCTGATGACAAGATTATTAATGGGACAGTCTGCAGCATATCGGGTCCTTTGCATATTCATGGGGACGCGCTGCATATGGCACTGGTGTTAGAATGTAGGCTGTAACCGAGGAACTTAGCGGGATTCTTACACAAGCATTGGAGCTTATTGCTATTTAAGACAATGAGGGATTGTTGCACAACTTCATTTCCATAGATTATAGTGTCCATGGCCCATATGCATCAAACTTCTCACATCTCCAATACTGTTTTTTTTGGATTTTACATCCTAATGGCTACAATGGTGAGGAGAAGGAGACCTGCTTCCAAATTGATATTGTTATTTTAAGATCTTTAATAAATATGAGACCATGGTGGGAACTATGCACAGGTTCTTAGCAAACTTAATTGCCAAGATCAAAGATTCTTTAAAAAGGTACACAACACATTTATGCATTGAGCTGACTTTGTCTTAAACGGACACAGACTTTAATTCTAAATGACTTTAAGTACAGCTCAAATATTCCTAACCTGATTCAGGTTTCGACCCATTGCGTTGACCCTAACCCTAACTTTAGCTGTGAAGATCTTCGCTTTTAAAAATTGAAACCATGGTAAAGTGCATTGGCTAACCATATTTAACATCTGATAATCATGACAGCCCCAAACATTTTATCATGAAGTGGTTATCTCAGCATTCCTTAGTGAAAAAACACATAAGGGTTTTCAGGTCATGTTGGAAGCTGCAACATTGATACGGCAATCAGGCCGACCTTCTGATGCCGACTGGTGATAACTAAAATGAGCACTTGTGGCAGACCTATCTGGACCAACATGGTCATGATCAAAGCCTACCTCTGTATAACAATGATACCATTTGTTCACTTGTACTTATTTAGTGTGTAATCACTGAAAACCAGTGTCATCCCAACCACATCCTGCTCGCGGCTTAAGATTGGGTAAACCCCCCCCCCCCCCTCCAAAAACCCAGGCCTCCACTCACATCACTTTATCTGTCTATCATTGCAAACCCACAGATGCTATCGGTGTCCCAAAAGCCATGCTGTGTGCTCTTCAGATCAAAGACCTCCTTTTAAAAACTCATCACGTTGATTATGCTTCATTCGCTGCTGTAAGTGCTATTTAGTCTTCGTTATCGGCAGAATGAAAAACTTGTGAACAATGTAAAGCATTTAGAGTTCCAGATAAATTAGGCCTGTATCTTTTCACACTTTCTTTGTTGTTCTCTCTCTCTCTCTCTCTCTCTCTCTCTCTTGTTTTTTAAAGATGACAGCCTCAGTAGCTTTCCTCCTACCAGGGTTGCGCTCACCTGCATTAACTGGGCTGTCTCGCTCTGTGGGTACCTAGGTGTATGCACCAACGGAGGCAGAGATTTGGAACAGCATGGCACCTGCCCACATGACCCCATCTCCAGTACCGCGCTCTCCTCGCTGGCATTTGTAGTGACAAAACCAAAAAAACCCCCCAAAAAACTAAAACTAAAGCTAAATACTGGGCCATGCTCTGTTAACTTTATGTGATTAAGAATGATTGGGTTCTTGCCTCACCGCACAGCAAGGATCAAAGAGCACAGGAGGCCTGTGAGGGTGTGTCTGTCCCAGCGGAGCTCGCTGCCCCGCTTCCTCTTGTGTGTAATCCGCATAGAAGTGTCACCCTTCTCCACCCCGAGCTCTCCCAGGCTGCAGCGCCCTGTCACACGAAATGAAGGTATTTGCAAGACGCGTATTTAAACATAGCCTGTAATTTATAGCCTTAGAATGAATAGGCCCACATGAGGAACTTGTAAAACCACTTTCTGTGCCTCGACGTTGAATGATCTGACCTTTTAAACTGGAAGAAACGCACTATCTTTTGAGATCTGTGTATGTGTGAGTCATGGAGAAGTCAGGAAGTAAGAAGGATTTTGGTCTGAAGCTGATTCGTGGACTCCGTTGTGAGTTGTAATGTAACAGATGTAATGCTGTAGATGTCAATTTATTGGATTTCATAGCCTGAAGCTCTTGGATCCCTATTCACAATCTCAAAGAAAACATCTGGGTCTGTGCTATTTCCTGTGCAGCCTGTTAAAACTTAGCCACTCAGTTATAATTAAATCTTAGTTTTCAATCTTATAGCAGTTTAAACGCATGGTAATACCATACTTTTTAAGTATTTGTAATTCAACAATAACTGAAGCTACATCAACAGTCAGTTACTTGTTGCTCTGCCTTTTGGATCCACAGTCAGACAAGCGTGTGTGGAAATATCTCCAGCATCAAATTTGGAGCTGCTGAAGCTGCAGCGTGTTGATAACGTTAAAGTGGCGTGCTAAAAGCAAATAGCCTTGTGTTGTTTTCTTCAGACACTTCCTTTAAAACAAAGTGTCTTAGGAAAGGTTGTTGTGGTTTGGCCCCTTTGGCTTTTGTTTGTTTTCTTAATGCCCTCTCAGAAGAACAACATCACAAGGCTGTTATTGGCCTGCTCAGCCCGTAACTACTGTAGCAGGAAAGGAGGATGTTCAGGGACTTCGTTCGAAAGCTGAAATATTAAGTGGGAGGCACTTAAAAAGAAGAGACGGCCATGAATGGTTGCCTGCCACGTCCTGCACCGCCGTCTCGCTTCCTTGCATTGAGCCCGTTTCTGCAGTGCTCTCCAACGTGTTCGCCTTACACCTATAGAGGAAAGCAGATTGTTGTCAGCATGTAGGAATAATGGCCAACAAAGCAGGACAATATATGCCTGAGCTTTTTGGTTTTAATGTAAGCATACATCACCGGTCTGTACAGACGCTGACCTTAGCCGTTCGGTGAATATAAAGGATTTTGTTTTATTTCTTAACACGGTCGTGGAAGGCAGCACGTTTTCCTTCGAATAAACGATCGCTCTCTCTCGCCTTCGCAGCACGGGCGAGGTTTAAGGTCTCTGCCTCTGCTTGGGCTAAAATCGCAGAGTGCGCCTTTAAAAGTTCGAGTACAAGTTGGACTGATACCAGGCCTGTCTGTGTCGATAGCCAGGCCAAGGGGGTGCATGGATACCTCAGCGGTGCCAGCAAGGGGCCACAAGGGAAGAGAGGAGGGGGCGGTGGGAGGAAGCAGGCGACCACTGAGGACATCACAGGCTGGGACAGGTTTATTCTCTGCTTATCTCAGGGCCCCACTGTCAACAAAACTCTCCCAGCCTCCGAGTGCCGCTGTTAAAGGGGAAAAAAAGTGTTTACAGTTTGAAGAGGTCAAGGACTCGAGAGGAGATAACTGTTCACAGATCAGGCCTGTCATGGCCTTTTCACATGTGAGGAAAACTTCACTTGATACTGTGCAGTTTGAAATCAGGGTTTGTTTTTGTAAATGGTTTGATATATTAATGGGGTATTTTTTTTTTTTGTACAAAGCACACTTCACGTAATGCTTCGCATAATAATCGAATCTTCAGAAGAGACTTTTCCTGAATGGATGCTGGTTCGTGGCCGGGATAGGTGAGAGAGAGGGCAGCAAAAATCATCATTTCATCTGTTGCACTTTGTGGTCAGATGTATCATATGTTTAAAGTAACAATTTAAAACTCTGACACATACCAGAACCAGGTGTTGGCCCAATGCTGACCACATGACACTCCTGCTACTTTAAATAGGAAACCACAGCCTAGGCTATGTCAGCTTTAATTTCAGTCCACTGTTCCTAGTGGTCAGTTGAAAATCTGAGCAAATCAGCGTGTTGAGGTTTTCAAGCAGGAGTCCTCACTGTGATTTGTGTCCTATGACTTCTAAATCTTCCAGGATGATAAATCTTCTAGGACGTCTAAATTGTGATCTTGCTATATATTTTTTTTAGTTCTCAGCATCTTCCAACTTCCAAGTTTTTTTTTTGTTGTTGTTGGTAGTTTACATGTGCTGGTTTTGTGAATAATCAAAACATTTGTAAAAACAAAGCTGAAAACTAAGAGAGTGTTTGAGTCTGTACTCCATGTTAATGCCAGGGGATGAACCCAATTAAGTTTTGGAGAACAATCTATGAGTGTCATCTGCATTCATTTAGAAAGTAAATTAAGAACATTTAGTACATTTTCAAACATTTCTGGTGGTGCTGTTAGAAACAGTTTCACAGTTTTACATTTCAGTTTTTAGATTCTGTAAGCTTTATTTTTGTGCATTATTGATCAGTCATATGTCCTCAGCGCATGTGAATGTATTGATCAGTGTGGTTCTGAGTTAAATGTATACTCGTGCTGTCTTTAGCAACAGTGCTGTCAACTCTCTGTAGCTGCATGTAGGGGAATATTGATATTAATTTACTTGGCTTGATGTGCTGCCTTTGATCAAACTACCTAACTCACTGAATCAGTCTTAGTCCGCCGAGCGACATGTTCACATGCTAAAATAAGCCGCTGATTACTTGCGGCTCCTAGATAAGATCCTTCAGCCAGCCAGACGTGTTGCTCCTCCTGTGGCCTGCCTGTGTGCACCAGTCACAACACGTCTCCTCTGTCTGAGGCAGGTTGGTAGGAGGGCTCATCTTGGCTCTTTTCCATGGGGCTATCAAATGAGACAGAGCAGAATTATGCCAGGACACCAGAGCTTTGGACGCTGCTACACTTCCTCCTCATGTTCACTAACAAGCCACAGTATCCTCTTCTGTGTGTGTGTGTGTGTGTGTGTGTGTGTGTGTGTGTTTGTGTGTGAGAGAGAGAGAGAGAGGAAGGGAGAGACAAAGAGAGACAAGGGCAGGCTGGGAATGAGTTTACCTTTTACAGGTTTAAAGTCACTTTCTTGCATATAAAATTCTGGTCGTTCTGTATTCTGTTTTTATCATTGCAAAGCCTGTTTTTGGCCTCGTTTATGTGAGTTGCATTTAAACCCCAGAGAAACTGGTCACTTAACATCAAATCAGAAGGAGGTTACTGCTGATTAAACAGTTAACAGTTCAGTGCTGACCTGGAATGTAAGTGTTTCAGACAGATCAGAGGACATCCTACTTATTCCAGCCCACTGAGCTTTACCCCTTTGTGTATGTGTGTGTTTGTGTGTGTGTGTGTGTTACACCAATCACATTCAAACACACAATCGAACATACACTTTACCATCTATTGCTGAAAGGAGCTGAAGTACCAAGGGAATTGACTAATATCTAATGAAATGAATAGAAATGAAATCACACGTTTTCATATTAGTGTATCTTGCACGTCAGCTTTACAAATCACCCTTCCTTTATGCCATAAGTATGTTTTGCATTTCCACAAGATATCATTCCAGAAGGACTTCACAAAGATTCTGCTTTTAGATCACAAATCCACGATAATAAGCAGATCCAAAATAAAGTCCTGTTAATAGACTTGATCTCCTCATAGGAATTCCAGAGGTAATAAAATGCAACACACTTCTTTCTGGTCTCTCAGATGGGATTAATGAACAGCAGAGGGACATGGAAATCCCTGCTCATAACGTTTGGCTCAGGATATATTCCTGATAGCAGGCTTGTGTATTACTTTTCTAGTGGTTAACCATTTATTGTGTAAGGCCTTATTTTATTACATTTAATACCTGTAAATTGTAAAGGGGTAAATTGTGTGTGTGTGTTCTTTTATGAGCTTATTGTATTACTACTGCGTTGTTGTGTTAACTCATCAGAATGATTTTGTGGAGAGTGGATTCTCATGAATAACCCTGGGATGTAGCCCTGTGGTGTATGTTCCCATATGCACACGTGTCTACGGGGGATGCATGGCTAACCGTTTTATCTAAAGTGAAATATATACTGGTCAAAATTTCCCAAAACCAGCTTGATCACTATTGCTAACACGTCACATTAACTTCTCAGAGTTCGGAAATTCCCCCAATCCATGAAGTAACAGTTCAGGTAAAGTTGTTTTTGCAGGGTCTGAGACAGGAAGAACCTGACAGGCGGTGGCGTACCCCACCCACACCCCCACCACCACCACCCCTACCTCTAACCCCGACCCCAAAGTAATATACTAATTTAGATTTCCACAAAAAGCACCAATTTGGATTGACTGGCAAAGGATCTCGTGGTTATTGCAGTCCTCCAAGGCAATCATTCTGAGTGCCAGGTGTGTGAGGGCGTCATGCCATCTCATGAGGGAGGCTGTAGCCTAAGAGAAGGCACTCGAGACAAACCTCAGTCCTTCTCCAGTGGGCTGGTTTTCTCCCACCAGGCTGGTTTTCTCACAACACATGTGGACCTTTTCTTCTGGTAAAGTGAAAAAAAAGCAGGTGTCTGTGGAAAGGTATCCATTCTGTTTTGGTTCCTGCCCAAGCTATACTCAGCATAAGTAATTTAAACCCATCAAATGTTAATACTTGTGGAAGAATGGGGTTTCTAGAGCTATTCCCAGGTTTCAGTCGGTTTGTGGTCTTCCTCAGTGCAAACGATGGAATTCAGCAGCTGTTACACTTTAATCCCAGCCCTCCTGCTCTCTTTAAACGTTGGGAGTGTTCTGCTGATGCACACGAGTCTAGTATATTTACAGAATTCATAGACAATAAATCAGCTGAGAACCTTTTTTTTTCCCCATCTTTCACAAATGCACAGCAAAAAAAACACAAAAAAACATTTGCTCAACCTCTGCATTGTTTGTTTGTGTCCATGTGTTTGTGGAACAATGTAAAGAGGTGCAGGTGCTCTTGTCATGTTGTTCTTTTCTCTTTTTTTTTTCTGTGTAGAAGTAAATCAAATGCAGACAAATCCAATGCATTTCAGTCATCTCAGTGATGATGGTTTTATAACTGTGTAAGGGTTTAATCAACTTCAGAAGTTAAGTGTAGGTATGTGCTTATGTATGCATGTAACTTCAGTCTGGATAAGGGTTTCAAAATGTCACGTGGAATTGCATGACATACGGAATTGTGCGAAGCTGGAGAAATTCCTCCATGCAACAAGGACTCTTCTACTAAAATACTGTGGGGTAGATGAGAGATTAAAATACCTCTGGTGTAGATCTGGAGACCAATCAGCATTATCTGCCTATCTGTGCCCGTGTTTGTGTAACTATCCAACGAAGTATTGATAGAGTAATGTGTTGGTGAGGAAGGCCTGGGAGCATGGAGCATGGAGCATGGAGCATGGAGCATGGAGCATGGAGCTCCCAGCAGGACGGTAAGAGGTGATGTTCACTTGCTGATGTGCATTTCACAGAGGCGGTTCAGTCAGCAGCCATCCTGCTGTTCCCGCTCCCAAACCCATTACACTCACATTGGCTGCCCTGTCTCTGCTCACAGTACAGTTACTGCTTCCATGTACACTATAGTCTCCATGGTATCTTTTGAATATTCATCACTTTTTTTAAGAGCTTTACATGGTGCTGGAATCTCCACTTAACCCACTTACTTCTTCTCACACCTAAGTGCGGTATCACGCAGGAATTAGCTCAAAGAAGTGGTTTAGCTGAAAGCACTGATGATATTGGTAATTAAGGAAATTTTATTAATTTACTATTAGTCCACAGTACCTTTCTTTCAATTTTAAACATTCTATTTTAAGTCACTAATTTATTGATGGCTAAATGATGTACAGTAACTGTAGTGCATAGCAGATCAGTAGTGGTGCTTGCTGATCTTTTGTCAGACTAATTGATCCATACTACAGTCTAATACAACTTAATACAGCCAATCACAGCTGAATCCTCACTGTACAACTTAATCCTGTCATGAACGTCTGGATGGCTGGGAGCAAAAGATTCTATTTAATGTGCAGTGGGAAAAAGCTCATATTCATTATATAGACATTATATAGACAAGTGTCATTATAGTTCAAGTCTGGTTTATTTTCTCTTATATTTGTATTAGAAAAATGACAATGTAAAATGTTGGATAAGCATTTGATGAATGTATTTAATTTCATGTGATTTATGTAATGCTATTTTGAAATATAACTTCCACAGCACATTTTAACCGATGTAGCTAGCTATTCTAGCTAAATATCCAGAAGTCATTGGCTGGGCGTTTGAATTAAGCACCAGGAGGTGCTTTGAGCTGAGGGTTAAGAATATCCCTTTAAGCCAGACACAGAAACAAGAGGCCTGCAAGTTGTAATTGGTCCACCTCTGAACCAGGCCCTCTTAGCGTGAATGAGAACTGCCCTTATCCTGCCCTGGATAATGGTTTCTTTTCTCTCCTTTTGCCCCTACCCTATTACTGTATTTAAATTTAGACCTTAGACCACAGGACATGCAGTCCAGCTGACTGGGTCACTAATCTCTGTGTATCACAAATTGCTCATGTTTGAAGCTTCCTGCAAAGCTGTTGTCACCTATACACAATCTCAGCCATTTGTAATTGATCTATTGATACATACACACAATCCTGTTTACACCTTTGTAACTGATAGGTGCATTTGTAGGTGTACAGTTGCACATCCTCAGTACACCAGTAATGGGTGTCCCACTGGTACAAATATAACATGTACTGCAGTATTTTTTTGTTTGTTTGTTTTCTCACATCATGTTTCCTATATGTATATAAAAAGGATGTTTTGCATATGTTGGAGATGGTATAGATGTGACGATATCTCTGCAGTCAGCTTCATTTACTCACCTAGTTGGCAGCTGCAGACTGAGGTAAAGGCTGAGATGTATTGTGTTGTCTTACAGCTAAGATCTGAATCAATCCATCCATAAAGGGAGGGTCACAGTATCCACAGCGAGGTTCTGTGACACTGACGACCGGTAGAAGACTGCATCGACTGCTCTTGCAGTTAGGAGTGGAAGCGGAAGTAAAGTATTAATTTCTACAGCGCATGTCTCACTGCTTCTCCCTCCGTCAGTTGGTGTAAGATGGATATAGGTGGGAACTGGAACCAAATCAAGTTATTGTTCTGTTCATTTACCAGTGACAGAGCAGAGTGACACTTCTCACTGACAACGCAGCCTGGCCCTGGGACTTGCCTGAACCTGCCCAAACAGCTTCCCAGTCTCAGAGCTTAGCAGTGTGGGGCAGCTGCTCCCCCTTTCCTGACAGGTTCAGCCTCAAGGCTTTACCAACTTACACCACATAACAAGCCCTGGTCAAGAGAGACAAATGTGTTATGGCAAGCTGATAGATAGATAGATAGATAGATAGATAGATAGATAGATAGATAGATAGATAGATAGATAGATAGATAGATAG
>JAOXYF010000027.1:21868668-21880817 GCA_028565775.1 Sternarchorhynchus goeldii | reverse complement strand
GAGCTGAATAGAAGGATGTAATGTTTGTCTTTGCGTTTATTTCTGTGAGTAAGTCAGAAGGACAGTGAAGAGGTTCAAACCCAACGTTCCCAGCTCTGCCTGATCACACTCAGTTTAGAGGGTGAAGACGAGCTTCTGACTGTTTTGTTTTGTTTAAAAAGTCGTGTTTTGTCACCACTCTCTGAAGACTGTGTGTAGTTGTTTGGGTCAAGATTCTGCCTTCCAAAAACACTACAGACGTCATGATCTTTCCATGACCGCAAAACCAAAAGTGTCAGTTTTGTGTACATAACAAAAAAAAAAAAAAGAATTTGGATTTCTGGAGACCTTCCACTCACCCATGGATATTTCATATCAACATTTTAACACAAGTTAAAAAAAATTAGCCTCTGATCAATTCCAAGGTTTTGGTGATTTATACATTTGGGATGTTCTGTGAATTGGTATCTGTGTGCTCTTGTCTAGGTTTCCCAACAGCTTAACCTCAACAGCCAGTTGTATCTGTGTGTATATGTGTGTGCGTGCGTGTGTGATTGTGTGCGTGTGTGTGTGTGTGCGGGTGTGTGTACGGTGGCCTTGCCTGTTCTGTGTGTGGGTACGTATGTCTTATACACTCCTTATGTCAGGTCAGAGCCACGCTGGTCTCTTGAGTGTCCTTAGGGAAAGATCTGGGAGAATGTTCCAGGTTCCTGGGAGAGGAACCACTCCTCAAGAGGGAAAACACACCAACATGTTAAGTTATTAAGCCCCACTTTGGGCGGTGTGTGTGAAACGAGTTCCCACAAGAGCTGGTGAGAATCCCTTAACTCACATTACTCCTCCCCCTGGCTTTGTACCTCATTCACAACTAGGTTAGGAGGGTCACTCTCTCCATGTGGATAGGTCCTCTGGCCCAATTACACCGCTACACCGCTCAATTAGTCCCAAACCACCCCCACCCTCTCAACCGCACCACCACCACCTATTTTAAGGTGACATTTCAAACAAGGCTTTACATTTTTCAAGGCTTAAAGAAAAGTAGGGGGAGATACAAAAGTAAGATGAAATTAGACTAGATTAGATTGAAATTAGACAATTCAAGCAAACGCATCTCCATTGAAGCACTTAATGTCTTCAAATATTTATAGAGTTTGTTTAAAAATGAGAGGTAAAGCATGCTGAATAATGAAGTCAAACTTTTTGGGGGGTTTGTTTAATTGTAGAAATAATTTTTCTGTAATATCTGTGGACATTATAGCATTGTGATGTATAACACAGGGCTGTGAGTTTATGAAAGGGAGAATAATGAGGCATATTTTGTGAATGTAAATGTAAGGCCACCCAATCAGCTCTGCTCTGGATCTGTAAGATGGGCTGGAAACAGAGGAAACAGAATGCGGAGCTGACAAGGACAGAGACGGTGATGGTGGACTGCATTTGAACAGAAAAGCTCTAGTAGTGGAGGTGTTTCAAATTGGCCTACTTTCCAGTTTACAGAAGCTTTGCGATTCAAAATATTAAGAGTTTTAATTCAATAATTTGTTTTAATTAAAGAGTTTTAATTAATCATAGAAAACTAGAAATAATGGCATTATTAAATTAATTAGATTAATTTGACAGTTTCCTGCATTGGCAAATATAATAGTAAGATACGTTTTTCAAAACAAAGTATTAACACTTTAGCGTAGTCTGTATTTAATGTGATAATCCTGTCACAGTCATTTCTGACTCAAACGCCTCATTTCAACCATTCGTTTCCAATTTGGTTATTTATCAATGTATATATGAAAGAAAATGAGAGCATTCTTGTGACTGTAATGTCAGGGAGCTTTTGGGCCACTCCCTGACGTAATCAGGCAGTCCAGGTATCTCCGAGAACCAAAGCAAGGTCACATTCCATCTCCAGGTGCTCAATTAAAAGGGGCATTAATCTTGTTTACACAATAGAACAGCAATATGGAACGAGGTAGTAAATTTATTGTCGTTAAACAGTGGGAGGCTTCTAGGTCCTGGCAGAATGCCCAACAGATGCCTGATGTGGTGCGGGCACGTGCAAATAAAAAGGGCCCAGGACTCACCCCTGCATGACTGAGCCCCAGACAGACGGGCAGGCAAGCAGGCAGAGGCCAGACGCTCTCTCCCTCTCTGTCTCTCCAACGCATGCTTATGGAGGTATATTTAGTAGGCAGAGGTGTAGACTGCAACGGAAAGTGTCTGTAGTACTTTATGATGTGAGACCAGTGGCTGGGGACCAAGTTCGCTGCACAAAATTAAATGCATGCACACACACTTAGAAGTAATCACGTTTGTCTACACACACATGAACACACACACACACACACACACGCAGAGTAAGGTCTTAAACACCAAACTACCCTTCTGACTGAGCCAGCACTGGGCATTGTCTCACATGCAGCTTTTATCTGAACTCTTACCAAATCTGGCACACTCGAAACCCTTCCACCAGGTGACATTAAACGCATTTTTCTCTTGTTAACTATTATTAAATTGTGTTATGGAATTCAAGTTCCAGACTGTGAATTATTGGTGCTCAACTTATAGTCTTTTATCCAGAGCAGTTGGACTCTGGTGGCTTGCAGTCTGGGCTGAACTCAGTTGAGCTTCATGTTAAGTAAAAACATGCAAGATCAAATTACTGGAGTACTTTAACATTACCCTTATAGTTAAATTCAGTAGTATTTTAGTACATTTTAAACAATAAACATGTGACACATTTTTTTATTCACTTCGATGCATTTTTTTAAGTAATGTTTTATCTATAAATTACATTTAGTATTTAAATATTAATATTTATTTAAACATTTAAATTTAAGGGAAGTACAATTGACTTTCTTTGAAATGTTCAGTTATACTTATGTACATGACTTGGTATATTGTGTAACTAACAACCTGTAGGATGTTCCAAACAGAAGACCCATCCAGTTGAAGTGACCCAGTGAAGGACTGATAATATATAATTTAATGTAGACATCCATATCTGGAAAGCTTGCCGTGGAAGTCAGGAGACCTTCTTCCACCAGCATGGACCCACTTTTGTTCTTTGATTGCGTGTTGTTTTGCTCCTCTCTCCTGTCAGCGTCGCCCCGAACGACACGTGTCGGAGTGACTGTGCTCTCCCTCGCCGTGCGTCGCTTAGGAACGCTCCGTATTCCCCCACGCTCGCCGCTGAAGACGTTGTTCTTCACGGGCCCTTCCAGCGCAGTGCTCTCTGTGCCAAAGGTTAATGTATCATCACCAAGCTAATCCTACCATGATCAGAGGACGCCGCTCTCTGTGCGGTTTTTTTTGCGGCTCATACATCTCCCGCTGGTACATGACATGGTAAGACTTCACATCCTCCCTTTGCTCATTAAAGGGTAGATGTGTAAAGACTTGTGGTAATTGTGGGATGGTAACTTGAAGCCTCTTCAAGTAAATAATTGTTCCCCTTAACACCTTTACCTGTGAAAGAAGCCTGATTTTTTGTCTTAGGTTACCCGATGCAAAAAGAATCTACCACACTTACCATGTAATAACAAAGAGTGGATTTATCACTAAAAATTCAAATATGTAATTCATATTGTCAAACCTCTCTAGCAGTACAGTAAAGGAACCCTTTTTACAACATTTCATAAGTTACTACAACTTCATGCATATAGCAAATGGATTTTTGTATATTTAGATCTTTTTTTTCCCAATATACTAGGCTTAACTAGGGCTCCTAGTCCCTGCCTCCAACACCCAACCATTCACTCTCCACCATAAACAAGGTGTTATTTCATAAATGGTGGCTGTGCTTATCCCCTACACCCTCTGTTTCCAAAACATAAATGGAATTCAGAAATGAATTTTTTCCCCCTTTCACACCATCGCACTGATTCATGCTCATTTGCACTCGCTGACATCAGTGCTGAGTTTCATGACTGTTAGAGTAGCTTCTACTTTGTTATTGCGGGACGTGGGTTCTTTCGACTTTACTAGTGTATCAAATGGATGTTTTACTGGGGCCAGCAATATTTTGCATTGTGTCAGCAGCTACAGGTAGGGAAAGTTTCCTCTTGATTTGTAATCGCAGAAGCATATGTCCCTTGTGACACTCTGTAACAGGTGCCTAAGTGCCTCCATATTACAACTGTCACTGTTATTCTTCTAGGAGTGGCATGCAGTTAACCTAAAATCAGAGCCTGTAATTTGTGGCTGATGGTGCACTTTGAGATGGAGCCGATCTCAGAGCTCCGGGCGCCCAGGTACAGGACTTGATTAGACCAAATTACATATGGGAGCTACTGTGGTAACCACAGCTCTGCCCAGGGAGGGAGATAGACCGAGGGGGAGAGCAAGAGAGAGGGAACGAGAGACAGAGGGAGAGTGGGAGAGAGAGAGAGAGAGAGAGAGACAGAGAGAGAGAGGGAACGAGAGACAGAGGGAGAGTGGGAGAGAGAGAGAGAGAGAGAGAGAGAGAGAACGAGAGACAGAGGGAGAGGGAGAGTGGGAGAGAGAGAGACAGAGAGAGAGAGAGAGAGAGGGTAGGGGTGGGGTCAGAGCTGTGTGCAGTGTGTGCTGCTCTGGGGACTATGATTTACACACATGGCCGTACTAACAACAATCAATTTAATGCCCTAAAAAAGAATGTAACTTTGATGAAACCTCATGACTTGAGTAAGTATTTCCCTCAACAAGTTATGTGTTCAAAACTGATGTTTTAATTACTTCATTTATTTATTTTAACCATATCCCACTTGTAGTAACGCGAGCCACTGGTAGGCTGTGTTCTCAGAAGTTCTCAGTAAGATGTGTTCTCTGCCTTGGGTGTGTGAGGCTTAGTGCTGTTCTCTGCTCCCTGATGAAGTGGTTGTGGTGAGGGGAACAACTGGTCTGAATCATGACTCGGGCCCCAACTTGCTGTTTTATCTGTGCAATAAGTGCCTTGGAAAGCCTGAGGATAAGGCCAGTGGATCTTATCAGGCCTGGACTGCAGTGGAGTGGGCAGAGGGGGCAGGGGAGTGTGAAGTGGAGAGAGGGGAGAGGGGATGTGGGGAGAAAGGAGAGGGGTGGAGGAGTGGAGAGGGGGAGAGGGGAGAGGGGAGAGGAGAGGGGAGACAGGGGAGAGAGGGGAAAGGAGAGGGGAGAGAGGAGAGGGGAGAGAGGGGAAAGGAGAAGGAGCCTATGCACAGGCTGTTTCTAGGCATGAGCTATGCTACTTGCTCCACCACACATCGCTAGTAGCAACATGTGGTCAGATTGATACCAGCACGGGGGTAATTTGTCTCCCAGCTAATATAAAAGGGGCTAATGTTCCTCTTGTGTGACCAGAGCGCGTGCCTCCCAGCCCATGTTAGTGAGCTTTAAAAACAGCTGCCCAGCTTGCTGCAGTGTTTTTGTATTTGTGTTTTATTTTGGCTGGCTATTTAACCACTGTGCCACATAAACACAGAACACTTCACCACAAAGTCATCGCCAAACACAGAGATTCTCTGGATACTTTGCAGAAGTTCAGGCAAGGAACGAAGGATGAGACGGATTTATGGGTGCAACACAGAACAAACGCAACGTTCTGAAATGTACATAATGTCATTGTAATATGAGAAAGGCTCACCGAATAACACCACTAATATAATAAACTAAATCATTTTAATACTGTTTTAATACTGTGTTCTAACAACACGCTCTATACAAGTCCAGAAACATTCTTTATACTCTCAGCTTCTTATATCAGCGCATCAAATTTCCTAACGTGTTGTTTCTAAACGCTGTTACTTTTACTTGCTTTGCCTCTCTGGTCCATCCCTGAGATGGTGAGAGGAACACACTGTTAACCCAAATCCTGTTTTGAGTGTGGATCACTGTAAATAATGAATCTTAAGAGAATGTTTGGTGTTATGAACTGCAAAGTTTGGTGAGAAAATTGATAAAAAGAAACTCTATCTTTGAAAGATTAGAGGAGATAAAATGACAGCTGAATGTTTTGGATGTAATACCCTAAAACCTAAAGATGCACCTGTATTTATCTGAAGAACTTTTTAAATTTTGCACTGGATGTAGAAGGTGCATTTTAACTCATGGGCTTCAATCTTGCTAACATGGTATACTATCCTCAATTAAACATGCCAATTCAGAGTTAGAATGAGCACATATACTGTATTTGGATAAGGAGATAATTTCCCAAAGGATTAATTAGATTCCAAACTACTGTGTAGTTTTGTATTGTATTCTTTTGCACTTTATTGATTAGTGTTAAAGCTCTAGGGATAAGCACTGCTTTTGAGGAACGTGCTCACACACACATTCACTCACACACATACACACAAACACACATGCACACACACACACCTTTCACACCCAGCTCTTCTCGAGGAATTAGAGGAGAGACAAAGGGGTGAACATTCTTTAAGTCCCGTTCAGTGGTGAATAGGAGTGTTTCACGTGTCAGTAGAGTGGATTTTCCTATAGATTCATTAGCCTCTTCATTCTCTTCCCTCCCCCACCCTGATTGGGCCCCTCTCTCTCTCTCTCTTTCTCTCTCTCTCTATCTTTATCTATTTCTCTCTCTCCCTTCTCTTTCTTTTTGTTCGACCATCTACAAGAGATTTTTAGCACGAGCGGTGTTTGTAATTAGCTCTGAGTGCAGGCTTGTTGCTCCTTGTGGTGGGTGTTCATAGGTGCCAGTGTTCTCACAGTGGCATGTAAGCTGAACCAGCCTTTATCCCTCACACATGGGGAAAATAACACACACCAAAACCAGGGCCTAGATGTGTAGAAAAGGACCACTGGAAAATATTAGTGGGAATTGGATGTACCATAGTTCATAGCTAAAAGAAAAGCTTTGTGAGTCACATTCAGATATTAACCCATGGGCAGATGCCTTCACCATTGACTGTTAAATGTTGTTATTCTCTCTGTTAATGTGGTAATGTGGTCCTGTTTGTATGTGTTCGTGGGCTTGGGAGGTTGTATTTACTGCAACTTCGTTAAGTACAAATTGATTAATAAATGGAGTGGGCGGAGCTTCAGTGCCTGATCCTCCTCCACAACATCATTTCTTCTTGCGCACATTCAACATATTTCCACCATCCCTCTTCAAGGTCAGGGTTCCCCTAACCCTGGGAAAGCTGGGGGTGTTTCCAAACCCTTTTTTTTTTAAAGATCCTTTTCCTAGTTCCTTTCCTCAACTTTTCTTTTCCTTTAGTGTGTTTTTACCGCTGTGCTGTCAGAAACATCCGTTATTGTGTCATGGCTCTAGTTCCAATGCGATCCACCAACGTGGCACACCAGCTTGTTTTGATTTCGGCTGGGGGAAGCCAGGCCAGCAGCTTCGATTCCCTTCGCTCCTCCAGATGTGCCTTGATCAGGGGAAGTTGACTAAATGCTTTGTGTCCTTTAAGACACTAATGCGATTATGTCACACATTTTCAGCTGATTCCCATCGCTTGCCTCTTTGTGTGCAGTCTGCCCCTCGCAGCTCCCCGGCCTGCTAGCAGAGGGAGGATTCTCTCAACCTAGTCTGCTTCCTGCCCAACGTCTTGGACGTTAATTTATGAAAAACTCACAACCTTTTATTTTTTACATTTTTCAACATACCTAAAGACATTTTTTTAAAAAATAATTACTGAATGAATGAGATGTCAGTCTTGGTTTATTTGTTATATGACTGCTATGGACCATGTGATATACTCCTTTGAAAATAATGAATGAGTTTATAACATGAATTTCATTCTCTGCAAATGTTTATTCAGCTTAATTGACTGCAAGATGAGGCTGAATCACACCCAGATCACAGTACTCAGTGAAACACTCAGGGGTGAATGACTACATTAAGTGTATGTCTTCCTGGATGCACAAATAGATTCTGACTTCTAAACTGTATAAAACATTTCCCCATCTGAGGTAGGAATCTTATCATTACAGGTTTGATGGTGTGTTTTGTCCGGCCCTTGTGTTTGAGATGAGGTTAAGTGTATTAAAGTTAAAATAGTACCCGTTATCTATGATTGGTATGATTTTCTGGAATATTATGTTGTTTCCCCATAATTCAAAGGACTATTGCACAGGTACCAGTAAAAACAAATATGGAAAAGCACATTTTAAATGCTGTAGACATTTAAGGTTACAAAAGTAGCCTGTGATTTTCTAATAATGGATAATGGATTACCTACATGTGTGTGTGTGTGTGTGTGTGTGTGTGTGTGTGTGTGTGTGTGTGCGCACACCTGTGAATGTGTGTGTGTGTGTGTGGTGTGGTGTGGTGTGGTGTGGTGTGGTGTGGTGTGGTGTGGTGTGGTGTGGTGTGTGTGTGTGTGTGGTGTGGTGTTGTGTGTGTGTGTGTGTGTGTGTGTCCTAAAGCCATTAATGCATGTGGTGCCTTTATCATCTAACACGTTATAAAAAAATAAATACATTTTACTTATTTAAAATAAATAAATATTGTCATAAATACACGTTTTGTTTGCATTTTAATTTCAGGGTCCATTCTATTTGTTTTGCAGGCTGATGGAGCTCATGAATTGTGAGTGAAGGATTCCTACATCTCAGTGAAGCTGTGCCTGTGTTTTATTCAGTTCTTTTTTTTGGTTTGTGTGTTTTGTTTTTTTGTTTGTTTTGTAATGAAAGTTAATAAAACCACAGCAAAAAAAAAAAAGATTTACAATTCAAAGCAATATGAGAATCAACTCTAAACCGTGACATACAGAATACACATGACCAAAGTTAAATCTATCAGAAATTACGTTTGATACACATATAAAAGCACCACCCAAAAAGGCCCACCAACCAAGCTGATTATTATCGGTTTACTGGGAGACTCTGTCTATATAATTAGAATTATTTGGGGAATTCCACTTAGACCTAATATAAAAGCAGGAAGAACAACATAGACTGTTAAATAACCGACTTCAATGGGACAGAAGAGAAGCTGTGTTGCTGGTCTATAACTTATCATTGGTAGTCTACATACCTAAAGCTCTGTGCAGATCCTTCAAGACTCTGAAGGATTTAAGGGTGTCAGGTCCACATTCACAAAGTGGTTCGTCAGCTGATGTTTCATTTAGCATTACCACTCATACTGTACGTCTCCCAAATTTGAAGGAGACTCGCTCTGTTGTATGGAGAGGCACATTTCAGAAAACAAGCACCAACAGCCTTTACAAAGCAACCTTGTGACTGTTTTGAAGGTCTGTTCCTCCTCCTCCAAGTCCTATTTAAAACAGTCCCTGAACTTCCCCCCTCTTCCCCATCTATTCTGTGGGACAGCAGGCACTACTCTCAGCATTTAATTGCGTTTCTCAATACAACAGCGGTGTGTAAAACAGGTAGAAATAAGGCACAGGATTCACGGTGCTGCTCCTTACCCCGAATCGTTTCACTTTGTCGGACTGCATTGTGTGAAAGAAGTATGTGTCTCTCAAGGTTTGGTACTGTAGGCCTTGAGAAGAAGCTTGTTTTTGAACCGCTTTGTGAAGAAGAGCTGAGCCTCGGTCAGCCTCTTCATTTATTTACAGCTCGGAAAAAAAATAAAAATCTTAGGAGACCAACTGCAAAATCATCAGCTTCTCTGGTTTTACTATTTATAAGTAGGTGTTCGAGTAAAAGGAATATTTATATTTAAATCCATAAACTACAACATATCTCTCAAATTCCAGATAAAAATATTTTTGGGACAGTTTAGATCCTTTATTTGCAGAAAATGACAGCTGGTCAACAAAACAAAAAAGATGCAGTTTTTTTTTTTCAGTCCTTGCATAATGAATACAAGTCAATGTTCATTTTTAAACAACACAGTACTAATGTTTAAACTTAGCAAGAGTTCATAAATTAGTATATGGTGGAATCAAACCCTATTTTCAGTCACAACTTTCATGTGTATTGCTAGACTCACTGGCGGTAGTAAAATAAGATCTGGTTCAGGTGTTCATCTAATCAGTACCTCATTAAGTACAATGAAATGTGTCTTTGTTGGAGTTCTACTGACTCTGGAAAGGAATAGCTGCTAGGCATGTAAAGGGGGTGTTTTGGAGGTTCACTTTGCTGAATTCAGGATATAATCAATGCTTCAGTGGATACTATGTTTATCATTGCCGTTAGCATACAATACGCTTTTCTTCTGCCGATTTATCTATTTTTTTATTCATAATTGTTTTGGGTTTTTATTCCTGCGAATATTTGCAAAGTAAACAAAACACCCTCGTGACCTTTGTGTTATCATGTTTCTGTGCTTCTGTGCACACCATACAGTCTTCGTAGTCTAAGGTTCATGCCACATGCCACATGTCAATAACAGAATGGCACAGGTCAATGTCCATAGCTGAGGTCATTCTCCTTTAAAGTGAAACTTCACCAAACACAGTGTTGCTCATGAAGGCTATTTGGATCCGTTTTCATTATGTCAAAAAGATTTTGCTAGCTGGTCACCATTTACTTACCATTCGTTGTTAGCCACATTAGCATTGTGGGTGAACCAGTTTAAGTACTTCTAATCATTTGCTCGTTTGCCATGATCTACTGATAATAAAAAGGCATGGATTGCAGTCATACATCTGACTAAACCAATCACAGTATATAACGTTAAGCTGTTTTCCGTTATTTCCGTTATTATTCAGTTTTTTGGATATTGCCTGGTCTGTATGAGGCCCAGTGAACAGAGACGCCCCCTGGTCTGGTGGCAGAGACCAAGCTGCCTGAGAGTGTCATTAGGAAGGGGAGGATCATGCACTTCATGCTTTTGCCAGCAAAGGGGGGGGGGGGGGGTTGTGTGGTGGAGTCTACATGGATGACTGGATAAACACAATTCAGTGGCCCTGGCCAGCATTGGAGTGTGGGGTCTCCACACGTGTGTCATGGAGACACTGGGATTACAGCCGCTTACCTTTCTGAACTCTGCATTGCCACAAACTGGATAATCCAGCCAGAGACGGTTTGTTAAATGCAAGAGCCACTTCCTGGGTTCATCAGCATTGGGAGCAGATTAGCGGTTGCTAGAGGATCTCATATGCACTGGTCAGAGGCCATCCCAGAAGGACTTAAAGGATTAATGTGCAGTGAATTTTCTCAATCGCTGCTACTGCAGTACAGATATTCT
The DNA here is from genome assembly GCA_028565775.1 of Sternarchorhynchus goeldii. Classification (NCBI taxonomy): domain Eukaryota; kingdom Metazoa; phylum Chordata; class Actinopteri; order Gymnotiformes; family Apteronotidae; genus Sternarchorhynchus; species Sternarchorhynchus goeldii. Next base: position 21,869,767 of record JAOXYF010000027.1, on the reverse strand, counting down.
CTCGAAATCGCAGGATCAGATCAGATGGATTGTTCCAGACCCAGAGCAGGGCACAGTCCAGTACAGTAACGAATCTCTGTCATTAAGACTGGACTCTCTATATGAGTAGCATTTGAGGATAATTACAGTACTGCCACATGTCCACACAGATGCAGTGGGAGGGTGAGTCCTGTTTCTACTCATTACAGCTCTGACAGGGGTCTTGGCAGCATTTTGGTCTTCAATCCCCTGCAGTGGAGCTCGTCATAGAGCTTTGATATACTTCTCCGCTGTGACTAGCACAGTTTGGCAGTGACATCAGCTCTCCCCGGGACACCGAGACTGATCTCCAGTCAGTGCTGACGTCTAGAGCCGCTTCGGTTGCAGTTATTACCTTTAGTCAACAGTAGCTTTCTTAGAAAGTGCAATGATCACATGGGTAAAGGGACTGAAGGAAAGAAAAAGGGGTAGCGGGGGGTGAGAAACAGGGAGGGAACAGGGTCGGAGGCTAAGTCCCTGTTTAAAGACACCATGAGCACTGCTGCATCAACAGACAGGCCATTTGAGCACAGGGCTCTGAGATGAGATGTAATTTCCCCATCTGCTTTATGGCCAGTTGTGATCCCTGGGCTCTTGTCGACGAAGCGCCCACAGTAAAGATATCATCAGTAATAGAAGGAGGACTCTGGCAGTACACAGGGCCTTAAAAGGCCCTGCTTTTGGCTCTTCTCACTGGAATGGCTTAAGCTACGGTGAGAGCAAGGGGTCACGAGTAAACCGTTTGCAAACACTATATCGGATTGCACACATTAAGTGGTTTAAAATTGAGCTCAGATGTACAATTAGATATATGTGACTCCTGTCATAATAGCTTTCTGATATTCTGGGCACCTTAATTATTTCTTGAAATGGGGAATCTTGACATGGAGTATGGCCTTCCTGGGACCCTGTATGGAGTTTGCGTGTTCATTAACCACATGTGTGCGAGGTGAACCCATTTATAACACACAGCCCTAATGGCAATGAAGGCAGCAATTCTCTCTGACAATTTCCATTAAAATCCCTGTGTATACACCTAAAGTCACACTAAACTTTATATAAGATTACAGTTGTTCATTTC
>JAOXYF010000027.1:21852102-21862860 GCA_028565775.1 Sternarchorhynchus goeldii | reverse complement strand
CCCCCACTTCAGGCCCCGCATGTAGTCAGAAATTCATAATGTTAGGGGTTTTCATCACAAGAAAGTGTGTTCTTCTAGGTTAAGACCGCAGCTGGGTCATGAAGTCAAAAAACAGAAAAGACAGGATAGAGAAAGCAGTCCAGGCCTTCGAACTGTGTTGACATTTACAGGCCAAAGGGCTCATGCACATTTGCGGAGGTCATCGGAAAGTAAACACCTATTAATGGTTACCTGCTTGACGAGCAGATAAGCGGGTCACGATAATGATTAAGCCCTGGCTCGCTAGGTTACAGGCCAATGTGTGAACAAATGCATGTTGGGCGAAGTTTTGCTCGTGTTAAAGAAATGGGGAGTAATCACTTTAGGGCAGGAGCCTTTGACCTGTGATGTGTGAAAGAGACCGTTTCATAGGTGTGGCATACCTCAGGTTGCAGGCAAAGACCCACACGCGCACACACAGTGACACAGACACACACACACACACACAGACTTGAGAGGAAGGAGTGCAGTAAACCACACCTGTCAACAGCCATAACTACACCCATGCAGGTAGTGAGTAGTGCGTGGGTTGTTGACTGCTATAGGGAGATAGAGTGAAAGAGAGAGAAAGAGAGAGAGAGAAACTCTCAAGTTCACAAGGTCACTTCCAGCCCAGGGATAAAGTAAACTAAGCCAAACGGCACAAGCTGCAACTTATCAGGCGGCCTGCATGCCAGAGCTTCCCGTCCTCGTATGTGTGTGTGTGCAGAAAACAGCGCAGGCTGATGGTTCCAGTACAAGGTCTGGAAAGCTGGAGACGAGCTGAAGTTCATGTGCTTTGCAATCTTCTGCCCCCTCACAGTTCATGAATTTCTAGCATCAAAACTTTTTTAAAAAGACATTCCCTATACGTATACAGTCAAGACAGAGATTCGGTCCTTCAAGGAAGGGTGTATTGATTGTGAGTAAAATAAAGTCAATTCTTGGTTGTTTTTTTTTTTTGTTCAGCCATGTTTCTACCATTGTTTGAAGCAATCATAGATGGCTGAGGGAATTTCTTTAGCTTGGTCAATGAAATCACAGACTAGCAAAGAAAAAAAAAAGATTCAAAGCTTATTTATTATGTGATGACAAACCCAAGACCAACTGTGTTTGTCCTATTCTTAACCACCCAACGTTTATCAGTGCAGTGGGGATTCATGGGAAATATCTATACGCTTCAGTGGAATTTGCCCAGTTTAGGTGTTCTCATGGAAATCATAGCAGTTTTCCGTTTGCCCTTGTGCTACTGACACTTGAGTGTGTACTCAGCTATGACAGAGCTGGCCCTTCAACCATTTCAAAAGTCAAACCGCTGTTGGCACCAAGACTTACGACAAACCCCAAAAGGCAAATCCGTGCGTTTCAGAGGCTCGGGAGAAATTGTGATATCAGTTGTTGTTTAGTGTTGAGTTTTAAGGATGAAAAATAATAATCCATTTCACGTGTGTCATTTTTGTTACGCTCCATAGGTAATACGGTACCAGGAGCGTTACGAGCTGAGATTCCAATCACTGCATAATGGCTTGTTTACTGCTTTGTAACACTGTGCTGAAGTGGTTCACTACCACATTTCTGTACATAACAGTTCTGTACACATCAGTTTTTTTTCTATAATGGAATGTTTATGTGAATTTGCTTTTCTGAGCTTCCAAACTGGATTGTTTATATCGCACACATCTCGTCCTTTGAATGTCCTAGTTTTTGTAGAAGTTGTGTTGTGTTTCGTTCATAGGTTATCCAAACATAGGTCAATTACATTACATATAGAAGTCAAGCATCAGTCTTAGTTTTTTTTTTTATGGGAAATGTCTTGAAGCGAGTATTCGGAAAGCTGCGTAGGCAGATACGCTAACTAGCTAATGGGACCGGATAGGTTAAAAACAAACAACCAAAAAATTCTGGGTTTGAATAGTTCAAGAAATTTACATGCAACTCTCAGACTTTATAGATTGTACACAGAAATGAATGTTGGACATGGATGCCATTCATTGTGGGATTAGAATGTAAACTGTGACTTTCAGAAATGCCCAAATTAAAGTATTAGTTTATCATACACAACATCTAACGTAACCTGATTCTACAACAGTCATGCTATGAAAAATTATCCAGGACAAGTATGTATCTTTGCTTCTTGGAAACATTTTCCATCTAAAAATTCAAAACCAAAGATTACTATTGTGTGTTTTTCCCCATTCTTTTATGTAACTTATAATTAGAATAAAAATATACAGAAATGTAAAGAAAGATTTGTCTGCAAAGTGTATAGGCCCTGTGTGATTTCCTTTACAGTTAGTCTTTCTCTCTCTAGTCTAAAGTGTTTATTGTGCCGTGGTTCCAATGGCAGGAGAAACAGCCCAAGTCCTCCTGTTATGTGTTGTTCCTTACTTCAGGCCAGCCTTACAACCCGAGTTGGTGTTAATTAAAACATTTGATGCTATCATTATTGGTACACCCCCTAACCTTAGACTGCATACGAAAACCCTGAAACAAAACAAGGTGGGAGTTGTAGTGGTGAAGTGTGTGAAGGAGAGAAAAAATAGAACGTACTTCTGCCGGACAAGGAAACACACCCGCCAAAACGCTAACATAAATAACTGTGAGTGGGAGTGTTGTATGAGTCTGTTTCACCCTGCAAAAAAAATGGTTACATTACAAAAAATGGAAAAGGAGTGGGTCATCTGGTTTCCATTAAGAAGATAAAATGGTTCACTTGGAGCTTTTTACCAGCCTCTTTGTTACTGGGAGGCATCCATGCTGCTCTCTCCATCATCGGCAAGTTGACAGAACATTAAAGGCTTCAAACGGCTGAGCTGGGTCTCTTAATCAAAAACTAATTGTAATAGATATAGGGGGAGTGCTAACACCCTGACCACTTGGGTTGTTATCAGTAGGCCAAAGCTGAAGGAGCGATTAAACACAACACAGACACTATAACCAGGATGGGGATGGGGGGGGGGGGGGTAACATGGTCTTGAGAAGGCATATGTACTGTGAAACTTCACTCCTTCAGATAACTTCATTGCTAGCCTGTCAGGCAGCATTAGATCGTAACACACACACACACACGTAAAAGGAATTTTAAAACAAAACATGGAAGTGGTCCTTCTTAGATGTGTTAGGCTGGAGGCTAAAGATGCCAAGAATCAGCTTGCCATCGTGCGTGAACTATTCAGATAATATACCCGTAACTGTATACTGATAATATACCCGTAACTGTGTACTGTTTAAGGGATTCTCTTGTTCAAAAATACACACAAACACATATTATGTATATAATGTATATGTCCATTTCCCACTCAGAAATGTGTGTGTGTGTGTGTGTGTGTTCCTCTCAAGAATTTTGGAAACTCTTAGCCTGCTTCTAAAGAATGAGGAGTTGATTGAAACCTTGAAATTTTGGTAACACTCCCTGAATGTCTTTCTCAAAGGTTATCTAAAACCTGGCTGATAAGAAAGTTAAACCTCTTTTAACTTTTTGACAACTTTCAGACTTTCGGAAATATGGCAGCACTAAGATGACTGAGTGCTGTAAGATGGTGGAGCAAGTGTCACTTTGAACACTTCTGTTATCAGATAATGGAAGTAGATCCAGATTAGCTGGTTGAATGATTACACTCAAATGGTTGCTGCTTAGAAGTTATGAATGTAAACAAATTGATTATTTACACTAGACTGGAAAAAAAAAAATAAATTATATATAAATAATTTATATATATATATATGTATAAATTGTGTGTGTGTGTGTTGTGTGATACTATGTGAGTCTGTGACTTGATGATGGAGTGGTACATGGGTCCAAGTCAACCATTCTACTCTTAAAATTAGACATCATTATGTATTGCCAGATTCAATTAAACTAATTGATTCCTTTGCATTTTTATTGGCGATTGTCATTGGAACCGCCAGACCTTCAGTGGGAAAAAAACAGTCAGGGACCAAGGGCCTCTCTCACATGGATATAAACCTCACTGACACTCTTCTGCTTAACATAGTCCTGTCAAAATTCATGTCCAAGGCTGAGGTGGGCTGTCCTGTCAGAATGATCCATAATACAATTTCCATCTCCAGCATATGATTGAGTTAGGAATTAGGAGTCCAGATACACTTGTCTTTCTCGCACTGTCTGTCTCGTTGGCAGGGGCCAGTTCTTTTGCAGTTAGTCATGAGACACTCTCAATAAATTTATCTTCCAAGCAAAAATTTAATTTTTAAAACATCCATGAATGTGCTTTGGTCCAAACTAATGATCTTGGAAGACCATTAAAAATAAAAAAAGTGTTAACAAAAAGTAGTGTTGATGTGCATATTAAGTGTGGAACCATGATTAGGTAATATAACTAAAATAAACAACACATCAAAAAAATCTGCATTTTGTGAATGAAATTCTGACGTAGTTACCAGTGACACTTTGCCTCAGTATTTCCCCAGTCCTGTCACTCTGCTGTCGTGTCCAATAACCTGGCCTGCTGTCTCAAACTCTGTGTGTTTACAAGTGACATGCACTCTGTAGGGTCACCCAGAGTGACACTTCAATAGCTCTGGATTTAAGGCCCACTAAACTCCAAAACAAAACACTTTTAAGTGAAATAATTTACTCAGAGTTCCTACCTGACCAGAGGATTAGAGTTCCTTTTTTTTTAAACTTATTTAATGATCATGTATAGCATTACAATGAAATACCTGTATGGTTTTAGTGTTAACATTATAATTACACACAAAGATACTTAAATATGCACACACACACACACACACACACACACACACACACACACAGTAAGACCACTCTCCAAAAGCCTCCTTTTTCCTCTGCACCCAGATCTGTGCGTGTGCAGTGTAATTGTGTGCCACATTCATACCATTCCCACGCAGCCTCAGTGAGACCCAGTCTGGCGCACCCTCCCCTGTGGATAACAAATGGTCCTTTTCTCTGCGAATTGAGGCTAAACGATGGTTTCACTTAGAGAGCAAAGTGACTGTCCATCTTCATAACAGTGCTCTCCATCAAAGAGCAATGAATACCATCCCAACCGACTGCCTCTGATTAAACACAGGCAATGGGCATCCCCTTCTTACACACCTCCCACCTTCCTCTTCCAAGGCCTCGCAAAGCCGACCCTTGCACCTGTGACTGTCCACTTCTCCGCGTGTAATAAAACACCCCTCACATCTGGACCAGAGAGCAGCGGAGACGGTCGCCGCCTGCCGTGTGCCCGTTCGGTGGCAGAGAATTTTCCGACGACGCACCTCCCATTTGATTCGAATTACCGAATGCGTTTCTTATTGGAGAGGTCATACGGGAAAGTACATAGGTCACAGAGTGCACCGGCTGAGGGCACTTAGTTTATTGTTTTCCTTTGAACTTGTTTTTCTTCTCCCTGGCCGTTCTCTCGCCCCTCTTCAAGTTAGCCTGTCAACCTCAAAGAATTCTGTTTCAGAGGTTGTGGTTTCTTTTGGAAGCTATTTAATACTTTATGCTTTGCTGATTTTCAATATGTGTAGGGAGAGAGAGAGAGAGAGAGAAAGAAGAGCGTATTAGATCAACATTTCTCCAAATTAGTTCAAGCCAGTTCACTGCCTTTTATGACTTGTTGTTCCCTTATTAGCATGTCAGCGTTGTTCTTATGGCGTAGACTTGCACAATTAAAACTCGTCAGGTTCTGAAGTCCATGTCTGAAGCAGCCACTTAAGTCATATTTGAACTGTCACAGACACACAGTGATGAAGTAATGATGTGTTAAAAACGTACTCTAATGCTCATGAAATGTGGAATCGATGTTAAACTGAGAAAGGAAAGTTAAACGTGGTCTAATGGAAATATGGGGTACAAATAAAATAAATCCTATTTGAAGTTCTGGTGCTAATAGAGGTAAAGACACACACTGCACCTACAGTTTAGAATGAAAAGTAGACATGAAAAGTAGACCAAAATATTTTAAAGCATGGCCTAAATAATCGTTTTTATTGTGTGTGTGTGTGTGTGTGTGTGTGTGTGTATATATATATATACACATACACACACACACACACACACACATACAAAACTCATAGTTTTCCATTTTTCTTCTCTGATGGTATCTTGATTGTATCTTAAACAGTGGCCTAGTTACCTAAGGATAACTTCCTTGGAGGCAGCAAAGAACTTTTATTAAGTCACTCTGGACAAGAGCATCTGTTAAATGCTGTAAATGTAAATGTAAATGACCTAAAGCAGATTACTAGTGCCCACAAACAAACAAATCCCTAACAGTACTGGCAGTAACACGCATGCCACAGTCTGGCAGTGTAGAACTACAAGAGAGACAGTGGAATCTAGTTAGGCCTGTCTCTGGATTAGTGTTGGGTTGCTATCAGTTTCAAGGAGGAAGGGGGTGGGTTTAAAATCTTACACCAGTGGTGCTATAGGCATGAAGCAACACACCCCTGGAAGCTCGAGAGCTGCAGGAACATTAACCTATATGACAACAAACATGGGTCACTGAATTAACCTAGTGCCTCACACCCAGCTGTGGGGAAACTATCAACTAAGCCCATGTTTTTTATCAACTGAAAGAGACAGTCCTGGAAACTAAAGAACAGCACACACACACACACACACACACACACACACACACACTCAAATGTATGGTGCTTGTGAGTACTGTTAGACAAATTGTGTGTGTGTGTGTTTGTGTGTGTGTAAATACATGCAAATAGGTGTAAAAATTATTTTAAGACAAAATACTCTTGCCCATGAAGCATGACCCTATTTGCTGAAGTGTTAAAATGTCATAGTCCTTCTAAAGAACAGTTCACTGTGAGGTTTTGTCTGTTTGAGCTGCGCACAGCACTGGTGTAACTACATTAGCTAATGTCATTATTATGTCCATGAGGTCATAAAGGTATAATCTTGTGCTAGAGGAGTTCCTAAAGCAAGGAGAAATCGTATAGGTAAACCTGCTGATGTAACGATAGCAGCTTGCAACCCTCTGCTAGTTTTGGTGCTGCCCAAAGCTTGCAGCAAACTAACCCACCAAAAAGTGAAGGTTTTGTCCTGATCTGACGTGAGTAATGAGCTGCTTTCTAGGAACTCCTCTTTTGTTTTCCCAGTTAATTTAATCTGTTCATTTTTTCCACACTTCCTTTCCTTTCTCACTTTCTCCCTTGAGGAGTAAACTAAACGTAAGCTACAATCCTGTTAGTTTTAGTAGCCTGGCCAGAAATGTTTTATTTAATTTATTTATTTTTTGAGCAAATGTTCACAGCACATTTTCTGAAATGTTTTAAAAGTATTAAAAACAAACTTATAATATTTTGTTTTTATTAAAAAAAAAAAAGCTTAATACATAACTAATTTGCTATGTTAGCATTCGAGAGCAGACCGCTAACCTACCCTTGTGTGACAGCCATGTGTGTCAGCTGTCCATGTCCTTTCGTTCAAGTGCCTAAACAATTTAGGTGCAGCCATTAGGTTCGCTCTCTTCCACCGGCTTTTGCATTGTGATAACATCACACTCGTTTCCCTCCCCTAAGCCACTGTAAGATCTATTAGTCCCTCTTTGCCAATTTCCCCCCCCATTTGTCCACACTCGGCTTACAGGTGTCCTCTCTCAGTGACTCTGCACCTCCCATTACCAAGAGCTACCTGCAGTACTGGTCCTGTATTAAAACAACATTACCCCCATCCACTCCCTCTGTCGTCTATCTTGTATGTTGCTCACAAAACCCAAGTACCATGGCGTCTGGAGCTCAGTTCTTTTATAAATCTTCCCCAACTGCTCCCCCCCCACACCCCTTTTTTCTGGGTATAAATGTCAGCATTTCCCTTTTGTACAGATTACAGGCATTCCCACATCAGCACTGATTGTTCCATGTGGAATGGTGGGAGTCAAATAGAGCATTTGATTTCAGATAGCGTAGAAGCAGACAAAATGCCAGTGGACCTGGCCGGGCCCCTATTGTCTACACCACTGGGGCCTTAGCCGGAGACGTGAACCTGAGACACGACCACACCGGGAACCCACAGCAAAAGAACACCTCGCCGGTGTGGATTTCACTAAACTCTTATAATACAATTTGTCAGGTTTGGTGAGGGCTATGGCAGCCCCTTAACCTTTTCAAGTGTTCCACATTACATCAGACAAAGGGATAATTTGTCAGCTAATGGAATATCATTCACTTGACAAGAACTTTCCAGGTAGGCTGCCAGTATGAAGTTTGTGAAGGTTAATTTATCTTTTGAGCCTTTTGTCAAACATAAACCATTTTATTGTACGTACTGTAGATATGGAATCCTCTAAGGTTTCTTATTGCTTTTGACCCACGTTACCCACCCTGCTTACCTAAAGCCTCTGAAAGACCTGATCATTTGTAATGCTAGCAAGTGCTAGCAAGTGCTAGCAAGTTACTGTGGTTGATAGTCTACTGTATCCTTCCCCTCCCGTTTCCATGGTTCTTACGAATCCAGAATATGCCCCTGTGGTGTGTTCTTGTGCACCAAAGTCCAATAACTTGTTTAGTAATTAATCCCATTGATTGGTGGTGTCATCGTGCATTAGTGGTAGTGAGAGTCATGTGGCGATGTGAACAATTCACAGGCCCCCTTCCCATTGTTCATTCATCAGCTGCTCTGATTGAGCCCATGTCTTGGTTCGCTGCAGGCCAGCCAGATAAGCATCAGTAGATGATTGGGCGCACACATTCTTAACATGGCTGACCCATGACATCTCGGGGGCAGGCGGGGGTAGCCTGTCATTATGTGTACAATACGCCGCTTTCTTCCTTCTTATCTTCGCCGATGACATTGAGAGTTTTCGCATTAACTCATTAATGACAAGACGCATCAGTACTGGCATGGGAGGTGGGGCGGGGTGTGTCACTGGATGGGTGATGCATGCTGTGTACGGAGGAACACTCCCCTTTTCTCCACCCAAATGACCCTGATAAGTCTAGTACTGATCAGTCCACATCAAAGAAGAGACTTATTATTGCTTTTCTGTGTGTGTGAACACGGCTGTTTTTACTATTATTTTTAAATCATAAGCACAGCATCTTACATTCTGTTTACAGAACATCTGTAGCATAACTACCACAACTTTACTAACTCTAGGAAAAGGCATCTAGGAATTATCCAGACCTGCATCTAGGAATTATCCAGACCTGCTGCAAATGATTTTTTTGTTGCTGTGACTACAGAAAGCAGAATTTTTCTGAGCAAAACTCAGAAAGCCTAAGTCATCAGCATTCAAAAGCAAGTGGGCGGAGCATGAGACGTGGGTGTGGCTCCCTTTTAGACAGGCATTACAGTGGCAATATTAGATTGAGAGCTGTTAACTTTGGAGTCTGTCCAAGACATTTCTGGAAACCTGTGTAAACCTAAAAAAGTACCAACCATTACAGGATAGATCTGACCACACCTTGTTCCACCTGCTCTCCACACCTCCACTCAAATGACTCAAGGTCTCCAGCTTGTGCTGCATTAGCAGCAGGTTAAAAAAGTGTCTGTAGGATCCTGTAAATGTAACACTTAACACTAATCCTATGTATCAGCAGTGCCTCTAAGGGAAGCACCCCATGGGAGACTTGAAATAATGCACTGTGTTAACAAATGAAGCTTCAGATAAAATAGTAAACTGAACAAGGTTGATTTTATTGAAATGTAAGGTCAAATGTACACACACACATACACACACACACACACATGTACACATGCATGCACCTGGTAAGTAAGTAGCTTTCACCATTTCTCCATTAGTCTTCAATGGGTTAAGTGCATGTATCTACCATGGAGATGGGGGAGGGGGGATGCTAAGGCATTTGGCTTTTGGTCACATGTAACAGTGTTGAGGTCTCAGCTTGATGCTCTGCATTTGATATTCAGTTGTCCTACTCAGTCAAACATAGAACCCGATGCTGTGGCTAAGCAGAGAACCTCAGCTAGACCATCTCCTTCGCAGATCCATCAAAGCTGCCTCTCTCTCTCTCTCTCTTTCTCTCTCTCTCTCTCTCTCTCTCTCTCTCTCTCCCTCGTTTGTTGTTATGTCGGCACAATTACACTGAGGGGAGAAAAAGAGGAGGGAGAGGGAGGGGAAAAAAAAACCCTGTCTGTGAAAGATTGATAGCTTTGGTCTGCGGTTCAATTGTAAATTAGAATGTGAGTCCCTCTGGGATACAAGGGCTCTATTTGTGATTAAGAAAAAAGGCTGCATAATAGAGTGATGGCAAAAAAGTTTGCTCCCTCTAACGCACAGGCAATTAGCTTGATGAAATGGCCCCTTACTTTTTGTGTCCTGGATATGTAAACTGATATAATAAAGTGTCTGATTGTTTGTGCTATTATTTTCACCTTGAGCTGTACAGGAAGTAGCATTGTGGTGTATGGAGGACATAGTCTTGCATAACATCATCGGCTGGGGCTCCCCCACCCAACCCCCCACCCCTAGCCTTACAGACCTCTGACCAGCACCCTGTAGGGGGGGATGCAAATTCAGCATGTTCAGAGACACAAAGCTGCTTCTACCCAGAGGAAGGTGGACCTGCGAAGTACAGGGAGCCTGCTACCAGCATCACAGAGTTACAGAAAACTTCAAGAAATTATACTGATGTCAGCCAGGAGACTGGACCTTGGCCCTATCCACACCAAACTTCTCACCTACTTCATTTTTTTTTTCTGGGTCTTGTATGAGCGAGAAATTATATCTTATTATCTGTAGTTATGAGGTTGTTTGAGTTTAAACTGCCCCCCGGGCATGTGCGTCTTGC